>WAAD01042400.1:96171-146403 GCA_013389945.1 Fregata magnificens
CCCCCCCCCAAAAAAAGGCTCAGCTGGCTCTTCTCACGCTTCTGCCAGTATCAGTGTGCTCCTGACAGATATTCAGATGATCTCTAATCCCACCTCAATACAGCTGAGGAAAACGTTACCCTGGACAGTGGAAGCGAATGGAGCCCTGGGACGATGTCAGGAAAACCAAAACTGTGCTACAGTTGTGCGGGCTAAGAAGGTCCCTGAGTTTAGAGTGTAAATTTGTGGGCAGAGCCTGACCCGAGGCCTCCAAGAACTCTATCAAGAAACAGTGATAAACCAGAAATTGTAAAATCTGACTCCAACCTTCAGATACTGCCATTACACTAGGAATGAATTTGCTCATGGAGCAAAAAAGCCACCGAAAGCCCTGAGAAAATTAAAGCAACAAATACGAGATGGTGAACAAGTTTCTCTTGGCTCTTCGTATTTCTGGAATTGTCTTAATCTCTAGGTGATCCTGTGGGTTTGTTAAAAGATTCAAAGGTCTCAGAAATAACATGTTATGAAAGTATAGGAAATGCCTGACTCTTAACTATACCTTAATATGTTCTCCAGCTACACAGGGGCCATCTGCAACAAACTAATGATCTTTTGCTTTTGAATAACCCCTTGCAAGACCCCAACATGCTACAATGAATGGTCAGACACATTTAAGATACAAGCCTGGATCTAAAAGGGCTGCAGAAATTTTAGGAGGCGAAGCAGTGGACAAAATCCTCCTAAAAACATGAAGACATTTTAAAAGGCAGAAGAGATGTGCTAGAGATGAAAGCAGCTCAGAATACAATATGACCCTACTTTGCTGTCTGAAAAGCACCCAGGGAATCTCCCATCATCACAACTGGCAGAGGCACAGTCAAATGTGGCCCTCACTTTTCTCTTTATGTTGACTTGTAATGTACTGCTTAGTTCGCTTAATTTCCTCCCACCGCAGCCTGCACTGCAGCATACACATTTTTTGAAGGACTGTCAAATGCTGATCAGGATGTAACTGGACTTAATACTGAGTTTACCATTGTACTGAGCTATTTGTCACAAGCCTTGCCCCAGCCACAGTGAGGGGCAATACTCAGCTAGCACAGGTCTGAACTTCAAAACGGATGGATGCAAAGTTTGTTCTTGCTGCCAGTGTGAAGCACGACCGGGCTAAGGATGTCTTGGTGCCTGGCCTTGTTCTAGTAGAGGTTGATAGGTATTCTCAAATAAATGGGAAATGGTTCCTCTGTGGGATGAAAATGAGTTAGAAATATTTACAATGTATTTATGAAATCCCACCCACCCACGCAGGCACTTCATTTACAACCCACTCTTGTGAAAAAAGATGAGACAGAAGCTCCAGGGCCAGAAATGACACTCTGTATGACTGCTAACTGGTTACTCACTCTTCATATTTAACTTTGCTTCGGGTCTCTGTATCTTTGCTAAGTTTTGGCACAGGCATTAATGCCAGCCTGGAGGCAGTTACGAGCCCCTGAATCAGCCCAGCTGAATCTGTGACAGCTGCTGCTAACCCACGCAACTTTTGGGGAGCGACAGGGACCTCACTGCTGCGTGTTCCTGCTCCCCAGTACTGAGCTGCTTTCTGATAATCCGTGACTGCTGCAGCCACCAAGTGCATCCTGACAGATGCAAGGTGACTCATCTGGCTGCAGCTGGCCAGCCTGCGAAGTTCGCTTTCTCAAACAGGCAACACTCAGAGCAAGACCTCCCTCCTATAAAGGCTGTCCCAGCACGAAACCATCACAAATCACTGCTTGGGTTACCCTGAGGTCTCTCACTAAGGTCTAGGAAGGAGATCACGCTAGGTAGTTGTTTAATCATATGGGACTATCCTTTGCACAAGCAAGTCGGTGTTCTTGTGTAAGTGTCACAAAAACCATCATCATGGGATGAAGTAGCTGAAGACAAAAATTCCCAGCTGATCTCTCACTGCTCGGCAGTCTCAGGTCTGGAATAGAGGCAGAACGGCCTCTAAACTAGGGAAATCGCATGGGAAACGCTTTGGGGATCCAGCAGCAGAGCTGGACAGGCACAAGGCTTTGTGTGCTACAGGCTGGAAAACAAGCAAGAAGTGTGGCCATTTCCCACGTGAAGTCTGGGTAAAACTTTCAGCAGTGTCTGCTCTTTCTGTAAGGAGGGGGAGGACTAAAGTGCATGTGTGTGGAGGGGGACCGAGCCCGCAGAGGCCAAACGTAATCCCCTTTTCTCTGTTGTGAGAATGGAAATGCCATGCTTCTCCTCTAGAATTTCAGCTGCCAGCACCGAGCCCGTCTGGTGGATTCTGGCCGGGACACCCAATCCCGGGGTAACTGGATAGCGTGCCGAGTGGCAGCAAATGCGGGGAGCTCTCGGCCAGGCTGGCCCCCACCTCCTTGTCTAAACTGCAAAGAAATCTCCCTCCTGCTGCTGCTAAAGGATGAAACCAGAGAACTGTCTGTTTGCAGCTCGGACAAATTACCGTCATTTTAAGTTCCCAATTTTTTTTTTTTCTATCTCCTGAACTCCCTCCTTCCCTGTAGTTGATATTTACCCCGGCAGAGAGCAACCAGATACCACAGATAGCCGGACAGAAGGATGAGAGGGTTGAGGTGCAATGGGTTTTACCTGTAATGCCATGGACCAGCTGAATTATGCACAGATAAGTTACACAGAGCATGCCACATTGAGACCTCACAAAACTTTTACCCACCCCGCTACATAAAAGAAGATACTTCTATGAGTTCTCATTCACGCCGTTAGGAGTATTTCTTGCATCCTTCCACTAGGAACAGCAGAGGGCTTAGAAAAGCAGGAAGGTAGCAAGATAAGCGAATATAAAGCAGTCATAAAATAACCTGGGTTAGCCTTTCTATGCACAAAAGAAATAGAAGAATTTATATGCTGATATCTTGGCCCTCACATGATTAAAAGCATTAGGAAAATGGGAATCTCCCCTTCTTGGGGGTGCAAAGCTCTCTTTTCTTCAGGACTGCCAGATAATGTATCCTCTCTTTCCCATACAAAGGACTTATTGGCTCAGGACTCTATCTTCCGCTAGCCTGAGCCTGGGGCAGGGTAATTTGGGGTAGGGATAAGCACAGAAAAAGCGTTGGTCTGGTCATTTCAATGAGCCTCTGATTTAGTGAGTGGGACTAGTAAGTAGATGATGAAGCTACAGAAATGGAAATTGCATGATGGACTTGTATATGTCTAGTGCTTGTGCAGCTTATCACGTGGATCTCATCCTTAACTTACTCTATGGTGCTAAATTGCACTTGTGATAATCTGAATTAATCACGTGCCCTGGACCATCTAACCTGCAGTCTGCCTTTGAATTCCGTACTATACGCTCATCTCCCAAGCCCAGTGCTATTAGAAATCCCTTGTCAGAAAGATGTCTCCTTATTTCCCCCACAAATTACACTGTTTGAGGCAATATTCAGCCTCATGCCAGTCACACTTTTACATTTTCCATCTCACGACCATTCAAAGCTAGAAGTGGCATTTTCATAGAATTTCAGAGATGCTGCAAAATTTCCCTCTTCCCATTGACACTCAGTGTTTGTTTTCACACTCGAGAGATCACAAGCTATTGGACCTTAAAACCTATATACCTCTCTGATGTCCCCGTTTATTGGACTCCTCTCTAAACAGTTGTAGCCTTTTCATTTCAGCTGCCTATCTAATTTCTCCCTGTAGTTTCAAATTATTTTGCACTTCCTGTCTTAAATAGTGTTACTGGCCACTTTGAAACAACTGCTATAGTGCACTTCATATGTCTCTGTATTTCACAAGTGACTGAGAGCAAGAGTAAAACGTATTTGGTACCCCTCTGGGATGGCAGGCACCACACGAATACAAGTCCTTGCTGTTAATTTTCAGCATACAATATGTGCTTTGTTCCACTTAAAAGCAAATGTCCATTTGGAAAACAGATTACATCAAGTAAACCAAAGAGAAGGTTAAAGGCTCTATCTTATGCGGTGACAGAAAATTAGAATTCTTATCCCAGGATAGTGATAGAGAGACTGGGCTGTATTCTCAGGTGGCGTACATCCTGGCATCTCCACTGACTTCAGTGGTGCTCACCAGCTGAGAACATAAGTCTACTCCCATATCACACACTTAGCACAAGCTCTGCTCTCTCTAGACCCACTGATGATGGAGGCTTTAACCTCTCTCTACACTGCTGAGGCTTGCTTCTCTGTCACATGGAGCACTGAACAGCCACACACACAACTGGCAGCAATCTGATCAAACCTGGGATGGGGCCCTTTGGAACGCAGCTGGGCTGAGGCCTGGAGCACGGATCCCGGAGTCAGGTCACGGGCGCTCTATTCTGAGCTCAGGCAGAGATTTTAAAATCGAGGGTGTATTACATGGGGAGGCCGTGGCTGTTGCCTGGTAAACTTAAAACACACATGCTCCTTTCTTTTACGCAAACAGATGCGTGTGAAATGTATTTTTCCCCCTTTAAAGCTTACCTACACCTCTTGTTCTGACCTTGTGGAAAGCATTAGCAGAATTGTTTACATGACAATTAGTTTCGCAAAACTAAATCCCAGATCTACATCCCTGTGTTTTGAGGAAGCTCAGATCCACGGCACTTTCATAAGTAAGGGCTTCCCATGTTCCAACCAGACTTGGACAAGCTGGCTTCAGCTAATCTCTAAATCAGTCACCCACTGATCACAGACTGCTTCTAAAGTGAGCCTGCAAAAAGTAACTAAAAAAGACAAGCGTGCTGTCATTAGGCCAAAATCCACAATCAAAGGGCCCACACCTACACTGGAATTTTTTTGGAGGGCTGAGAAGGTGAACACCAATGCTCTAGGTCCTGGTGTTTGCGATTACAGTGTGCTAACCTGAATATAGGAACTAACAGGATGCAAATGCTCTGGCAGTACAGTGCTGAGCTCAGGATAGAGATACTGCCGATAAACAAATTAACTAATTGCTTTAACTAGGCTGCCTCCAAGAATTCCTGACAATAACTCCCTTGTTAACCATAATACACTGTGGTAGCCTGAAGCTTGCCCTGCTCTCAGAGGATCTGGACCAGCCAAATACTCTCAGCCAAAGAAAGAGAACGGAAGCGGGTCACATACCTGTGGAGAGAGGCCATTGCTAACAGGATTCATGTGGTTGGCAGGAGCTGCAGCATTCATGAAACTGTCCGAGTAGCTGGAGAAGCTGTGTCGGGCCCCATAGGCAGAGCCAGTGTCAGCAGCGGCGGCTGCAGCAAGCCCTCCCTGGTGCATGGTAGATGGCGGCAGGGGCTGGGGTCTGTGTACAGTGCTTCCCCCATCTGCGGAGAGAGCGTTCAGAGGTAAACAGTCGTGGGGTGTTACAGCTAGGACTCTGCAAAGCATGGATTGATGGTTTGGCTACGCTGACCTCAGCTTCTGGGTCCCACCATATCTGTGCTCCATGTGAACACAAACATATCATGTGACAGTTTATGCACAGTACAAAATATGCAAACCTGGGATGAAATACCTGAATTTTCTCTTAATTTTCCCACAGACCAAAACCATAAATTCCTTTGTAAAGGCCAAAGCGAACTGGAATTAGCAATACTGCTTCCACTGAGCCCCAGCATAGAGTTTTATCCAGAACAAGGGATCGCCTATATGATACTCACTTTGGCCTGACGTGCTCTCCATTTCAAAGCTGAGCACACTGACACAGCAGAAAGGACCATGAGATAGAGGAGAAAACTGTGGAGTTGCCACTGACTTGAGCAAAAACCTGGTCTTCCCAACTAAAGGAAAACCACCTATGTATTACAAGAGCCTTAGTGGGATGTCACAAATCAGAAAGGGAAGGGACGACAGGATGATGTAGGGCAAGAGAAGAGGAGCAGCGCAGGCAGACGGGTGCTCACCTTGGGAAATGGTGGTTGTTGGGTAGGTGGAGTCCGGCAGCTGGTACGGGGGGAGAGTCGGCATTCCTGTCGGCGGGAAGCCCCCCGGCAGCAGGTGATTGAAAGCCGCAAGCTGGTTCGCTCCCGCCTGTTTGCGCCATCGCGCTCTTCGGTTGCTGAACCACACCTGATGGGGAGAGGAAAGACCACATGTGACTTACTCTGAGCTGCTGTCCCATCTCACCTGGGTTGCTGATGGAAACACATCCTGAATTACAGCACTGGCCAAAAATAGGTTCAAGTCGCTACCTGACACAGACTTTGTATTTGTCTCCATTCCTTGGCTTCCTTTCTCCCAAATGACAATACTACTACCGCCCTGTCTCCTGGGTGAAGATACAGGCATTTTAAATTGTGAAGGATACTACTAGGAGCATGGGAGGGTGTCATCAGCAGTAGGGTGAGATGAAGAGGAATAATTTAGATTGTGTATTCCGAGAGAGTCCATACCAAATAGATGTGTTGCTACCACCTGGCCATTCTGCCTTGTTATCTGACAACTATGTGAATTATGCTAAAGGATTAAGTACCATAATAGCAACACGGCTGCACTGTTAGGAGGGATAAATAGACAGATTAGCATCATGGTTTCTGTGTTAGACAAGCTAAATAGATAGAACCAGACCGGAGGGAATACAGGGTTTTCTTAGCTTCTCTGTACTGCAGCAAATCACTGTTGTCTGTATGCTAAGACATGCTCTCTTTGCAAGAGGCACTGCAGTGTGCACTAGAATTGTACTGCAGCCAATTTAAATCTCTGTGCATTAAAATAAACCCAGTATTAATGCATGTGCAAAGCTGGGCTCGTGTTTCCTGCAGTGCTAGTTTACCTGTAAGACTCAAGGGGAGATTTTTCTAAATGCATTTGTCTGCCCTGATGTGTTTTATCATGGGCAATCTCCCTTCTGCATAGTGGAAAGGGCTTCTCAAGCTGTCTCTTGGGCTTGGTTTACTTCATTTAATCAGAGAGGCTCTCAGGCCCGATCCCTGTTTGGGGTTCAGAAGTATGCGGATAAGCTTTCAAGCCAGATGAGAATGCAGCTGCTGGACTTTGTGAGGCCTAAAGGGCTAGAAAACACGATTAAATTTCACAGCAACAAGAAAAAATGGAGCAAAAATCAAGAGTGTAAAGCATTCCAGGGAAAAAAAATCCTCCATCAGGCTTCCAAGCTGCTCAACGTCAGATCAGAAGCCGGGGTTACAAGGGTTTGAGGCACTGCAGTCCAAACTGTCCCCACATCTTGTGAACCAAAACAAAACCCTCTGCCCCAAAATAGAGCAGAACCTTAGTCCGATGTGCTTCCCACTTCAGACATGATCCAAATCTCAAAGTGGGTGTCTTTCTCTGGCCTTTAAATTGAGGCCCCCTGTAAATGGTCACTTGTTAGTTTGTCTTTTTCTTATTGGCACCTGTGGGTATGTATAATTCATTCGGCATGACAAGACAACGTGTTGTCACTGAGAGCCACTTATTTAATGGAGCGTTGGCTCTTAGTCCACATGCACTGCAGTGGTGCTTGCTGCAAAAACAAGCATACACTGAGCTTCACACACAAATTTCTGTGAGGTTCTCTGGATCACAGTCTGTTATTGCTCTTTCTACATGTTACTCATCTACTATTGCACTGTGGAAACAGTTTGATTAAAACCTGCTAATGATAGTTGTGTGTGACCTGATGATGATGGCTGGGAAGGACCTACTCCTGGGCAGTCCTTCACTTCACGCTGTTATTTACATCCATGTACAGTGAAAACAAAAAAAGCCCCATTTTCTTTGGAAGAGCTGGTCTAAATTAAACCCCCTGAAATGTATACAGCGCTGATGTCAGATCCTTGGCACCAAATGCGTCTTTTTACAGACCTGTTCCTACTGCACTGCACTACTGGCTGAAGCAGCATAACCTCTTAGCACCTTCCAAAAGCGTGACAGAAATAGGTCAGCTTGCATCCGATCTGCATTGATCAACAAAGTCCATGCAGGTCAGAATCTCTGTGTCCATTTTTGGCACCAAAAGTTGCTAGTAAAATCTAGGACAGAGTTAAGGAGAGAGAAACGAATGAACATTAAGGTCTGTAGCACTTTACAACAACTCTTTTATACAGTCCAATTCATGGCACAGTTTCTAGGAGCAGTGAGCAACACAAATGAATAAATAACCTTTTGTTTGCCCTGGACATGCAAAGAGGACAGTCCTCTCCTTTTCTCATGCATGCATGTATGTGTAATTCATGCTTTGAATTAGGGATACGGAACTTGGCTCCTCCTCTCATATCATTTGCTTCCACTTTCACAGTTAAGGACATAAAAACTGTCTGAATATTTCTGTTCGCTGAACATAAGGAGATAAATAAACCTTCCCTCTTCAGAGAAAAAGGCCTAGACCCAGGCTGGAAGAACTTCCACTCAAAAAAAAAAAAAAAACCCAAAAAAACCTCAATGTTGAAAATAGCATATAACATTCAAATACGTGAAGGGAAAAAATAACCAAGGCACCTATGAATCCAGGAATCAAGAGGGAAAGAGAAACTGAACCCCAAGAATGTAAAAGCCACTCCAGTGACTTCTGACACTTTCCCGACATCACAAAGGCTGGGAAAGTTCCTTTTTTATAACCAAGAGCCAGATGCTGGCAAATCCACTCAGGATTAGAAGTTCAGAAGAAACATGTGGAGTGAGATGTTCTAGTACGGGACATGTTTCTCCAACAACATCCCCACAAGCACTCAGCTCCCCTGTGGTGGTTTGTCAGTTGGCTTGGCTAACATATGATCAAAACTTTGAACTTTGAAACTTTGAAACTTTGAAAAGATTTGTGTTGTCTTATGTTACACCACGTGAGGTTATTGTTGTCCATGCACCAACACGCACATTCGCATCTGTTGTTCAGAATTAAAATTCACACAGGTGTGTATGACTCCTCCCATCTTGCTTCTCCACATCCAGTTAAGGCTGTGTCATTCCTTTATTTTTTTAAGGAAGATAAAAGGACACTCTGGATCCTTTTACAACCAGGTAGAGCCCACCAAAAAGGCCTACGCATGGGACATTCTCAGGGCGTCTTGCATAGTTTGGTGTACAACACACATGGGCTTGTGAAAAAAGGAAAGCTAACTTTCAAGACAGTGGACTAGCACCAGAGAAAGTCAGTTCTTAATTATGCTACAGGCTCCTTCTGTGACTTCGGGAAAGCTATTGCTTTTCTGATTTGAAGTCAGTGGAAGCATTGCTGCATTCAACAAATTTTGGTCCTTACACAACCCATGCATCAGATCACCACCTCTAAATTGAAGATAAAACCCAAATTTTCTTACATTTTAGTTTATTTCAACAATCAGCCATCTGAGATAGAGGCTCTCTTTAACTGCCAGTAGACACCATACCCCGCGCAGCAAGATCTCTGTCTTGGCTGGAGCATCACAGCAAAACAAATAATAAACGATAATAATAGTAAATACACATGCACCAAATGAGATTCACAACTACATGCTTAAACATAGTGCTTCCTAACAGAGCCTGGCTGGAGAATCCAGCCACAAATACACTGAAACCTTCCACAAAGAAATTGATAGGATTTATCTTCCCATGCAGAGGAAGGGACATTTCATGGCCCAAACAGGTTGATTCTGCCCCTTATTTATAACCCACAGAAAAAAAGAGGATACATTCCAGCTAATGACGTTAGCAATTCTTTCCCTTCCCCCGCCTTAAAGGTGGCTCAGGCCTTTATGCTTATAAATCATTTTATTGGTAGTTAAAATATAGAGGCTAGAGCATCTAACTGTAATGCGAGGCGCACTTCAAAGGGAACCTGCTTTCATTTCACAACAGTTAAGGTTTTATCAGCCACTAAAGATTCTCCCTGCCAGAGGATCCTGTTACACCATGTTAAGCCTGGGGTGAAGGCTACGGCTGCTAAAACCAGACTGGTGGGAAGAAGATGAGGAAGAGGAAGAAGTTTTGAAGCTGCTGGTCTGCCTGTGGAGACGTCGTTCTAGAGGCTGCTGGGGCTGGATCGTACAACTATACTTTTATGCTGGGACAAACATAGCCAGCACTTGGGAAAAGGGCTGTGTGAAGAACCCAAGAGCAGAAAAAACAGCATGTTAGAAACCTGCTTTTTCTTAAAAAGACAAGTTCTTTGTGATCACTTGTCTGTGCAGCAAAGAGATCCTGCACTGTGTAAACGTGCTGCTTTCCAAGGGTATGGAAGTATAATATAGGCCACTGAAGACAACAATTTGTACCTGCTAAAGACATTTGGGGCTTTTGCCCCTGTGAATTATCTTTCAAAGAATGTATTAAGTAGACAGGAGATGCGTTATAGAAACTGCTCAGCTCTACTGAGGGGAAGCAAAGAGATACAGGAATGCCCTCACGGAAAATAACTTAGAAGAAGATATCCAAGCAGGTTCTTCATGTCCTAGTCATGCCCAGGGTCCAGATAAGACCAGAGTCCCTCAATGCGCCACGTGCACCTTGCTCAGTAAGCCAGTACACTGCTACAAGGATCCTGAACGCTAGATGTTCACCACAGAATATCACTCAATCCGTTACCTTCACCATCCCCTTCACAGATAGGAGGGGGAGGCACGGCAAGACTAAGAAACCTCTCCAATTCATCACTGTCTGCCTTGCAGAACCAGCTGATTTCAGAAGATCCCATCCTCCCAAGCCAGATTGGGTTTGGGGCAAAGGTTAGCACTGGTTCTTATTTAACCTGAACGCCTGCACCCAACCCTGCCAACGGCCGGCCCACAATGTCCCAGCCACTTGTTCTCAACTAGCAGAGCAGCGGAGAAGGGCTGCAGCGACAGCTGCCTGCCAGGATGGGGCTGGACTGAATTATCCCTGCAGCCGCTGAGATATGGGTCAGCTCCCACAATTTGTCAGACAAGGAGAGGAAAGGAAGGTCAAAAAGAGCCTCCTGTGGGAAAGAAAGCCTGTTGTGTTCCTGCTCAGCCTAATCAGGACTTGATGTTGGAGAAAGATAGATGGGATAAATGAGCTCATAAATGGAAACAGGGATGGAAAAGCCAAGTCGTGCCTTTGCTCTCCAGCAGAATGGAAGAGATGCAACATGTGTTTGCTTTCACAGGCCCAAGAGGTTGCAGAAACCAGGTGGAAAGAGAGTCACGTGGCCATTTATGGCCCAAGCACACCAAAAAAATTCCACCAAAGTCAGATGAGGTCCCTCCCCAGGTTGCATAGAGGCGACTCTGCCTGATCAGGTCCTCTCCAGGTTCTCCTTTGAACCAGAGCAGATCCCCCAGTGCCTTGCCTTGTCCACACTACTCATAAATGCTGCAAATCCTGGGCTTCCCGGGAGGCTGATGCAGAAGGCTTTCAGAGAGGAAGTCTAGCAGCGACAGCAATGAGAGACCAGGGACAGTTATTGCTCCATCCGAATGCGTTCTTTGAGATGGTGCTGAGTGTCAGCCCTCCCAGACTGGAAAGGGTTGAGATGTTACAGTGAGATGGGATCCTGTAAGTCCGTACAACAATTTAGTCATGATTACGCTTCCTCTGCCAGGTGCTGAGGAGTGCAAAAAACACACATCAGAGACATACCAGCATCATTGAGGCTACTGATATAATTCTTTACAGAACAAGAAAAAAAAGCCCGTGAGAGCACACAGATTTTAGGCACGTAGATTTTTATCTGCGTGTGTAGGGATATGGCTGTATCTAGTGACACTTTGGTTCAGTGCCGAAACATTGAGCCTCTGTCAGTTGTGGGTGATATGGCTAAGATAAATATTAAACAAGGTTAGTGGAGCAGAACAAATGACTCTTCACAAATGAGATTATCCAATGAATTTAGCCTATATTTCTCCTGGCATACCCCAGTTCCTGAAGGTGTTAGCTATTTATAACAATCTACTGAAGAATTTCAACAAACAGTTTGCGGTATGTGGATTTTTTTGCAAACCACTTTTTTTTTTTTTTTTTTTTTTAAACAAACCATTGCTAGCAGTGAAATATTTGATTGTGACATTGATTACTTTACTCTTGCAATATTCTTTCTAATCTTTGAGTGGCTGTCTAAGAATTAATCATGTCACAAACACTTCCTCAACCAAAAGGCCATCTCTACCTTTAAGTCATCATCACAGTATGAACACTTCATAACTGCTAATAGATTTCATACTCCAGATGCGGAAGCAGGAGGCAGGAGAAATGGGATAGATCTGTCCGCTTTCACACTGAGACATCCTAAGCCCAGGTTTGAACTCATGGCTTCACAGCTCCAAATCCAACCCTGCCCAGTGATGCAGCTTTACCCCTTACTGTAATAAAAGTTAATAATATTTACTAATAATAAAAAAGTAATTATCATTGCATGAAATAGCTATTGGATACTGAATGGTTGTTTCCAAATGTTGTGTTTTCCAGCTCTACGCTTTACAAACTGTGCTTCTCAGTGATTATTTCAGTTGTCAGAGGAAGTTCTGTTAAAATAAAATAAAATTTATAATAAACCCTCTGTTTTACTTATCTGTTTATCTCTTTATAAAGCCTGTGTCTGAGGATGAATGGGACTTGTGGAAGCTGAAAGACATTAGGATGAGTTCACTGCTGTCAGAAAGCAGCTGCAAGATAGTGTATTTTATGAAGTGCTTTCTCTCCACTTGAACACTTGCTTCTTAGACGGCCAAGTCTTAATGGTGTTAGAGTTGCATTTAAACATTTTGGAACAGGCTTTGATGTTCACACCTCATGGAGGTGAATGAGATGTTGGGAGGTAGATTTCCTGCTGCTATTGTTTGGCTAGAGATAGGCTGGGCTTTAACAGCAAACCAGCAGCACATCGATTCCCACTATCAAAATTTTCTTTGCAAAAGAAAAAACTATGAGTTTTTAAAAATAGCTTAAGCGCTACGGGAAGTGGCTCAAAGATTAAAACACCCCGGCAAACCCTCCTCCTGATTATTATAAACATTTTCTATTGTTGACCAAACAGAATCTATTTAATTGGTGTCCCAGCAAACAGAAAGCCTCCTTAGTTGGGGAGACTGAGAAAAGGCGAGAGCCACGCGTGCTGGCTGCTCGAAGCAACGGCACACTTGCTCACTTTACTGGGCACACAATGGGTGGTGGCTCTGCTAGAATCAGACATTCAGCATAGGGCATATGAGCAACGTCTATGAGAAATATTTTGGTCCATGCCCTCATTGGACTGGAAATTTTGTGATAAAGGTTCTTCTCATAAAACCTCTAGGAGGCCCTATTTGTTTTTAATACAATGGGACAGACACTCTGCTGCTATAAATCAGTGCAACTTCACTGACTTCCATTTAGACCAGCTGAGTGCGCAGTGTTATACACAACCGCTTCATCCAAGGAACTGGGATCTCGTTCATTGCTTTGGCCTCTGGGCCCTCTTTCCTTTGTAAGAAAATCAAATCATTACCACATTGTTTAGGGGATCCCTTTTTCAGCTTGCAACCAGGAGGCTGGCAGTTCTGCTCCTTGGTCCAAAGCGGACCAAGAAAAGCAGAACAGAACTAACAATCAAAAAAGTCAGCTCCAGGTTTTGCATCTCAACACAAAAATCCACAATTTTATCTAAAAATCATGTTTAACTGAACTGAATGGATTCCTCCATCTGCAGAAGGCAGCAAGTCATAAATTTCTGCATTTGTTTCATACAGATTCCCTGCCCCACACGTACAAAACAAGCTGGTCTGGTCAAACTATGCTGCAAGTCCTGAAGTTTATATTCATTCCTGTTGATTTCAACCAATGCTTTGCCAGAAGGACTACAGGATTAGGCTTATCATTTTCATCTTCAGTAAAGTATAATATACTTAATGAAATAGCGCTGACACTCTCCAGCAAGATGCCCTCAGGCTTACACAGCTGGGACTATGTCCTCTGTCAGTGGGACATTTCTATTTCCAAGGGGGCTGGTTACTGTAATTCTACTACGAATACCGAAAGTGCTGACGCTTTTCTAAGCAAACCCTTAGACACGGACATAGGATGTGCTTGCAATTTTAAGAGATCATCTCTGGCTTTTCCAAAGTTCAGGTGGAAAATGACTTGCCGCTGCAGTTTGGATACCTGGTAATTTACTTTACAGTTTGTTTTGCTTATTCTTTATGCGACTAGTAGGTGGACTGAGGGCTTATTTGGAGCATGTTAGCTGGGGCAAGCATGCAATGGGTTACTCTTTTCTTTAATCCAATTGCATTTCTGTTTCTAATTCAGGCTGAAGACATGTGAAAGAACAGCAGCAATGCCATGAGACATCGAGCACCAATTCACTACGCAAACACAAAGTAATGTTACGAGACTGCAACGGACCTCTCTCTCTCTCATTAGCAACATCCTTCTGCAGGAAGATCTCCATGAGACATGAGGGGGAAGCATCTGGACCCTCCTCACCATCTCGGCTGCATTCAGCCCTTGCTGGCTTTACCTTGCAGAGCCGCTTCTTTAAAGCTGGCTGGAACAGCACATCACCCTCGCCCCGACCTCTCCGGGGAGCTGGATGCGGCTTGGCATCACACCACTGGTCTCTCGACGTGCCTGGGCACACACACCGGCAGCGCCACTGTGGTTCTCACGGACCGGCTGCTGTGGTGCCAGGGGCTGTTCTCGCCATGGACCGTCTATCTGGACGCTCCGGTGTGCGAGAGCACGGCTGGCCCTGCGCCGTGGAAAATGAGCATGCCAAGCCAGCCTCTGCCAACCAGAGCCCCAACTGCCGGCTCCTCTGCACAGCCTCTCAGTGCCCCGGCTGCTGCCAAAAACACAGGGCAGCTGTTGTGTCATAACCTCACCGCAGCCCTCTTCACAAGAAATGTAAACTAGTCAGACCCTCAGGAAGAAAGAAAACATTCTCAGCTGACCTTTAAGGGAGGGGGATTGCCTCAGAAGAGCCAGTTTGGACACATCTCAAAGAGTTTGGGAAGCAAAACACCAGGCAAACAGCATTAGGCTCCAGCAGCTTTGCATGACTCAAGTTAATGCTCAGAGCTGGGGGAGACCTGCTTACCACCATACCGTCCCTCCGTATAATACCTTCCTCTTCAAAAGGCACCATCTCAAGGAACAGGACAGACCTTTGGCCACAGTGACAGCTGGTGAAAGAGCACTGGGGTCCCTGCTAGCACATAACAGAGGTATTTGAGATGTTCCTGCGAAATCTGTGTATTTGCTGGAAACTAGATTGCAGAGTACCACTCGTAAACGGTGGTTTTCAGCTTCTTCGCACAGAGAACAGAATTGCTTTGTGAAAAATTTCAAGCAAAATTGAATTGAATTTCTTTTCTGGTGCTCCGTTTGGCATATCTGAGCCGCTACAGCACGATCTACAACATGGCTGTTTGTTTACTACAGTTTGAAACTGTGTCATAAAATACATATTATGTGAGTAGCCTAGAAATGCACCGAGATTTCAGAGACAGAATTGCTCTGAGCCTTTTTATTAAATGAAATATCCATTTTCTCCCAGGCAGAAACCACAACGGTATCCATCATAAAAATGATCAATAAAGCATTGGGTTGCGACTCCTGCTGCCTAGTTTAATTTTGTTATTGAAATAACGGTTTCTCAGTGCATGGAATTTCCTGGGGATTAATAACAGACATCAGCATCACAACGCACCCACCCCTTCACGCTTCTTATTTCCAGAAAGCACCCACTGCCCAGACCACAGGAACTAGGGTTAACTTACTTGGTAGCGGTATGCATGCTGGTACCCAGCTGCCTGCGGTATGATCATCTGAATCATCCGCAGGTGATGCTGAGAAGCAAAAGCTGCCATCTATTTTTTGGGAACAATTGTGGTAGATTTCTGGGAAAGCTTTTTGAGGTAATACTTTGGAGCCTGCCACGTCTGACTCATTATAGCACCAGGAAAAATGGCGATGGGCTGCTTGCGTGGGAACCTATGCACCGAGGTCTATTTGTGAAAAACATTTTCAGTGCACAAATTTCTAAGTGACTTGGGATTGCGGTGCTGAGCCGAGGACAATTTGGGCATATTACTGCTTTGTTTTACCTTCTATTTCTTTCTGTTGGTATTGTTCAAGTAAAAAATGGAAATAAGCACTGGGGTTTGTTGGTAACTAGCCTGAACAATGCAACACATTTGGGCAAACAGATCCACAAATGGAATTGTCTAGGAGAAGGATTATGTTCAACTCTCTAGGCACATGACTGATGTACCTGGTGTCTCTTTTGACATCAGCGTTGCTTTGAGAAGTCATTTCCACACCTAGACAAGAACTTCCTGACAAAACTATTTTCCTGTTGAAAAACACTGTACTGACAAAGCTGAACTGTTTGTGAGAAAAGGGTTGTTCTGAAAAATGTCCCTTCTCTAGAAATGCCAGGGAGAAAAGTTTCAAAATTATCCCAGAATCCCATTTAGGGGTTTTTTCCATATAAAAACTTTGACATCATCAGTTAGATAATTGCAAAAACTAGTGTAAAAACCCAAAATACATTCAAGATTAAAATCAAAGCTTCCATTAAATTAGCTAAGTGAATTGCTTAGCTGTTAGACTTAATTTTTAAAGCCATGAACGCTTGGCATTCAACAGCTTGTTTTCTGGAAGGGTGGAAATGGGAGCTTGCAGATGGGCAAGAATTTGTTCAGTACCGGACAATTAGTGCGGACACATGAGTCAAGACATTGCCTTGCACAAAAACAAGTCAGTGGGAATTTCCACTGGTGGCCTTGCTGGGCATGGATTTGGCACTGTAATCCTGATCCTTCCGGAAATCCGTGGCAGTCTTGTCCCTGGCTATGCTCAATTTGGGATTAACCTTTTAACGGCTCGTACCTTTGGGTGTGTTGAAGTCTGAATGCTGGAATCCTGCATCTCAACCACACAAACACTGCAGTGACCTTGCAAAAATATTGCTCACCCTCCCGCGATCTTCCTAGCAGATGAGAAACCGGAGCTTGGAACTGCTCCCCACCACCACCCCCTCTCGTTGTTCAGCTTGTGAATTTTATTAGCTGTCAACGTGTCAAACTTCCACTTAGCTGGACAGCTGCGTGACCAGCCAGACTCTGAGGCCTGCCCATAAAGTTTAACAGAGCTATCAGCTTTTCACGTGGAAGAGATTATGGTCCGTGAATGCTCAGGTATCAGAGAGAACGAACGAGACTTAGGTAAGTTCACCTTTCACATGGTAAAGCAAAGAGGTGAGGAGGAGAAGGAGGCAAAGAGATGGACAGGCCAGCTTGTTTTTGTTCAGTTCGTGTACGGTGTTTAGCAAAATGGGATTCTAGTGCAGGGATGTTGTGTATATACGATACAGTAAGAAAGCCCGATAGCAACACCTGAGCTGTGGTTCAGAGACTTGGGTGTGATCTGGGGATTGTCCAGCCATGGCTGCGCAGCAGACAGACGGCACCGAGATCCAGAAGATGGATGAAGCAATGACCAGACACTGAGAAGCAGTGAAGGCTGCTTTCGAGTCTCTTTTGTGACTATGGGTCACAAAATACTTTTCATACGTCTGCCTCCCATTTTACATGTTAACACGATAAGCTTTTGGGGACAAGATAGATGGGTAGATGTTGGCATGGCCCTTAACACCCAGAAACCCTGATCTCAGCTGGCCCTACTGTTATTACAGCCATCTTTAATCCAAGGCACGTCTCTTGGCCTTAAAAACTCTGTTGAGACAGGAGTGAGACTATAATGTGGGAGAAGATTCCCTGCTGGATGGGTACATGTGTGGATGTGTGTGGCTTTTTTTTTTTTTTTTCCACAAGAACTTGATTGACTAATGTTTGTAGGTCCCAAGAGCCAGTAAAAGATCTGCTCTGATATCCAGAAAATTTTACAAGGGGCGGCAGGCTTAAAAGTGGTGGGAAGAAGCTGACTCTGCCAGGATGTTGGAATGAGAAAGCCATCAGGAATGTGCCTCGGAGAACAGCTGCTACTAGAGCCCTGGCAGGAACCTCCACGCAAGCTGCCTGGGAGCAAGTAGGGAGATTCGGAGATCACAGCTTGAGACGAGGGAAAGGTTCTCTTTATTTATTTATTTAGCTTTCCCTTTCTGTTTTTGCCTCCTTCCTTTCTCCCAAGTCTTGTCACAGTGAGGTCAGAGCGCCTTGGAAAAGAGAGAACCTGCCTCTGGTTTTTGCACTCCCTGGCACTTCAGGGCTTTTCCCTTCCTCCCCAGCATGCCCGCATCACAGCTCATGCAACACAGGTTTCTCTCACCTCATAAAAAGGTGTTACCTAAACCCTGTTCTCCCCTGAAGCTCCTTTTTTTTTTTCTTTCATCTGTTTGCCACAGAAACATCTCTTTTTATTTCCTCCTTAACATCTTATGTCCATCTACAACAAGCAAGACCAATTAGAAACAGAATATGCAAAACAAAAATGGGGGTATTTACACTTCCCAACTTTGGGTAGCTTAGTTGCCTAAATTAGCCACTTTCCCAGGCTCCATCTGTCTATGAACCTACATGGCTAGCAAATTAACACTATTACTGTTGAACGCTCTGTCACGGTCTTTTGGCTAGGATTAAAACTAGCATCAGTTTAAAGTTTGCTAGATTTCCTTTTCGTGGTCTCCATAGCCACATCTTGAGGGATGATGGATTCAGGAAAATACAGTACCTCTCAAGAGAAAGCTGGAAGGAGGTGAGAGGGCATCTGCTGCAATGCTGCGACTGGCTTAGCACTTCTTTGGCAAAGAAGGCTAATGGAAAAGTCTTTAACCAGTCAATGTCCCAGGTGTGGGGGGAAACGTCCATTCCCAGACAGCTGGGGGAAAACAGCAAAAACTTTCTGCGGTTTTGGCTTCTGAACGAGCACATCAAGCTCATTATCCTGAGAACCGCAGAACAAAAAAAAAAAGCCTGTTTTGGTTTGGAGGAGGTGGTTAATTGACTGACTGTTTCCCTCTCACAAGCCTGGAGTACTCTTTCCCCTCCTCTCTCAGTGCCCACAATTCAACTCTCGGCTGCGTGCACAGAGACCCCTGTGCTTAGCCTGAAACCTAATCACACTGGCCACACGGAGGACGGACTGCTGGGGTCTCCATTTCACTTCTTTAACCCAGCACAATCCCCAATCCCTCCCCCTTTCCTTCCCGTTCCCCAAGGGACTCTATTATACCCCCCGATCTGTTCACACTCCTTATCCCTCTGCGTGTTTGCACACACTGCTGACCCAGCCTTTATCTGGAAGACATAAGGGTCTCTGTGTGGAGTTCCCACAAGGGCTATTAATCGTGTAGATGTCAGAGTCCCCTGGCTCCAAACCCTCCCTTCCTGCTCCTCCCCTCTCCTTCCCTCCCCCCGCCCTTTTTGCGCTCTCTGGAGATTGAGGGGAAAAAAAGTTTTATGAAAATTCACACACAGAACTTGCAAACTTTGCAAAATACGATCTGCTCCCCTGGGCAAGGTTGGTAAATGGTGTGATTTCTCCTAAAACACCAAATACAAACATACACACACACTGCTTCCTCCTAGGCAAACGGAGGAATTTCCTCCAACAGAAAACAGAGAGCTAAATGCATTGCCAGGTTAGGGAAAGTTTGGCTCCTGGTCCCAACCTGGATGGAAACCCTCCAGCTGGTACCTCTGCAACGGGCCAAATCCAAATGGCATATCTGCAAATCCATGGGAACATGGGAATCAGCAGAACTGGATTTAAGTCTCAGATCCTTGTGAACGTGGCCCCAGAGAAGAGGTGCATCCACATGACCACCTTTCAACACCCTCATCCCCAGCACTGCCATCTCCTTCCCCAAGGTAAACAAGAAGCTGTGCCACCAGGCTGACCTGCCACGCGCTGGCTCTAGTCCTTACCTGAACTCGGGCCTCGGTGAGCTTGGTTCTCTGAGCTAGCTCCTCTCGTGTGTAGATGTCTGGGTAGTGGGTTCTCTCAAAGGCCTTCTCCAGCTCCTCCAGCTGCTCAGCGGTGAAAGTGGTTCGGCTGCGGCGTTGCTTGCGCTTCAAAGGCAGGTCTGGTTCGGATTCGACGTCAGAGCCTTCATCCAGCCTGTTACCTGGGGTGGGAAAGAAATGCGAGGTGAGGTTAAAAAGCCATAGGGAGAAAGGCTGTTGGAAGAGTTAAGCAACCCAGCAAAGTAATCTCAGTTCTACTGTGATGGTGTCCATTGAAACAAATACTCTGTCCATGTACAATACATCTACCAGTTTTAAGCTATTTCTGTAGTTTCCTACTCTTATTTTTTCCCACATTGTAAAAAGACAGCCTATGAAAATCAGAACTGTTTGCAGGAAAAGGATGGTTCAAAGTCACTGTTCAAATTGTTACAGTGAAAGAACTTCCGCTTGTTGACTTGTTTCAAGAAATTACCATTTTTTATTAGAAATGACTGTTTCAGAGTTGCACATTTTACATTGCAAAGATGTAGAAGCTGAAATGAGCACATAAAAAGAATTCAACGCACAATGCTTTGCCTTGTGCGGGCTAATATCCTCTTGTGTTTTGTCAAGCATCAGTGTTTGAGATTCCAATTTTTTAAACCCCCTCAGGAAGAAAAAAAGAAACATTAGGAATTTTTACAGCTGGGAAAAACCTTTCCAACTCCGCTTCACCTCTGGGTTGGGCTGCCCACACGATACAGTTGTCTTAACTTCCCAAATTTCAGCAGGAGCTTTGCACAAGGCCAGACTCCTACAGCATTAAGATGCCATGAAAGTCCTTTACCAATGTCTAATTGGTCAGTCACTTCCTCTACCTTCACTTGCCGTGCACCTCTGCCTTTCCCTTCTCCCTGCCTTGCGCCCTGGACCACAACTATTGCCTCCTGAGGCCCTTATCAAACCCGAGTAAGTATAGCTGGAATAAGTAAGCCCAGTGTTAATCTTCCTCTTTTTTTGTCTGGAGATAAAGCAAAAGGCACTGCATTGATATTCACCAAGCCTACGCAGTGGATTTTAGAGGGGACACACCGAGAACAGCGTTAGCTGTGACTCTAGTGTTTGCCAGCGGCCTCTCATGGAGCAAAGCTTGGGTTTCAAAGATGTGCGATGTGCAGGTTATCGGTTCCCCATGGTGCAGATGTTGATGTATGGAGGATCTCAGCCAGGCCAAAACTTTATGTCTGCCTTTGGGACAGTGAAAAATGTGTCCCTGGTTCATGGCAGCAGAGAAGGAAGAATATGATATATGAAACCTTTCAGCTAGGTGAGAGATTTGGCCTCTGTCACCTTTTCCTTCTCTGTCATGAAAATAGGAGACTCATTAAATGTGCACTCTTTTTTTTTTCCCCCTACCAAGCTTGACTGCTATCTTTCAGAATAACTGCCCAGACAGACTAAGAGGCAGAATCTGCTTAAACACTGTGCTCACAGAAAAATGTTTTTCTTTTGAGTAAACCTTTGCTAATTTAGGATTAAAGCAGGACTTACATATGCTCATCTTGACGATAAAGTTCCCTGAAGTTACTAATAGTGTTTTTCAGTCCTCTCTTTTTGTTCAGCTCCTATACTATCATCATCCAAAAATCTGCCTTTTTCTTTTCAGAGCTGGGAACGGCAGCTGTGACTTCCCCAACAGCTGCTCAAGAGTGGCGGCGGTTTGAGGAGTATGAGGCAAATATCCCATCAGAGCTCACTTGTTTATACTGAGATCACCACAAAATGCCATTGCATTCAGCTTGCTGCAATAAAAAAAAGGCTTTTATGTCTTGGGGCTTCACAGGGAGGATGCGGTGTCAGAACTCAGCTAACTACAGTTGCACTCGAGTCAGAGAAACTGCTGCAGAGGAGTGGGTGACTTGTTTTGCGGGCAAACACATCACCTTAAGAGGTTTTCCCTTCTTCTAGCTCTGGCTTACCAATACACAGGGTCTTTACACATCTTCATCTTTTTAAATCAAGAACCCTTTATTTCTCACTGAAGTCAACAGTGAATTTCTCACTGACTTCAGAGGAGCAGCATCTGTCCCACATTTTAAAGACAATTTCACTGTACAGAGCTAGCTTTTTGGTTATGTCCATTTTCGGGGAAGGTCTAAAGTCTCAAGTGGTGTAAAAGCAACATCTGTACTTGAAAATAACAGCCCTCCACATCTGGGTCCCAGATGATTTGGGGCAGGTAGAAGCACATCTGGACCTTGGAGTACCATGCTGTGCAAAAGCACATCTGGAAACCTATAGCATACAATAAATTTCTTTAAGTTAATCACTTAAGTCACCGACTATTATTGCTTTAATTAGTTAGTATCTTTTCCAGAAATACTTGATATGAAAAAAAATAAGGATGGAGGTGTGTTTTGGTCCAGGATGTGAGAGGGCCAGTGTGAGGAAGGCGAAGGGAAATATACTAAGTTAAATGTCATTTAACTCTGCAGCTGAGCATATTTCTTTATAGTAAATACGCATTTCTGTATAGTTAGTATGTATGCTTAATAGCAACTTTCAGCCCGTGAGCTCTTTAGCACATTTGCAGCATGTTTCACACCTGGTGCAACAAAGCCTCAACCTGCTTGGCAAGTACTATGGTGACAGCAATGTCAAAATTACTTTTTTAAAACATAACTCTTCTCTTGGCCACTTGATAGAAATGCTGTAACATCTACCTACAGCTCGTCCACTTGCTTGGTCCAACTGCTTACATTGTATACAACAAACCTGGGATCCGGTATCTCCCCAAGTGAGGAAAAAACAGTCTAGAAAAGGATCTGTAACATGTTTCATCTCCCACACTTTGCTTTGCTCACTTCTTTTGCTGCAAGAGCCTGGAAGGGAAAACAGCCAAACTTTCTTCAATAGCTTTATGCTCCTAATTAAGGATCCCTGATTTGGCCACAAAGTTTTGGAGAACCGGCAACTGTGCTGGCCATCATGCTGGCCACAGGGTTGAAAGGGTAGAGAGCCAAACCTTGCAATATAAACTGGCATAACGCTTTCTATCTGCAAGTCTCCAAACAGCTCCCGACTGGCATTATCTCCATTTTACAACCATGGCAGGGATGGCGGAAGTCACCCACCTACGGTCACCCTGTGAGTCAGGAGCAAAGCTGGGAAAAGAAGCCACAGCTCCTCGTGCCAAGTCCAAGGCTCCAACAACACGACTACAAAGATGAAACCAAGAGAGCAGGAAAAATCCCAGGGCATGCCTGGAACCAGCTGGTCTTAGTAGGATGCAGCTGCTGCTGTCAGACACAGATTCATTAAATAATATAGAAAGTCTTTCAGCTGAGACAGACTGCAGTACGAGCCTATTATCTAATGCATCCCCTATTATCAGGGGATGGTCTCCCTTACCTGCCTAAGATGCAACTCAAAGATCTAACAGGTCTTTTCCATTCCTAAACAGCTGAAACCTGCTGGACAAACCACTACTGTAATCTCTGCAAAATTTCTGTGCAATGAGAAGTTTTACAAAGCTGCAGGAGTAACTTAAGGAGACTCCCTCGCTAGGCAAGTCCAGGGGGATTCATCCAAAACTTGAACGCTCCATTTTTTGCCACACATCCCGGTGTGAAAAATGGATGCATGGCACTGCCAGCAGCATGAGCAGGGGGAGAATCCCAGTTTGCAGCCTCCAGCACAACGGGGCTATTGCCATAGAAATAATCATTAGCACGTGCTGGTAGCGTTTTACACTTACTCAGCACAGACAGCAATGAACACCCTGTAAATATGAAGGTGGAGAAATATCTAGCAGCAGCTTCTTGTGTGGCTTACCAATCACTAGTTGTGATGAAGGATGGGAAACAGCTAGCTGTCCGATACGCAGCTCCCCTAGGATATCACACTGGCTAAAGATTGACAGAACAGAACAGAATGGAGAGGTGAATGGAGGCAAGGATCTCGTGGGAGGACAAGTCAGAGAAAAGGAAAAACCAAGAGAAAAGTGTGTGTACTACAGGACACACACACTGATCCCACTATATTTTATTTTTTTAAGAGCAATTCCAACTTTATTATTTAGCGTAACTGCTCTGTAGCTCAGAAAGAAAACACCCAAAATGCTCAAATCTCTTTGCTTTGCAACACTCTTAGAAATAGAGACATAGGCTTCTTTATGGGAATGAAATCAAGGTTGCCAGTGCAAAAATTCATAAGCTCTTCCCTCTGCTCGGGGGGGGGGGGCTATTCAAATGTACAGGCACCTTCTTGGAGCAGAGGTACAACACGGCTCTTGGAAGGGGGGAGGGACGACCATGTGAAGGGCCTTGCTGAAGGTTTGCGTGGACCAGTGTCAACTCCCACATCTTCAGGGAGGATGAGCTGGGGAAAACTGAATAAACCAAAGTGGTTCTTTCTCCCCATGGAAATGAGAGCAGCCAGAGCACGTGCGCAGATGTGAGCACAGGATAGCACAGGAAAGGTGACAAATATAAGCCTGGGCTTGTCCTGGAACCCATTCTAGCATGAGGAAATGTATAAATTATGGCCCACAAACTCACATTCCTGAATAATGCTGCCGATTCAGATTGAGGTACAATTAGCAAGAGCTGGGCAGAGCTCTCTGGAGGGGCTTGAAAGGAATAGAAGTAGACTGGAGCTCGAGGAAAGGAACAAGAGAAACCCTCTGTAATTATGGACTGGATGTGTCCTCCCTCTCCCCATTCCCTTCACTCCTCTATTTCCCTTCCTCCCCCTCCCCCTTTCTCCTCTCCAGCTCCATTCACTGCTTCTGGGTGCCTCTTAGCCCTGGAGTTAAATTAATCAACAGGATTAGGTGGAATCGGCCACAACAAGACCCTCCAGGCTCAGACTGAGCCCTTGATGCTCTACAAGGACCTGCTGCCTTGTCTTGAAGCACCTTGGTGCCGTCTGGAAGGATTGGCAGACAGGACCAGACATGAAAACGCATTCATTAAAGTGGGGATTGGATTTTGTTAGAGGGTAAAGGGGAGCTGAACATTCTCTCCTTCAGTATTTCTCATCTCATTTCCTCTCTCTCTTTCTCTCTTGCTTCCAGCTGCACCATCCTAAAAATTAAACGTGTGTTGGAGGGGAGACATGAAGAGGGGGGAGGGAATGGTTTTCTGAATGGCTTAGCTATAACTGCAC
Source organism: Fregata magnificens (assembly GCA_013389945.1). Lineage (NCBI taxonomy): Eukaryota > Metazoa > Chordata > Aves > Suliformes > Fregatidae > Fregata > Fregata magnificens. The sequence continues at coordinate 121,064 of WAAD01042400.1, forward strand.
CTTTTGTGCTGCAACTGGCTTTAGCAAACTCACCCAGACACTGCTGGAGCAACGGCGACACACCATGAAACCAGATCTGGAGGTGACTGGCTGGGAAGCTAATGCAGCCACAGGGGAACTTGGATTTAATGGCATGAGAGAAGTAAGAAAAATCTCACTTTGAAGGTACCAGCAAGATCTGAGCACCCCCACGTTACAGCCCCACACCAGGTCCCCCCTTCTTCACAACACTCTCCATCCACCAAAGCTGTCGTGTTTGGTGGCCCCAACAGCTACCCCTGCATAAACATATGCATGCACATTTTTCCAGTCCTATGTGTACCTGAACTTCAGGTACATAAAATAGGTTCAAGTTATTTTACGCTGGAGGACAATTAAAGAGTCTCTCAATGACCTTGAGAAGGGCAGGCTTCACTTGCCATGTGATGCTTTTGCTCTCTGACATTGCCTTAATAAATGGAGCCACGTTGCCATGAGGCAGTGAGGAGGTACTCATCTCACAGGTGAAAATATCTCCGAATTGTGGGTACCTTGTCATGAGGGCCTGAAATAATAAGCTATATTATAGCTGAGATCCTTGCCGTGGATCTCAGCTATAGTACATCTGTGGAGCAGGAAGGGCAGGACTGTACACCTTGCACCTTCTACTCCCCCGAATGGATGTGGGATAAACAAGGATCACCAAGATGCAGCCATTTGTTCACAGAGCGTGTCCCCAGTGCTGGACCCTGCAGTCACCGGCTTCAGAAGCAAGAGCTGAAACTCTCCCTGACTTCTTAGCATCTGCCTTTCCCTCTGGCAGAAAGCAAACAAAACCCATCAAAATGCAAACAAGACTATGAAAAGCCTGAGAGAAGGGTGACACAGTGGCAGCGTTGCAGGCACAGAATTGTATTGCCTTGATTTTTCTTTCCAACGTGAAAACCAGAACGCCCTTTTCTCTCTCTTCTTGGAAAATGATGAGGTCCTGAGTTCACAATGAGAGAGAGGTGCATATGTGTGTGCAGAATAACCCTTGCTCACCTCCAAACCTATTCAGCAGCAGGTGGGACTGCAAAGGGGGACAGAGGTGTTTCAAATTCATCTCTCGCCCCCCCTTCCCCTGTCCGAGCACGTTCCCAGACACAAAAAACGCAATAATCGACACAGCACATACAATAAAGCTTGGGTTTTCCCCTCCCTCCCCTTTCCAACCTGTAAACTCCCCATTCTCCAGCATTTGCTCGTGCCTGCGCAGCTGTATTAGAGTTTAACATAGTTTAGAGGGCTGTGGTGTGGAGCAGTGGCAGAAAACGAATCACATAATAGTTGATATGCGTTTTAATCAAGTAATTCAGCCCAAGCAGAATGATAGTGCCTGTTGGTGGGGTGCCCTTGAATACCAAACAGACCGGGTAGCAGGCCTAGGAAAATGAAAAAGTCATTTACAGCTCAGCTGGGGACTGCAGTGTTCAGCAAAGCATTAGTGTGAGGGCCTTGGAAGATAAAGGTTTGGGTATTTTTCTTTCTTTTTTTCTTTCTTTTTTTTTTTTTTTTTTAATTCAGGCACTGAACTGGCCAGCTGTAACCAAACCACAGACTGAGGTAACGTCCATTATGGGCTTTACAACTTGGAAATAATACTCACAGTGGAGCTGGTACTCTTGAACAGGGAGGCAGAGACTGTGTGTGTGTGTGTGTGTCTGTCTGGGGGGAATACAGAAAAGGGGGGGGTGTCAAAGAGAGAGGTGTTTCACAGCTGGATAATTCCCTCATCATGTCAAGATCTCTACTGAATGAGCGAGATCACATGTGGAAGGAGAAGCTGTAGGAAGGAGGGAGAAAGGAGGTTTAATGGACGAAAAGGGAGCGTATGCAAAACGTATCCAAGTGTGCGCACCTCCCCAGGCGTGGCTGATGGGACACAGCCAGCCAGCAGGATGACGACGGTGAGAACCACACAACCTGTTCTGGCTTGGAATGAGGGATCCGATGAATTCTCCATGTCTGAATCCCAGAGATTCAGCTGGGAGGAGCCCCACATTCACATGCTGGGCTTGAAGACTCAGAGGTGGTGCAACGTGTTAAGTTTTACCTGGTTCTGGCTATCCGACTTCCCTGAGTCCTCACCCAAAACTTACTTTCCTCCCAGCTCTGCTAGAATTTGCCTCCTAACTCATGGGTTGGTTTGGGGATTTTAAGAAAACTCTTATACAAGAGTATCTCACCTGGCACTTGGCCGTGACATACATATATGCCTCTAAACAAAAGAATATGAACTTCTCTTTGGTTAGAGTGCCAGTTTGGGATGCACAGAGGTACAAAATTTACCTCCTTTTTCCACTATAAAATTCCTACATCTCCTTGAACAAGTACCTTGGCCTTCTGGGCTCAGCTCTAGCTGGGTTCGTAGGCAAAACTACAAGTGGAGCACTACAAGATTTTGGAAGGAAAAAGCTAGAGAGACCCTGTTTTCCTTGGGACAGTCACCCATCACCAAAAGCCTCTTGCCAATATGAGGACTTGCACTGAGTGAAGACACATCCAACAGCGCTCTCTGCATTCCTCTCTGTATCAACTGCAGCTGTTCCAGGTAACTCCGTTCAGGTTGGGAACGTACCTTTGCCTCGAAGCTGGAAGCTAAACTAGACGAGGGGTTTTCCAAGCCCGCAAAGAAGAACAAATTGCATCCCCAACCAGATGCTCTTTCATAATCCATGCCACGCATATAGACTAAGCAAAATCCTTTGCTGCTGTACACCAGTGCAGTTCTGGTAAAAGCCAAGAAGCCGTACTCATTTATCTTGGTGGAGGGATCTGGCCCTGGAGGCTCCATCTACTCTGCATGTGAAAGTAGTAAGAGACATCAGGGCCCCAGCAAATCCTACTGCAAATCAGGGTCTGGCAGCATAGGTACCAGCTGCAGTGCCCCCACGCAAAGACACATGGTCACAAAACCCACAACATATTCTGTTCCTTGCGAGTAGTGAACAAAACCAAATCATCCAGAACATTTGGAGGAAGATAGGGAGGGAGGGAGGGCGAAAGACAGCCTACGTCTCCAACAGCCTTTGTTAATTCCCAGCACTGGCCTGAACATAAACAGATGGAATATCCATCAACCACAGTCGTCTTTTCTTTTCTTTCAACTTTTTTCTAGTTCTCGCCTCCCTGCCCCCTCCACTCCTAACACTCTTTCTTCTGGCTTTTGTTTGGCCTTTTAAAGAACCCCGAGGTAATGAGGCCTGCCCCAACTCCCCAGCACATCTGTGAAGTCCATAAAAGGCCCCTTTTTCACTTCAATATTCATAGCCGCGTGCTTGTGGCAGGCGCAGGATCCAGCGGAGGGCTGCACGAGAGGGACTACAGGGGCTTGCTGGCTCCTCTATTTGAATTGAAACGATGTAGTTAGAGAGGCATCAATAGCGCTCCCAAAACTGGGAAGCAGAGGGAGACCAGCTGGGATACAGGGGGAATAAAGCAGCAGGGAGAAGAAAAGGTCTGCTCACTTTCTCTGGAGTTTTCCCCTTTTTGCTTTCTTCCCTTTTCAGCTTCATCTCTCCAGTTCCCTTAAAAGAATTTCTCACACATGTAGGGAAGTTGATGGAGCAGCGCAAACACGTCCCACTCAAGAATCTGAGCTGCACAGGAGAACTAGGCATAGGTACCCGGGATGCTGGAAGCCTGCTAGCATTAAGGATGGGAGATCTGATCCTTTGATAACCACCTTGACTTACAAGTCAAAGAAGCAGGCAAACCCAAGACAGATTACCTGGCCTACAGCGTACAAAGCCAGGCCCTTTACCTAGGCAAGAAGGACTAGTGTGTATATGGTACCTGGGGTTGAAAAACACAGTAGGTGACTGACCAAAGGGTAAAATTAAATGTACGTGTTTAGCTTGATACTCTGTGTTTTGTTTCAGCACTGTTCCTGGCAGAGGTACTTAGCGCTTGCCTAGGGCAGCAATATGGCATGGCCCCAAGTCAACACGCAGCCTCTCTCCCCGGTGCTCAGCTTGAGTCCCTGACTCTCACCCACTGAGTTCACGCCATGCCTCGACAGAGTTGTAGCTCCAGCTGGGGGCCAAGGAGATGCAAGGAAACCCCAGTGATGCCCAGCTTGCTGTAATCCCACTCTTTGCGCTCCAGCCGAGCCTGTTTTCACCCAGCAGCAAGCGTACATAACATCACAGCCACTATCATAAGGGGGTGAACCTCCAGGAGCCCATTACACCAGTTTGCCTCCTCATTTGGAGCACAATACGATATCTAACCTCTCCCCACGTGCGTTACGACCACCCTCCGAGGGTGCCTGGAGGTACAAATACTGTAATAGAAAAGACACTGTACTATTCAAACACCTTTGTGAAAATAACACTCAGATCCACAGGAGAGAGACTCAGAGCTGACCCCAGCCAGATGACAGGCATCTCTGGGCAGTGTTGCCCTTACACCTCGGTTCTCATCTTGAGAAACGTGTGTTCTTCTATGCCAGCCCCAATCCCCCATCCTTAACCTACTCCAGTACTTTTTACTCAGTAATTTTCTCAAAGCTGACTGAGCAAGAAGCACCATAGGGTGATACCTAAGCAAAAGTTACCTTTCTCCAGCCCTGGGCTGGAATCCAGTTGGTGTAGCGTGTTCATCAGCACATCACATGTGCACAGACATGCCATCTCAGATGTCTAGCATCCTAGCAAGGCGCACAAATCCAGGTTTCACAGTTTCTTGTCTGTGACAACCTCTGCTCCCCCTGGCTTTGTCCCAGCACGGCTCTGCTCATGTACTTGAAGTACTGCCACCCCTTCTGTTCCAGTTCTGGGCCCCACGCGCTCTGCCAGCACATCTCAATCTTGGCCGATAGCTGCCTTGCTATTCTTACCCTGGGGTCCCTGCACAGCTCTATCATTGCTCCTCCATCCCAATTTGCAACACCCTCTTTTATTTTCATCCTAAACCCCTATATAGCTCTGCCAACGGCCCTTAATCTTGTCCTGTAGTTCCTCTGCTGTTCCAGCCCTGGGCCTCCCTGGCTGGATACATCAAGTTAAAGACCTTTCAATATAAGACTCTTTCAGGAAAGATAAACAAATTTAACCTCATAAACCTTTCCCAATCCTGAAAAACCAGCCCCTGAGAATGAGGCACCAGAGACCACTTAACCACACATGAGAAACACATTCCTCCTGCTGTTTGCAAGCCCTGCTTCATTTATCTGAATGTCAGACCGACCGCCTGAAGCCAAGAGGTGTGCGAGAGCGGGCACGAGCAACCACTTTGCTTCCTTTGCTTTGTCCTCTACCGTGTCTGTGAAAACAGAGGGATGCAGCAAAAGTCATTAAGGCAGTTGTCCTTGGAGAACATCTGATTCTTTTGCCCCTCTTCTGCATCCTTCCCTTTCCTGTGTCCTTATGCTTTTTTATTTACATATATACATACACAATATATACATACATATGTGTGTATATATACATACATCCTCACTTGCTTTCCTGTTCTCTCTACTGCACTTCTGCTGGCTCCTCCGTCTTCCTCTCCGTATTTACACCCCTCTCCTGCCTACTTTTCTCCCACCACACACAAACACTCATAGCTTTACATTAATTTCAGCCCACGGAGAAAACACTGAGGTACGTGACTGTAAAGAGCTTCAGGAGAAAAGGACCTGCAAGCAGAGCGTGCCCCTCATCAAGCTGGCCAACAGCAACTCCGGCTGCCGCTGAAAATGCGTTGAGAAGCTGGACTGTGACATTCGCCTGCAATTGAACCCCTCTGCTTGTCTCTGCTGCTCTCCGCTAGCCGAGCCGGGAGAAGAAAGAGAAGAAAGAAAAGTATAGGGAGGAGAGAATGCAAGTGACAGAAAGAAGGATTGAATGAAGGAGTGAAAAGAAAGAAAGATATCCCTGCGCCGCTTGGTCCTTTATCAGCCCTGTCATCTGGTGCAGGGCCCTGTTCGCATTGTCTCACCTTGGACAAAACAAAAAGGCGTTTTTGTGCAGATTCCTTTAGAGCTGCCAGAGCCCGCACCTTAGGGGGTCGCTAAAGGCTGAATGTGCAGCTGACAGCCCTGTGCAGCCCGATGTGATATCAATAAACTCCGACACGTCAACTCTTCAGCACAGCTCATGTGGAAGGTACGGCCTGAATATTAAAACCTTCAGCAGCCGGGAAATAAGCTTGGGGTGGAGAGGGGGGAGGAGGTGGCTCAGAGCAAGAGAGGTCGGCGAGCGAGGGGGCTGTGCTAGCACAGGCTAGGGGCAAGGCAGCCAAAAAAAGAGACACCATTACAGATCTGCTACCTGCTGTCCCAGTAACTGTTCAGTGTCTTTTTGCTTTTATTCTTGACCACCAGCGAGGACAAGAGCCATACAGGCTTGTATGATGGCTTCCGCTACAGGTCCTGGGACAGGGATTCTCTTCGAGAACCAAACTGGACAGGAGCCCAACAGCCAAACCAGAACCTGTGCTCACCTGCTCGATACTACATCCTACCTCCCACTTGGCAGACATTTGCTTCAGGGCGGGCGTTAGTGTATGTGCAAGTGAGCAAATACACTACCTCTTCACACACTGCTGTTTATTATATGATGGTGCTCAAAGGCATCCATCGGTGACAGAGCCTCAGCTGTGCTGTCAGCAAAACTTCCAGTCCAGAGTGACAAGCCAGGCAACAGAAGTGCCTGTTTTGCTGATGGGACACTGAAGCCCAGTAGCAATTTTTTTGCCACTTCTGACACTATAACAAGATGCTTTCCCAGAAGAGCGTGGACAGCATCATGATAGAAGCACTGGTGCTCTTTCACGCCTGTTAGCACTGGCTACCAAACGTTTTCCTCTGCTGACACTTTCCATCACTAAGTTCCAGAGTGAACATGTCCAGCTGAAATAAAGGAGGCAGCTCACTCCATGAGAACTGAACTGTGTCAAGCTCAGAGCCAAGCTAGGCTCTCTGAAGACTACATAATGTCCACGGCCTCCATTTCCACTCAGATCATGGCTCTGAAGCTTTATTTTCATGGTAAAAGTTAGAACATATTTTGCCCAGGTTAAATACTTGGGGTCTCAGATGCCAGTTCCTCCCAAGCGGTGGGGGAGGTGGCCAATGCCACCACCAGAGCAGAGCTGTGCTGAACATGTCCTTTAGCCCTGATGGAGGCAGGACACCACTGTCCCATGAGGCCACGATCAAGACAGAAGCAAGTTGCAAGGCCTCCAGCCCTACAGAGGACTTTTTTCAGGAGATAGGTAGCTATATATGCATGATATTCTGTGGGTTTTATCTGCCAAGTATTTCTCAGGATACATGACTTCATTCTTTAGGTATTTTAAAATGTAACAAGGGATCTTTCAGGAGCTTGCGATGATCTCTTTCCCTCTTGGATTGTGATCCTATGAGGCAACTGTGCCCTGACAGACACGCAGCATAAGCGGAAACCTTTCACAACTACTTCTTGCTTAGGAATTCAACATGAGGAGCAAAGTCAAAAACATTTCCCACCATCATTAAGCCAGAAGGATGTGTGCAGCAGAGCTCTGCTCTTACCAGATGGAGAGACTGAACATGTGCAAAATAATGTTTTAGCCTGTCAGCCACAGATGGGAACAGGTATTTCTGCCACTAGATCTATTTTGGTTAGAACTGTGCAGATCTTGGGTCTTCCAGTTTGACATTCAAATCCCCCAAATGCAGGGAGGTGAGAGTGGTTCAGGATAGCCTTAGAAAATTTCTGTTTGACTGGGCTGTTTGTTTTTGGTTTTGTTTTGTTTTAAATAAAGAATCAAAAGATTTTAATCTAAGGTAGTAGAAACATTTCAGCTGACCTGAAAAATCTTGCTTTGTTTTCAAATTATTGGATTAGAATTTTTTCCATTTAGAAATAGCTTCATTTCAACATGAAGCTGTGATTTGAGAAGACACTGAAAAGCCCTTAGATTTTTTGATTCCCCTCCCACATGTGGCCAATGGCTCTGGGATCTTTGCTGAGGCCTCTGGTCTTGCTTTAGTTCAACTTTTGACCACGTGCCCTTTGCCAGTCACAGAAATCAAGGGAGCCAAGAGTTGGTACTGTGTTGTTTAGAGATGTGGTGTCTCTAACATCAAACTGTTGGTTCCCCCATGACTGCTACTGTGCAAAAAGGAGAGGATTTGTGTGCCTGGCTCTCTGGGACCTGCACAGACACATGCAGTCTTCTGTGGCATGAGCTAATTTCTGGCAGTCAGGCCAGCAAGGTGGCGGGCATGTGAAATGCATCTCATGAGCTACATGTAGGACTGACGCTAGCAGCTAACAAAAACAGACTCTGAGCAAAATCAGCAAATAAAATAGATACTAATGACTTTCACTTGGGGGAAAAAAAAAAGTCAGAAACCCAAAGAAACCTACTTGAAAACCAAGCAGTGAAGTGTTACAAGAAGAAAATTCTCACCCTCAGCTTGAACGGACAGAGCAAGTGCACAAAGTGTCACAAGAAAAATATTTTTCCAGCTACTGATGAGCCCACATGAGAATCACTCACCCTTCAAGGGGCCCGGTAATATGTAAGTTAGTTCCACGCCATGTACAGTTTTGAAAGCTGAGCACTGACCATGCAAAAGCCTAACCCCTTTCATCCACCCCTTCTTCCCAACCAAATTTTACAGACCAGAGAAAATTAGCTGGAATGTTTAATGAACCTTTTGATATTCATACTTCTTTAGCTGGTAAATAATTTCATTCTGCACGCTGAGGACATTCAGGGTGCAAGCATGGAGATTTTCCTCTTGGGATAGGGTAAGTTGGCTTAGCTAAATTAAGAAATTACCTCCCCCTGAAATTTGAAACACTTCAAAAATGCAGTTGTCTGAATTGTCCAGATTCTCTGTGTTTCAGAGTGTGAAACAGTGTTAACTGTTATTGGTATTTTTGTAGTTCCTACAGCCCATAACTAGGGTTAGGCAGGGGGGTTGCACTGTACCAAAGCAAATAGGGACAAACGATGGCAAGAAGACAAGACAAGGGAACTAGATGGTAGAAATTCATTTTTACATGTCTGAGTCAATACTTGAAATAAAATTTGGACGTCCTGGCTCCCAGGTGGCTGCTGGGTCCACTGGCTGATCCTTTTTAGATTATAATGCCAAAAAAAAATTCATGACTTGGTCTGATTCCTTGCACATTGCCAGATGTGCTGCATAACTCCTGTATCAAGTCCCAAACGCCTGGTTAGGTGAAAACATACCTTTTTGCAAGACATGACTCTGCTGAATATCACCTGCAGCTCTAACCCATTATTCAAGTCATTGATTAGCCTGCCCTTCTTTCTTCAACACTTTCATCCGTGCCTAAAGATTCCCATTTCATGCTTCAAAGATCCCAGAGAGAGCGAGCTCTTGGGCTGCACGAGTTTGCAGGACAACCCTGGAGCTGTTAGCAGCAGTAACAAGACAGATCCCTCCACTAATCAGCAAGCAGAGCATTCAAATGCCATCTAGCAAATCCAACAGGTCAGCAAAGGTTTGAAATCAAAGGTGCCCTTTGAAAACTAGAGTGCTTATTTGTTTTGATGGATGTTTTCTAAACAGAAGAACAGACAAGCCAAAGTAAGAACAACTTTCTCCACAATGCAAAATTAACTATGCAGGAGGACAGTCAGAAGAGTAAGCAACAGACCTAGACCCCAAGCCTCAGCAAAACACAAGCCGAAGAGCTGGACTGTACACCCTGGATATTAATTTTAACCCGGGTGTGCTGTGGTTTCGGTGGGGAGAAACCCCACCGGGATATTCAAGCATTGGGCTCCAATTGGCAGCAGCGGGAGCCGAGCCCCGTTCTGGGAATGGCAGGGCTGCCCCGGGTCACGTAGCCACCGTTCCACTCCCCACTGCGAGGGGCCCCAGCACTGGATATTTGCAACCGGCTTTAGTGTCACAGTGGGAGCTGGAGAGGACTTACCAGCCCTTTGTGATGGATACGCTTTTCGGTCCAATGCTGCCAGCGCTATCGCTATTAGAAATGCCACCAGAATACAGGATAGATTTTCCACTCCCTTCTCATCCATTATCTTATCTGTCTGTATTGTCCCCTGTTTGGTATTGGGCTCGGGGACAGCTGACACACACAGACACAACTCAAGAAGTTCCAGCAAGCCTTGAACCTCGTCGCACGGGCCACGACTGGGTCTTTTAAAGGCACGCTTTGCACACTGTGTCTCTGCGATCTGCGCGAGATGCTGATATTTCTGGGAAAAACTTTTCAAGTGCGGCGCATGCCCTGCACCTACTTAGTATTAGGTGGAGGCACCCATCTCAAACCAGCGGAGACTGAGTACTCCCTTTGTACCTACGAACAATCTTCCCCTTGCATTGATTATTAAAGATTTTGCCTCGTGCTGCTGACTCCATGGGAGCTTTGTCGCTGTAGGTGCTGTACAGAGCTGTGAAAGCACGTGGTGGTACCTGGTCCACAAGTGAATACCAGCAAAATCCAGCGTATATACATTTCGACAGCTGGGTCAAAGATGTCCGCACTCAGTTTAAGCTCAAAGCAACCATCCATAGCCAGTCTTAGAAAACCCGTAGGAAAGGCACAGATTTTTCGTTACTAGAAGCGCGATCTATCATTTATATTATTTTCTATTCTTGCAGAATTTCACTCGGATCCATTTCATTCCCAGAGGACAGAAGAGTTTCTCTTCCAAAAACTGAAATTTCCATCAAAAACATGTACAAACTTGGAGGCGCATATTTTTTATATTAAAAAGTAGCAGTATTTATAAAAATAAGAATTTTTAGGCACAGAAATAATGACATTTAGAGTGAAAATATTTCCTTAATCCATTGCAATGCTACATTAAAATAATTCCTTACAATTTGTTACCAACTTTCACAAAACCTAACTTACTTTCTTTAAATTTTAATCCATTCTAAACACTCAGACTTCAAAGTTTTTGTTGATGGTACTCAAGATATTTCCCAAACCTGCACAATGTCACCCTCTGCTGACGCATTCAAATAGAAGTTTTTGTAACAAAAGAGATAAATGGTCAATTTAATCCAGTATCCTGCCCCTGACTGCTCCCAATGCTGGATACTTCCCGATGGAGACATAGGCTACTCTGCAATTACCTCCTGCACCATTACTTCTGTTGAGTGAACGGTAATCTTCCCAGCGCCAATTAATTCAGGGCTGACTTGTGCAAAAACCTGGATTGCTTTTTTCATTAAAAATAGTTATTCGGTACATCGGACCAAACTGGGGCGGTACCCAAAAGTTCACCTGCTATCTAGGACAACTTGAGCCTGAAAACCTGGGCTGGAAAAAGTCTCCCAAGAACCTCAGAGAAATCAACACTTGAAAGATATTTACATAAATAAAGAGGGGAAAAAAACCCACAAACACGTCATTACTTGCCAGCAAAAAGTCTGCTGTGAAAACTGAAAGTCTGAGAGGAGTTAGAGGCTATCTAAATAAGGTCATGAATAACTATTCTTTATTAGAAAAGCTTTTATATTCATGAGACAAGGCTTGAGTCCCCTTGCCGATCTTCATCCCTCCTCGGCTCACTGTGCAGAGGTGCTCACTTAATTAACAGCTTGTCTTTTGACACACACAAAAAAAGCACAGATTTAGCACTGGTCTCTTAACACTTCCCAAGTCCTGTTCCATAACTTTTAATTTGAGATTGAAATTATACTCAAATGCTTTCATCTGGTACTTACTGGGTTCAAATGGCCAGGTAAATTTAAATAGAGCAATACATATGGCTGACTAGCAAAGGTACACACCTAAATAAAGATGGTGAAAAGCATGGTAAAGGCTAACAAACTATATACCAATAGTATATGGACCTTCTTATATGCTTAGATATTCTGTGCATGATACCTAAAGATCCGGGCAGAGATGGAGAACAGAAACAGGACTGGGGTAAGTAACAAAAGGGATAAATATAAATTACAGGTACAGTGAATGAAATTGTGCCTCTGAGGTTCTTTGTGACTTCTAAATGCCATTGACAGAGGCATTTATAGCACTCATCTTGTGTCCTGCTATAGTGTTGAGCCAGTGGGCTCTGTGCTGATATCTTGTAACAGAGAAGTGGGATTTATCCTAATAAATGTTCTGGAGTTAGGAATTAGAAAGCCTTGCTCCAAGGTAGCTGTCACTTATCAGGTGTGCAGTGAATGTAGGCACAGAGATACAGGGGACTACATGCCTGGTGGGTTGACAAATGATGGGTGAGTTTGCTTCTTAACCTAAAAATTGTCGCTAGATGGAGAAGAGAGAAACTGGGAACGACTGAAGGCAAGAAGTGTACTTTCATCAACATGCTAGTACCTCAAAATAAAACAGGAAAAAAAGAAAAAAAAAAAAAAGAGGTCTGGAAGTCCTTGGGGATGAGATCATCTGTCACCACAGGCCAGCAGAGCTGTTGTGAAATAAATAAATGGTCTGGATTGTCTTCAAGGGTGACTACAAGTCAGTGACATTGATCCACGTGTCCATCTGGATGAAAACTTGTTTGTGGGCAGACCCTTCACTTGGTGAAAAATGCCTCCTATGGCTCCTTCTGCCCATCATTGCTCTCTCCTTTCCCTAAGTCAGAGATAATGAAGTTACAGAGCTCGCTGAGAAGGCAAGGAGGTTTTTTCCCCTAACCCTTCAGCTTCCTCTGAAACAAACCCAACAACAACTCAGCTGGTCTTCCTCTATTGTTTTTGTTGGAGAGACTCCCCCAGCCCCTCCCTCCCTACGGATCTGCTGCTAATAGGAGTCGTGTAAGTTTGTTGTACACCTGCCAAATTTTGGGATGGGACCAGCAGCCAGCTCCCGTGGTTGTTGTTTTTCCTGGATGAGAGAGCCTGCAAGGCCTGGCAGGAGCGTGGCAGTACCTGAGTGCTGGGGCTGGAAAACATGGCAGTAACTGCCCTGCATTCCATCACCGTGGTGGGAGAGGGAGTGGGACTAAAAGGGATGGAGAAAAAGGATGGAAGAGCACGTGAATATTAGCATTTAGTGAGGAATGCCCTTGGAGAGTATTAAAAAGCAAACCCAGCCCCTGTGATGCGCTTTGGGGAGAGAAGCAGAGGCTGAACCTAATGCAGTATTTACCGTGCACTGCTTTTACTGCAAAGCACAGCCATTTGGCTGTGGTGGTGCCCAGGGCTGTACAGATATACAAGCACAGCAGCACCTGAAGGGAAGGAAAGCCCAGAAGGGACTAAAACAACACACCGGCAAACTCAGACACCTCCAGGAGCACTACCTGGAGGCAGACGGCAATTTCAGCACATACTGCAAGAAGGGCTCTGACCTTGCCGAGGCTCTCGCAGGTCACTGGGTCCCCGCAGGCTGCTGGAGTAGCACTGTGCTGTGTCTGGCCGGCTGTCCTGACCGCCGAACCACACCGCTCTGTGTGGGCTGACCGCAGCGAGGCTGCTCTGATGACTCACGACGCCACAGCCGCCCTGACAGACCAGCCATGGCCGCCCTGACTAACTGCCCACACCAGGGCTGCCCTGACTGGCTACCAGCCCACATTAGGGCTGTCTTGGCTGATTAATTGCCCAAATCAGGGCTGACTGACCCTGCCACAGCCACTCTGCCAGACAGACAGACCGACTAATTGCCAGCCCTGCCCAGACCACAGCCTGCCAAGCCCAACGAGCAGAGCGCTGCCACCAGCCTGCCTCAGCACGGCTCACAGCCCCACCCCGACTGCCTCTTGTGAGCCGCCAGGGTCCCCTCAGGTGAGGGGGCGTGCTCCCATTGGCTCCCTGCCCTGCAGGCCCGCCCCCTGCGGGTAGCCCAGCCAATCAGCGCTGGGCAGGCACCTGGGTGTGGTGGAAGGTGCCAGAAGCAGGAGGTCCCTCAGGAGCCTGGCGGTCATTACTGCAGGGACTCGATGGCTGTTCCCTCAGGGACTCAGTGCCCATGGTGGCCTGGAGAAGGGCTGAGGGGGTAGAAGAAACTCCATTTTCCCTTAGCCAAAAGAAGGCAGGGCCCTGCCTTAGCTTCCCTCCAGCCTGAAGGCAGAAAGGGATTGGGAGCGCCTGAGGCATCCATTTGCTCTGAGGGAGCGGAGGGCGGCTGTGTGTGCAGGCCCCTCGGCGTACCTGACCTGGAGGGTGACGACGAAGGGGCCACGGCATATTGATTATACCCACGTTATATAGCAGCATACCTGTGCTGTTTCACTGAGGGGGAAGTTTGGCTTGTGTGCGTAAACCGTGGCCTCTGGGCCGCAGTGGGGTTTGGAGGGGCGCGGGCAGCCATGAGCTGATGGCAGCTTGAGGCGGGCACGGCGGGTAAAAAAACAGGGCAGGAAGAGTTTTTGGGGAAAGGCAGTTGAAGGGATTGATCTTTGAGATTTGGGAAGTGGTTCACAAGGGGTGAAAGAAACGGGAGAGGAGAGGCTGGGGGGTGCAGGGAGCGAGGACGGGCAGTTATAATCGGGGTAGATTGCACAGGTCCTTATGCAGAAAGAGCAGGATTTTGATGTCTCCCTGAAGAGAGAGAGATGCTCGCACAAGGGCTCGAGGAGAAGATGGATTTTAGCGGAATAACTTTGAATAACCAAAAAGCCGGGGAGGAAGAAACTCAACAACAGGGGAAAAAAAGACTTAGTAGGTCATCTCCTGCACACGTCAGTCAGCACAAGGCTGTTCTTGCCAGTAAGAATTTTTCCTCCAAAAGTCCGTAGTTCAGTTTAAGTCCCAGCGCTTTCTCTAGTGTCCAAATGCCACAAGAGAGGGAAATCCGGGCAGTCCGACTTCACTAACCGCTAAGTCCTAAAATCTTTTTTTTTTTTTTTTCCCCCCCTGTCCCTATTTCTTTTGATTCAGACAAAACTCCCTCTGAAGTTGAGTGGACCAAATACGAGGGCATTTACTCAAAGCTCAATTCAGATGTCACTGGGGCTAAATCTCCATAATGCCAGCTGGCGCTTGCTTGAGTGAGCAGTCATTACTCTCTAAGTTGGCCGCCCAGTAAAACCTGAACCGGGCCCGCAGGAGGTGTAGCGGTAAAGGGGCAAGCCTGATACTGAGGAAAATGGCGTTCAGAGCATCACAGACTTTTATTTAATTAAAGATGTACTGTTTAGCGTCTGTGTTTGCAAGTCTGGATCGCAGCACAGTCCCCAGGGAAAAGCAGTTTGCAGAGATTCTGGTAATAAAGCCAGGCAAGCAGCTTTCTCCATAAATTGTACCAACTAAGACAACTCAGTTCATGTCACAGCATCCCGATCCGGTCCATTGAGTTGTCTGCAGAGAGCTTTAATCGTAATTTATGGAGGCTAAGTGCCTAATAGTGGACCAGTTTAAAAATCACAGGCTCTGTTGAAATCAGCGGTCTGCTGGTTTAGAATGGTTAAAAATATGTCTCACAGGCTGCTAGAAACTGAGTGAGATGTCCTTGCTCTTTTTTTTTTCACTCTGCAGGCAGGACCTCATGGTTATTTCTTCCAGCTTAAACAGTGTAGGACACATTAAAACGGAACAAAGCAATAAAGCCCGAACCGAAAACCTCGATGGTAGGAGGGGGGGAAAAGTTAGCGAAAACTCAATGAAGGCAACAGCCGTTTCTTCCCGCCTCAGGTCTGATTCAATCAGGTCTTTCAAAAGAAACTCCTGTCACCACAAACTGCCTTTTCATGCCAGATTCCTCCGGCTCCCCCTCTCTGCCCCATCCCAGCGACTTCCAACAGCACCGATCAATCTCCAAGCGACACCCTGCTCCCCCCGCTCCCAGCTGCCTCCAGCCACCGCCGTTCCCAAGCAAAAGGCAGCTTCACCCAGGAAGGTGGTGGAAAAAATGTGGACAAATTTCTGATTTGCAACACTCTGGGAATGGGTTTATTGCCATTGTTTGAGTGCAAATGTATAAATAAAGCAAAACGAAGATTCCAGGGTGAGTCCGATGAAAAGCAGAAAACAAGAAATTTTATGGCCATAAGTGGCGTGGGCTAATGGTGATTTTTGAGGCACTGGACCATGGTAGTTACTTAGCTAAATGATTGCTGTGAAACCGGGCAAGAGGCTTATTTCTTAATTACTGTTACATATTATGTCAAGCTGACACTTCAAGGCGTGCTCGGGAACTGATAAAGTTAGCCAAAAAAAAAAAAAAACCCCAACCAAAACACCCTTACCGTTCTGAGAGGCTGGTTTTAAAGCGTGTTACTTGGGGGTCACGGCTGGCGCTGGGAAAAGGCAAGGCTGGCCCCCAAAAAGGGGTGCAGCGGGCCCACACTCTCCTTACCTCTAGATCCATAGGGTAGGGCAGGAGTGGATAAATCTCTGGGAACCTGGCAGCTTTTCAGCTGGCTGAGCAGGAAAGCTATACTATAGGGGACTGGAAGGAGCCAAGAGGACCAGTGGCACTAGGACAGAGGAAACGGACAGTCCCTGCTGTCCGGCTGTTTGGGAAGAGCGAGAGCCAGATTTTCCTCTTGGCCGCACGGAGCCAGCCCACCGTTTTTGGAGCCCAGGCGCTATAACCTGGAGCATAATTCAGCCCCGAAGACGGACATGCATGGGACAGACCATGGAGTAAGGTGAAGCAGTGTATCATCCCCATCTCAGTGCAGCTCCTCTGATTTCTCGTAGCTACAGAGCTGACTCGGCTTATGCGCAAAGCTCTCCAGAGTCCTGCCAGGACGCCGACCCCCTCTTTTCTCTGCAGGTCCAGATATTTGAATTCAGTTTCCCTGGGGCCACCTCTTCGCTGCTGTACCCTGAGAGCAGTCGCTGGCAACCGCTTCTCTTTTGAGCGCTTTGCCCCAATGTAACATTGTGGGTAACGTGGGGCATGAGTAATCAAGCTGTTAATTCCCTGCTCCCAGATCTATCCATTTAGCCATCATCAATTATATTGTACGTGTGCTTTGATCATGTATAGCCCATATGTAAAAATCTCACTTGGAGGTAGCTCAAATTTACAGTTCCTTATATATCCCATAGGCATACAGTCCCACAGGCTGTGGTCCTGTTACTTTACAAAATAAATATATATGTATAGAGTTCCCAGGACACTGTCCTCTCCCTTGCTCTTTGCCCAGCACACCAAGAGGTGTACAAATCCTAAACACAAGCATGGTCTCGGCACTGAAATCTTATAACCTGAGCACATAGTTTTGTCAGTATATTTTCTTCCCAGTCTAAACCAGTGCGCTCCAGGAGAAGAGAGAGGAACTACACATTTGCAATGCCCTGAAATAATTGGCTCACCACTGTCATGAGTTGGATATAAAAAACCACTAGAGAATATTGAGCTGGGAGAGATGGACAGAGCACCATCACAGTCCTACGTGATTGCTGGTTTTAATTTGATTTCTTCGGCCAAATCAACGCCTCTATCTCCACGTGACCCTTCAATTTGTGGCACGCAAAATCCAGATACTAGATTTACAGCTAGGTCAGTTTTACCCTGTGTAAGCTGATTATACCCTTCATTTAAAAAAAAAAAACCAAAACCAACAAACCTCACTGCTGTGCAGGAATGCTAATGGCAGAATACATTCACAGGTTATTTAATAACCCAAATTACAGCAAGTAAGCTCGTCCCGAGGTGTTTAACTTATATTTTGTGAGCAGAAAATTCTTCTCCCTGAAAAAAGAATTGAAAATGAAAAGTCCTTGCTGAGATTCCTCCTCAGACTGAGAAATTTCATTCCCTTGGAATTAGTTTCTGTCCTCAAAACTCCTCTGAACAAATGTAATTATTTGTAAATTGCGGGGCTTGCTTCGCAGCTAGCTGGCCGTGCTCCTGAAAATGCATTGCTTGCCCATTGATGTTGGAGAACAAGTAAGGGCACTCTTTCAAAACTTTGGGAAAATTAAAAAAAAAAAAAAAAGAATACAAAAAGTCAGGCTTCTTTTTTTCTTTTCCTTTCAGCTCTTTGGAATAATTTGCCTTCAAGAGCCCTGGATTTGCTCCAGTATTTTTGAGGTAGGAAGCATGCAGAGGTTTAATTCTTTATTGACTCCATCAGGTTCAGGTTACATGTTGGGGTATAAAATTATAAACAAATGGACGGCATTTACATTTCTGAAGTGTTTCCAGTCCCCTCACCCTCTCGCCCCTCGGAAAGGTACATCACAAGCAGTGCCGCCTGGGTAAAGGGAGCCAGGTGGCTTCACCGATAAACAAGACATCCTTTCTACCCTCTTCCTAGCAGTGGGCTGCTCTCTCCCTCGGGTCCCTGGCTCGAGTCCAAACTGAAATCCTACGTGCACTGAGTAGGTCAGCCTCAGCTGAGCCCCGAGGAAATCAGACTTGTGTCCCAAACCCAGAGGTCTGAGCAATTATAATTTTGTAGTCCCGGTAATGTGGAGAAGAAGCTGTAAGTTGCCTGTTTTTGTGAGCAGGTCACCCCTAATCGGGACCAAAGAGAAGGAGTCAAAGAAATGGGACAGGAATATGCCCAGTAATTTTTACTGCAGCTTCCTTAGCTAGTGCCACTGCATTTTCTGGGGGAACATTGATTCAGATCGGCTCGGCGAACAGCCCCAGAGGTCTTTTCTCCCTCCATTGGAAAGAATTGCCATCACTCGCTCTGTTGTCATATTTGTGACTGGGAAGTGAGGAAATGGAAATTGTAAAGTTGCACAACTCTAATTGAGGCTTTCGGTTCCCGGAGAGAGGAGGGACAAAGTGACACCGGCGCCACCGATGTGACTTTTTGTTCTAAGGCGTTTCAAGTAGACAATCCTGCCCAACCCTCCAAGCCCCCCGCAAAGATCAGAGGCTTGAATGGCAAGAACACGCAGGCAACTGGAGGGAATGCTGGAATCAAAGCCAGCCAAGCCCTGTACAAATCACCGACAGCCCGAGTTTTCCCTTGATATCACCGTTTGTCATTAGTAGTCAGAAGCGCGGCACTTCTCACGGCGACTTATAACCTTGATCGTGAAATGGTAACGATGCTGCTTCGCAATTAATATCAACGTGCTCCTTGCACATCACTGCGTGACTGCAAAGGCAGTGCAAGTTGTAGCAAGGGCTCATTTGAAGATCCCGACTGACGTGTAACTAGTGCAAGAGGCAAGAAAAGGAGTCCGACTGCAAGGGGGCAGCTTTTCACGGGGCAGACTCTTAAATACCCAAAATGGCAACAGCCCTAAGTCTACCAAGTAGGCTTAAGGGACCGACAATTATTAAGAGCGACCTCCTTGGAGCCTTGACAGGTACAACATCTTCGCTATTTCTGAGGCGTGGTGAAGAAGTGATAGTCCAGAGGTGGTTCACAATCACCTACTGAATTATTAACAGCAGCTCCTGCAGCGCTTAGATGTTTCTTAGACATCCTCCAGCTTCAGGAGATGTTTAGCTAAACCAGAGCAACAGTGGTATGCAAGAATGAGACAGCTTGGTCACTTTGGTTCCCCATTACGCTAGGCACTGAACGGATGCACAGTAAGAGACTGCCCCTGGTCGGACGAGACAGAGGTGGGAACAGAAACAGAACCACGGAGAGGTGAAGCGGCTTGGTCAAAGGCAAAGCAATCCAGTGCAAAGCCAGATTTTAAAAGTCTTCGGAGCCGGAGTTCAGTTCTGTATCCATTCGACAAAACTGAGAGCACACACAAAGCAGGGTCAGGTTGCAGGTTTGCAGATTAACTAACCTGATGGTGGGGAAATAAGAATCAGATCTTTTTTTTTCTAAATCAATATCTAGAGTTAACAGATGAACTTCCTTATTTGGTGCAAGCTAAAGTAGGTCCATCAAATTCACTGGTTTATGGCAGAATCTCTCCCTTAAACCCTGCGTGTGAGCACAACTCTGCTATAATGAGTATATAAGGAGATCCTGCACCCTGGGGAATGCTTATTGCTAATGGAGCTAATGATTCCTTTTTCAGCTATTTACTTTTATAGGAGGTGGTAGCGGAAGCATCTTCTTAATCGTGTCTGTGTTTCATACCGTGAGGCTACTCATGTGTATAAAGTTAAATATGGACATAAGTAATTGCAGATTTGGGACATGAGACAATAAGGACCAAATTTTCGGTGGCTAAGCCTAGGCCTCCAAAACTGCATGCCTTAACTTGGGCAATGCGGTTATGAACGATCACGTTTTCATATGCCCCAGAGCTCTGAAATACACACAAACGTATTTTGCGTGCACCAACCTAAGTTCTGAGCAATGAAACCCAGACCAAAAATGTACGGATATGGGGGGGAAGTAACTGATCCCTTCTCTGATCCAAATGAGGAATCTCCTGTGAAAGAATCTGTTTTCCTTGCACGTGAGGAACATATTTCTGGATCGGTCCTCATGAGATTTCTTAGCTGTATCGGCATGGACAATTCTTACCAACACAGTTGGGCAGAGAGGGGAATAATTTGCCAAATGATCCAAATGCTACACCTAGAAGTGTATTAAAAAACAGGAGATGCAGAACTTGTGGATCACGGACCCCAAATACCAAAAGCCCTTCCTCAAGTCCACAGTCAGCGATCTACTGAACTTACGAAACTCCACGAAGTGAAGCCATTTTACGTTATTTGAGAATTTGACCCAGTGACTGGGTTGAGCCTCAGCACGGAGATGATTTGTGAAGATGGAGGAGGCTGTGATGGAGGGGGGAATCCCATGAGACACAGATTCAGTTCCTTCTTTAACTCTGAGCTCCCGATGGGACATGAAGTGACATATCTATCTAGCCTGTGGTTTAATTTCCTTACCTACAAAAATACTAATCATATTGCCCTTCTTCTGGGGTATGGTGACCCAAAATTCAGTAACGATGCGCCGTGAGTATATGATGTGTTCCCAGATACATTTTCCAGCTGGTCACATTTCGCTGTGACCTTTTAAAATGGTTTTCGTGCTGCTACAAAATACAAAATGCCTGTTTCTGAGTGGAATAAACCAGCGAACATCTATTCAGTGCTTGCTTGCAAATGAAAAAAAAAAACCCACCCACAACATTTGGAGGAGATACAAGTGCTCACAGGAGCCTTGAAATATATTTTTTTTGGTTAACCGTGATGTTGCCTGTAGCTCTTTATGGCACTTTTAAAGCATCAAAGCTCAGATTTGTTATATTGAACCTGGAAAGCTTCAAAAACTTTTTGTAAATTAAAATTTAAAAAAAAAAAAAAAAAAAAAAAAAAAAAAAAAAAAGAAGATACCAAAAGCTATGAAGTGGTATTTTTCAGATGGGAACGTGCTTTGATTTCAGTGGTTAATGCAAATAATACTCTCTCCTCCTCCTCCTTCCCCCTGCACCCCCAACAGAGTTTTCAGTGCTGCAGACGGAAGGTGGGGAAAAACAAATATGACATAAATTGTCTTGGTAAACAAGTAAATAGTGTCACTTAACTCTTCCCCCTGTGACTCCTTGCTGGAACTCGGAATTAGTTTATGGCAGGGCTCTGTCAAAAGGCCCCCCTCCCTGGAAACAGAGGTGAGACCTCAAAAGCCATTGTCTCTTTAGTTAATTAATTAAGGTAATATTGAGTAGAGCTTTGCTTCTAAGTTCAAGGAACCCAGCTGGGGGCAGCAGCCTCTTGTTTGATGCCATGAATACGAAGGAATGAGCTCCGGGCCCTGCATTAAAATCCAAAATCATTTAAAACGTGCCAGGGAGGAGGGGATGGGGGGAAGGAGCTGGCAGGGGGAGCCCAGTTTACGGAGCTTTACAGCAGGGTCCAGCCTTCTTCAAACAACTACGGGGGGTCACTTTGCATTTTACACCACCGCCAGCTAAGTGGCGACCAGTTCCTCGGTTCATGGCTCTTGTCTTTCAAGCCTAAGACAGGAGGAGGCTGTTTAAGTTTTGCAGAGCTGATTTCTTTCCCCGCGCAGCCTCCTTCGGCTGGGGAATGCTTCTTACCGGTGCCTGGTCCAATCCCTATAAATGTCGTACTGGTCAATTTTGCTTACATGGGGAATCCTCTCACAAACATGGGATGGGATGACTCATTTGGATAAAGTCGCCCACAACGTAAGCCTTTGCAGGCCTAAGCTGGAAATGTGTTTTATTTCCAAGTAGCATCTAGTTGTTTGCTCTGTGAGCTGATTTGCCTCTAAAGAAAAAAAAAAAAAAAAAAAAAAAAAAGAAAAGAAAAAGCCAAATCTCCAGGTCCATATTCAATCTTTGGGTAAAACTCCTGCAGATACCGTGGGAATTTTCCTGCATAAAACCACCAGGTTTTGAAGAAAAAAGGCTGTGGATGGGGCTCTACTTAGTAATTTTTACACAAGGTTCCAGTCTTGGCTTTGCCGCTGATATGCCATGTGAACCTGGGCAAGCTGCTTCACTTCGGTTATCCCCCGGCTCTTTTCTGCGCCGCAAGCTGGCTCTGGCTGTGCATCCATACACCGCCTAACGCAACAGCTGCAAATCTCAGTCCCGGCCCATAAAGCAAATAATATTCATCCATCCCATCCACAAAGCGAGGCGTGATGCCCTGCCTCGGTCCCTACCCTCGTGCCGCAGGCTCCCAGTGCGTAAACACGGATCTATTTCTTTCACTTTTCCTATAAAACGGGAACTAACAAGCCGACGGATGTGGGATTTAATGCCTAGAGATTGCACGATCTTTGTGGATTGGAACCTCTCTTTTTCCCCTCATCCCCATATGCTGTGTATTAATGTCTGCTGCTGCGTTAAGTCTAATTTAGTTTGGTATCTTCTCAGGGGAGAGGTTGGCTCTCATCTGTACGTGGCTGCCGAGCACCAGGCACACCAGTGGCACTGTATAAATAACAGTGATCATAAATAGCTGACAACACCTGCTGGTTTTGAATCGGCAACAAGTGATAATCCTGCGAGCAGCTAAATGGGACTTTGGGATTGCGGGTATTGGCCTGGTTAACTGGCTCCTTGGTTTGATTATGTGTTTGTGTTTTCCCATTTCTTTTTTGCCTTTGAAATGCCTCAGGGAGCCACTATGGGAACAGGAATGACCCAAAATCTGTTGGTCTTTCATCACGTCAGCTCCTCATCTGTTTCTTTTTTTCTTCTCCC
This sequence comes from Fregata magnificens, assembly GCA_013389945.1. Lineage (NCBI taxonomy): Eukaryota > Metazoa > Chordata > Aves > Suliformes > Fregatidae > Fregata > Fregata magnificens. The sequence goes on from WAAD01042400.1 coordinate 144,000, forward strand.
CGGCCCCATTTGCAATGTTTTCAGGCAAATGTACCTTATGGAAACTCTGAAGGGAAATAATAAAAATATTCCAGCACTTGAGGGGCTGCAAAGGGTCCCCCGTCCTACAAAAAACTGGCCCCATCAGTAGGTCCATTTACTCGTATCAATAAAATCCAGCGTGGATGCGTTCGCTAGAAGCGTCAGAGGCCCAGTTAATTCTAGCATGGGACCAAATTGTGGTGCTTCTCTGAAAATAATCCCTACAAACAGGGCTTTGGATTGGGCACACGCCTCGGTTTATTCTGGAGCTGCTTTGAGGCAATAAGATGCTGTCGCCGCGTGCCTGCGTACGCACCGTCCCTTTGTGGAAAGCATCACCGCCACTGAACTGCAGCTGAAGATGGGGGATACTCGTCCGATGCTAAAGCCCTCCGTGGGTTTGCAAAGAGTTAAACAGCAGGACCGTCGCCAAAGCCCCACGTCGGGTTCCTACAGTTCCCTGCAAACTATTGCGCTAGCTAATTAAGCAGGTATTTCCCTAACTGGGAAACATTTTTGCTTTGGTTGTTATCTTTTTTTCTTTTGCTCAGTGTTTCTTCTCTTCCCTGTTGCTGTTTTGGGGTTGGGTTTTTTTTTTAAATAGATTGGTTTTGCCCTTGCGACTCCATCTCCATTCAGGTCACCTCTCCAGGAGCACTTCTCCTTTGGAAAGCACTAAGTACAGGTTAGGAGGGTCATAAGTCGCATAACCCCCTTGAGGGAAGTTTGGCTTTAGCCAGCCATGAAATAACAACTCTTCCGCTGCAGAGGGGAAGGTGAGGCTGGGGAAAGGGGGGTAATTTTATTATTATTATCATCGCTTGACCTCCCAACCCAGCGCTCGGAGCTGTCTCTCGTTCAGGAGTGTGCAAACAGGCTCTGCAAGCACCAGAGACCCGCTAGACCAATCCTTCATGCGAGTTATCAGCCCCCAAAATGCCCTCGCAGCCGTTGCGGCAGCCGGGCCGAGATGCTCCCACCTCGGAGGGATCCCCTCGATGTGGCAACGGGGCCAGAGGGGACCCGCAAACACCCAGGGCTGGGACGTGAAGGCGAGGACCGAGGCGTTTGGGCAGGCTGGAAAATCTCTGCATTCAGGTTTACACCCTGCCTGGGCTATTCGTTATGGACTGCGCCTCTAGAAGTGATTTCGAGGGCCAAAGCGATGAAAAACTTGCTCTTTCCCTATTTTTTCCCACCATCCAAGCAACAAAGTACCCCGAGATCATAAAGCTAAAACACAATCAACTGCAAACACACATTAATACCCCCTCTCTCCTTCCAAGGCTTTTAAAAACTTTTCTGAATTAACCTTAGCGAAGGTGGAAAAAGTCTGAATGACGCAAAGCTGGGGAATCAGGCGCTCGTACAGCTCAGTGTGATTTTATGGGAGAAGCCAAAGCTGCTCGGTATTACCCCAATTTACCCAAACGCTGCTCGACCCTGTCCCCTCCAGCTGCGACACGGACCCTGGAGCCGGGACCGGTGGGTGAAAGCGAGGGGACCCGCAGCAGCAGGTTTGGGCGTTAATTTGGGGACTTTTCCAGACACCCATTGCCAGGTTTGCCATCCCTTGCCCCTCTCGGCCGGATGCTCGGGGCATTTCTCCCCGCCGCCATGTCCTGCCAGCGCAAGGCTGATATCCCGGGGAAAGGAAAAAAAAAAAATAGAAAAAAATAAAAAATAAAATAAATCCATCAAAGCCTATTAGTTAAATTGCTCTGTGCAAACCTAATTGACCACGAGGGATCTCCTAGACAAGCAGGCCGTAAATCGCGATTTTAACAGCGGCAGGGGGAAGGAAAGAGGAGGCGGGAGGGGGGGAAGAGAGAGAGGGAAGAAAGTTTGCGATTGCTGGGGATCATTTTAGGCGACTGCCTGGCTGGAGGCTGCGGAGAAAGGAGGGCTGATCTGCAGCATATGGTGCAAAGAGCCAGTGCTGGGGGTGGAAGAATAAAAACCCCGAAGGCCGCAGATCCTAAGGAGCTATTTATTCCTCCCCCTGCAGATGTACATTAATGCAGGAGGAGTAGGGGGAGCAGATCTTTGGGTTGGAGAAAGAGAAACAGCGCTCCTTCCTTTTAACATGCTGTTGTCTGGCTTGATCTTGTCACTCCAAAGGGACCCATTCAGAGGTATTCATGCATCTGCCTCGGGGGGACAATGGGACCTTAGTTTATAAACTGTCTGTCCAGTTGCCTGCGGCCTTTAGTCCTTTTGTTTTCGCTTCTCTTAATAAACTTTTTGGGGGAGTTCATCAATACGCTTGAATAGCTGATGTTCTCATTCTCAGAGAGGGGAATAACAGAAGGTCTCGAAGGTTTTTTTTGGTTTTTTTTTTTTTTTTTTTTTTTTTTGGGGGGGGGGGGGTTTTTTTCCTTTA
>WAAD01042401.1:4084-26203 GCA_013389945.1 Fregata magnificens
GATACTTTCATTTTACCATCACTCATGTAAACTTGACATTCTACTGATGATGCATTAAGGATAAAATTATCTTCTGCAAAAACAGAATAATATAAGAAAACTCAAATTGATTATATTAACTTCAAATGGTAAAATATGGTTTTAGCCATTACAAATACAATTTCTTACGAAGCTCACTGTACTTTAGCAACAAAGTTAAAAGTAAAAATATATGACTTAAGGTACAGCATGACTACATTCTTTTTAAGTACAGTATAATCTTGTGAATTAGGGAAACTTCTAGTTAACACTGCAGTATCAGGGTCAACATTGCTCCTATCTCTACCCACCTGCCACTTGCAGAATGGAGCTCATCACCAGTTCCCCCAGGGAAGCTTAGTCAGCTCTGTTAGATAAATTGCAATAGTATGGTTTGAAATTTTATGATAAAACTTAACACCTACTCGTGCAGTTAATGTAGGGTGCAGTCATTTGTAAAGAAGAAAGCATTTGGGGAACTCGTAACTCAAATGACTGAGCAGATTTTGCTTATAACGTCAGTGAAGCAGTACAGGTCTCATGAGCTATGGTTCTGCTGGCTGAGCTTGATTTCTATGAAATCTTAAACGTAGTTCTCTCATGCTTTGCAAGACTAAGTAGGGTGTAAGTATAATCAAATGTGAAGCCATTAAAGCAGTGAAGTTCTACAGTCAGATTCATTTCTTGGCTTAAAGCACTAGTGCACAGTTGAAATTTGAGATGCAAGTCTACAGTGGCACAAAATGCATCAAAATATATCTGGTGAAAGCTCTGCAAGTTTTTTCTTAGAATATGTCAGCTACTCAAACAAGAAACATTTTTCAGGAAGAAGTATACCCATTTGATTTAGTAAAGATTTCATAGGCACACTTTGGAAATTCTGATGAAGAATGGGCAAAGAGTTAATTGGCTGGTGGTGAAATTCAAGTTCCCCTTCCGTGTAAGTCATTTTTTTCATTTAAAAAAACCCAACAAAACAAACAGAAAACCACCTCAAGTTCTGGATTGAGTCTAGAATAAAAATGTTTTTGATATCTCAAAAACGTCGGCATTATTTCCAGTGTAGGCTACTACTACATAGTCGAGTAAACTGGTGGCAATGGCTCAGAAATGGACATAATCACATAATCATAAAGGCTGGGAACCCATAAATCAAGCCTGTAATGGAAACTGATAGGGAATCTGGGGTATGTCATTTTTGCCATGTATTCCAAGTTTTTCAGTAGCTACCATCTGGAATTAAAAACATTAATGATGATTATGAGATTAGAAGGATAAAAATCTACGGCAGCTCCTGCAGATATTATAGCAAAGCTCCTTCTATGTACCCAAGGAAATAGTACTGTACCATGTGTAAAATATTCTTGGAGATAAATTATTTTTTTTATTTTGATTTAATCGATTTTCATTTTATGTATATAATGTATTTTTTTGTAAGGAAGAAACAGTTCTTCAGAGCCCTTAAAATGGATGAAGGGGAAAGATGAGTGGGTAATTCATGTACTGTTTGCAGCCCACCATCCTGCACAAGAGGGAAGGTTCAGAGGAAAAAAACCCCAAACACCTGTACAGTTTAAAAGAAGGTGCTGGGATGTTAAATAAGGAAGAAATAAAACTTCTCTTCCACAGTTTGAACTCTGAAATGTTAGTTAAGTATAAAGGAAAAACATGCTGAAGGACTTGAGAGACTTTTGACCAAGGCAGTGGGAGATTCATAGTTAAGAGTGACAATATCTAAATATGACTGCAACGTGGCACACTGTTTCTTTCAAAGCTATAACAAACTGCTATCCTAACAATCTTTTATTGTACAATTGCAGCTTAAATTGTCATGGCATTTTGTTTCTTTTTAATCTTGTCTACTGTAAAACTACAGGAAATGTCGCAAAGGAATTACAGGAAAATAAATGTATTTTTCAGGTTCTCTGCAGGAGACTGGAGCAGGCTGCCAGGCAGATGTTTCAAAAGAAGCCTTGCTATCTGAGATGCTATGGGAGTGTGGAGCAGCTGAGGAACAGAGAATTACCATTATACAAACCTTCTAGTTCCTGGCTGAACAAGACAGATTTCTTGTAGAAACTGAAGTTATGAGCTAATGCAATTCCCTAATACGTGTGACAAAGAAGTGTCACAGAAAAGTGGGAAAAGGCATCCAGTGTCAGAGCCCTGGCAGGATGAACCCAAGAGGGGCAGCTGCCCCAGGTGTCTGTTTGTGGGGTGCATCAAATGAAATGTAGGTAAGTGAAATTGTTTTACTGACAAAAAAAAAACCTGGCACACAGAAAGTGGAATGAGCAGGTCTGACTTGTAGGGACAAGGGAAAGAGGCAAATGGTGCTGGGCCAACAGGTGCTTTTTCTTCCCTCCACCTGATGCCATCTGAGGCAGTTTGCATCAACTCCTCTGCAGTGGGATGCAGTCATGGGGTAGGTACCAAGCTGTGCCAGGTGTGGTATCCCACTCCTTTGACGTGCAAAATGGGGAAGAGCAAACAGAGATCCTGCTGGGGTATTCAGTGGGTTCAGTTCAGCCTTCAATACTTTTTTATTCCATCTTAAGGAGGAAGGAAAAAAGGCAAAATGAGTGGAGAGAGCGCCCTGGCTTTGGAAAAGAAGTTCTTGCTCAATCCAGGAGTGGGCAAAGTTGATACAAATCTTGGTTTGATTAGCATGTGTATGAGTCATTTACAGTCATTTATCTGCTTTTTTCCTAGTGTTTTTGTCCTAAACTTGTTATTTTGCTCTGCAAAAGTGAGGCAGTGATCAGCTGCTTTTCTGTTATACTCTGAGGGAAGAGTTCTGCAGGTGCTGAATTGCGCTCAGAACAGCAGAGAATGATCACCATGATTTACAAGGAGGCTTCAGGTCAATGCCCTGCTGAGGAAGAGAAGGAACAGGTTCTGATCAGGGAAAGAGAACTGCTTCTCCCTGAAAGTTAAACAGGTGCCCTTGAGGAGAGACCACACAGGGATCACAGGTTCAATCAGCTCCAGAGATGTGGTAATCACTAGATGGGTCATTTACCTAAGTAGTCTAGAGGTAGCAGTAACTATTCATTACTGCAGAGCTATCAAAATGATGGTTCTCTTTTTTCCTTCTTTTCACGGGCTTCCTTCCCTTCCCTGAACATATAGAGTGTGAAACAGGAAAGCCATTACATTAAATAGCTCTTAAATAAGGTGGAACAATGAGCTTAGTTATAAGTAGCGTTTATAAATGGTACTGAAGAAGAAAAAAGTCCACAGAGGACAGCCTACAGCTATTAACACAAATGATTTCCACTCACAGGTTTGGAAAGTTCTTAGTCCAAATTAACCTAACTTCCTACATTTGAGTGAGTAATGTCAAAAGAGATTGGTAGTCTTTCCTTTTGAGCCCAGGAGTAAAAGAAGTAAGATGGGCATGCAAATCAGTGTCATCCAATGAAGGGTAGACTCATGCCAAAGAAATCTGGAAGTTCAAACTGCCTGAGACACAACCTGGCACAACAGTCAAAACAAGCTACTCAAAGCTGCATGGTTAAAGAGGATAGGTTAAAGAGGCCAGGCAACTGATACCCATTAAAGAGAGAGCTGTTCCTGTGTTGGTAAGACTAATCTGTTCGCTTAGACATTCAGCTGGGATGCAGAAGACTTGTATTCAGTTCCAGGTTTTATAAAGACAGCCCATGCTCCCTGGACAGTTAGTTTTCAACCTCTTCTGTGGTTCCTATATGAGAAATTGGTGTAATAGTTCTTTTGCTCACAGTTATGTGTTGGTAACCAACAGAAAAGATGACTGCTAAGGTGCTCTAACTCCATGCTCCATCCACTAAAAGATAGTTCAGAGAAACAAGAATGGATGTTTTCTTTGTGTAAGCTTTGCTTTATGAAATATGTTCTCACTGGAGACCGTTAATCAAAACATAGTTTGATGCATGGTTATTTGCTTGATCTAATGTTTACTGAAGTCAGCAGAAATCTTTCACTGGATGTTTAATGTCTTCCCCCCAGTCTTGCTGTGATGCTTGATGGTCAGTGGACCAGCTGAGGAAAAATGCTGGAGAGTAGAAGCCCTTGGGATAAGTATGAGGCAACAGAATCCAGAAAAATTAATCCAAAGGGTTACATAGTTTGTAGTTGAAAAGTAATTGTAACCCTACAGTTAAGAGACAGTGTTAGTGTAGGTACTGTTGCAGCCATGATAGTTCAAAGGTATAAGGGAAATAAGATTTATTTAACTTACATTCTAAATCAACTTTAAATGCATTTATTGTTACTTTTATGACACTTATCCCCATAGACTGAACTGCAGACTAGGGTGCCCAAGAAGCTGAACACTGACCCAATAAATCTTTGTATTTCATCAGGTAAAGCAATTGAATTTTTAAGTTGTAAGTGCCATTGTTTGAACTTCCAGAATTCTTTGCTTGAGACATAAGCTTCATTAGATAACACTGTCTTGAATTTGCCTTATTTTCCCACAAAGGCTGGGGAATAAGCTAGAATACAGTTTGTAGGTAAGGAAGAGAAGCAGGAGCAGCACGTGGTACAAGAAAGGGTTGTGTTCAGCTGCAGCCCACCCAGCTCCGCTCCAGCACAAGTAATGGTTGTCTCAGCAGCTTGCTCGTAGAGCAGAGCTCAACGCCATAGCCTCTAAGTGGTGAGATTCCCACTCTGGGGACACCACACAAACTTAATGTGCAAGGATGTGGGCAATGCTGAGGGAAGCCAGGGAGGTAGTTCCTGAAATTGCAGGATTTTGTTTTGATGGAAACGAGGAGGATTTCAGGTTTTGCCTCTCCTGGGAAAAAAATAAAATTTTAGTGTAGCCTCCTTTCTCTCCCACTCCTGTTCTGTCATTCACATATTATTTTATTATAAATAAGAGCTACATGATGAACTTCTCGAGTCATCATTTTGGTGTGTTTAGCTCTTTTCACATCAAGTGCTTATTTAGTAAAGAAATGGAACACAATTTGTAATTACTGCGACAAATTCAATATGTCCACAGAGTGTTTTAAGGGGATTTATTATAATCTACTTGTTGTGTCTTTCTGCTAATAGTTTCCAGAGTGATTTTATGCTTCTAAGACAAATTAACTGATGAACCTGGATTGAAAAGTAGGATTTAGTTCTAAAGACCAAAATTCCTAAAGGGTCTTCGAATTCTACAGCTACAGGATTTTTATGAATGAAATAAGGAGCAGCACACAAGAGGTCTTCAGGTAAGACACTTTCCATAGGATGTGTAGTAAGTGAAAATATGTCTTGAAAATTCTGCCCTTGCTTGATATTTATTCTACTATCCATTACATGTTGTCTTTAGGACTATATTTTCTATACCGTATTATTGCACAGTGATAAATGGTTCAACAAAATTAAAAATTAATATAATGAAAAATCGGAATAAGATTACGTACTTTTGCAATGACTCGTCTGGTTTGTAGAGATAAGGGAGTATATGAAATACAATGTTATCAGTTTAATCTATGTTACTTTGGACATTACCATATTTATAGTTCATTAAAAGTAACGTTTTTGCTGTGTAGGTTTTATACCAGTTAAGTTGCTTAGCAACCTTAACTCCAAGATAATGATGTCTTGCTGCCTGTGATTAAAGAACATTTTTTCCTGGATTCTGTTTATGATATATCTAGCTTACTTATTTTCTTGTTTGCAAACTCTGTTCCTCATTTTTCATTCTAAATATAGCAAGGTATGTATACATTCCTTGAATAATTTTATATTTAAAATTCACCACATAGTCACCAGCTCAAGTGAATGCAAATAGCACAATAGTATTATGAAAAAACCCACATTGTACAGTAATGCAAAGAACATAAAATGGAGAAGCAGTCTATAGAACTACTACTGATACTGCCGAATAAATCCTTAAAACCTTTTCAGCAGAACTGCATTGCTAATAACTGTGGATAATGCTCTAGTTCTATGATTTAACTCTCTTAAATAAATAAATAGAAAGCTATGGGACTTGCCCATATGCAATGTTATACTTCGGAACTGGTCCAAAAAAGTGAAATGCTATACTTTAAGTGGTAGCAAATGTCTCCTGATACCGCTAGTAAATGGATCAATTACTTTAATAGTATTTACGGAAGTCCGTTGGACCTCAACACTAACAGTATTCCGAGCTAATATCTAAAGGATGACACACATTAAAATGGATATTGGCTGACATTATCTATTTAATATATTTCAAATGATTCTGTTAATTCCTGCAGAGCTTATCACCATGGTTACCATGACAGAAATGAGACAAACAAGAAAAATTTTAAATTAATCCATCCTGAATAAGATTCCAACGGGACCTAGAGTCTCGTTTAAGCATTGGGAGCCACAATGAAGAGTGACAGCTCTTCAGCTAATAGCATAACACATGCCTGCTGGAAGGAGGGGTTCTGTCCCCAGATTTGGTGTCTCTCTCACAAATTACCTTCCAGATTGCACCATGTAGGAAATGGTGGGTTTGGAATGGCGGCCTAGATAGGAGCTACTGATGTAAACTGTCTGCTTCCAATAGATTGGAATTAAATCAATAATACTTCATGGTGTAGAGATTTGTAAGTGAAGTACTAATATTGGTATGGATGCAATATAAATGGAAATATGTGTACATGACAGCACCAGAAGTTACGGCAAGGTAAGTGTCACAAGACTGGGACTTGCATTGAGCTCTCAGGACGCTGCTCACAGGACACTGTACGTAGTAGTAACACTGAGGAATATGCTGTTTAAATCCAAATGAGAAAGCTTGCAGTCTGATAAGAGCACAGCACAGATGCTTCCTCAGTGCAAGACCCGCTATCCTAAACCCAGGAGGATGGCAACAAATTGTAGCATATCACATATGCCGGTCCTTTCATTTTTTCCCCAACAGGAAAACATACATTTTGAACAAAACAAAACAAACAAACAAAAAAAACCACACACACACACCCCCCCCCCAAAAAAAAAAAAAAAAAAAAAAAAAAACAACAACAAAAAAAACCCAGACAATGCACAGCGAGCTTAGCTAAGGCTTATGGAGCTACTGGAGTAAAAAGCAAAGCACCAGCTGCCAAAATGGGTAAATGGCTTGTCTTTATGCTTCAGTATTACTTTCATTCTAAATTCAACTATCTTCATCCAAGACATGTGAACAACTCCTGTAGTACGGTGTTTACCTACCATTTTGAAGGGCTTCTAATATATCAAGTTGCTTACAGTTCCTAACTGTTTATTTTTATTTCAACAATTATGACTGCTTAGAAATACAGACATTCTGATCTAACTGAGCATTTGGAGTAGGTTTTTAGTTACTGAACTTGACTGACTTTCACTGCAATGTTGGGTATGTGAGGATGTTACAGAAAGCAGGAGGGGAAGGCATCTGTGATACGCAATTATGTTAATGTCTATAGTGAACTTATTGTTACAGTAGTTTCTTTAGATCAATGATGTAAAACCTCAGCATTTGTTACCTCAGTAGAAATTGGAAGTTGTCCCATGTAGGATATAGTCCCTCTACATGAAGCATTTGTTTCAAATGTCTACCTTCCAGATGTATAACAAATTTGAGATTGTGTCTGGTGCTTAGTTTGAACTGGAAACCCTGTCTGCTCATCCTATTGTTGCCATGGGATCTGAAGCAAATTAAAAACGTATTCTTCACAAGGAAATTCATGCAACCAAAATGCAAAACCTTGGTAAGAGCAATACCAAGGCGTAACAGGAATACAGTAATGTCTGTTAAAATACCCTCTTGAGTGACAGGGGATTCTGCTAAGTTTGGTTCACATTTACTTGATTCTGTATCTTATGCCAAATAAGCATGCTTATACAAGTAAATCTTTGGCATCTGGAGATTCCCCTTTACTTGAAATCCAGCATCAATTAAAACTCCGTAGCTGGACTAAATATTAGTCTGTACAAAACAGGACAGTGAGAAACATCCAGGAAGCTATTAACAGATGTATAAGGTTGAGGATCTCATCCACTGATAATTATGAATGAAATTAATAGAGTCTGGAACACCCGATTTCTTTCCGTAATGAGATCCCCAGTGGGGATCGAGCGAGTCGTAATGGGGCGTGAATCTTGTATGAATCATTGGAAAACAGGAACTGGGAATAACGCAGTATTTTTAAGGGAATCCCTATAACCCATGTAGTTAGTGCATACGTAGTCACAAAGGAGTTTTGCTCAGCCCAAAGTTTTTCTAAATGACATCTGGTATGTAAGAAACTTGAGCAAATCAGAAAGACTGCATTGTGATAAGTTAAAATATTTTTCATTTTTTCATTATAGCTAATGTTTTTCCACTGGAAAACATTTCCAACAGGAAAACATTTTGACCTTGGTAGCATTTAAAGACAAACCTATAACTTCAACAGCTAAATATAGTTTTCAGTGGTAGTGTAGAACATCTGAAATAAAATAGTCAAAACAACTCTCACATTATACACTCACTCAAAATTCAGGTTTAAAGCCTTCATGGGGAATCATATTTAATATTTAGTTAAACATTGCCAGTTATCTTTGGAGCCACAGAATAAAACAGAACTCTAGTACTTGTCACAAAAAGTGACATGGAACAGCCTATTCCAATATGAATGAAGCTCTGAACATAAGTAATCCTTTTAAAGAATAAAAAGGAAGTACATTAAAGGTTCAGTGGCTCTCATTAGAATTAGTTATTCCCAACACTGATCAGGAAATGTGATCCTCTTAAAACGATCTCAAAGAGGATACTGTCATTTTGATAATTACATGTGACCCCAATTTATGCTAAGATATATGTAAAAGTAAACTACATCTTACTGCTATTCAAATATTTATAAGCTTTCCAGCTGAGTAGTGCTAATTAAAGCTTTATAAACTTAAAAAGAAAATTTAAAATTGTACTTTTAGCTTGGCTTTTACAAAATCCTTTTTTTCACCAAGATGTCATACAGCAGGACAGCTGCAGTGGCACTATGTGCAGAAGGCCATCGTAACTGAAGAGTAAATCAGGAGCACCTGTTTCCATTGCATTCAAATTTCCCGCGACTTGTTTTGTTGGCATCCGTAGAGTCTAATTCAGAATTGCAGGGTTCAAATTTAATTATTTAGTTTGAATGTTTCCCAATGCCTTTAAGAGTAGTTATAGAGAGCATAGAGCACTGGTCTGAACACCAATAGCTGTTATTCCACTGTCTGTGAGCTAACTACAATACATTTTTTTGGCAACAGAGATCTTTCAAGTTCTGTTTCTCCTCCCACACTCTGAGAGCAGTAGTTTCAACTTAACGTGACTCTGTAGAGAGTGCTGTGCATCAGACAGCAGTTCTTTATAGGAAGGTGCCTTAGGTACTAAAATCTTTCAATGCACGTGTCTTGTATTCTTATTGAGCATGCTGGATGGTTATTTAATAAGGATGAGTGAGGGTATGCCACCACAAGTTTTTTTCTTTAATTGTTTAGTAGACGTTTGTGCTGTGAATGGCTGCTAGAGAAGTACAAATTGCTGCCTTTTTATGAAGAACACACTTCCTTCTCAGTCTGCCTTCCCTCATCTTCAAGTTCTAAATGAGATTTTCAGCTATTTTTGTGTGTGTTTTTAAGGATTAAAAGTTAACATTATCTTGCATATTTCTTCCTTTGTTTTTGTTACATTAAAACCTACAATTACTTTAAGGAGATGCTTTTATCAAAGATTAGTACTTCTAAAATCTATTAAAGCTAAATGTAGTATTTTATTCAGGTATTGCTGTGCTTGTTTTTAGCTAAGCTGCATTCTACTTGAATGTCACTGGTTTTTAAAAGCTTTATTTCAATACATAACGTCTGACATATATTTAATATATTATTTTTATAGAGCTATTTAACTTGTAATAGTAATGCACTGATGTGATACAAATTAATAGCATTGTTTATAATTTGTGTAATTGCATTAATATAACTGCACAAAGTAACATTATCTTATTGCAATGATATTGTAAAAAGATACATCTTATTATCACATTTACTGTGCAGTTTATACTATGTTTGACATAGTTGGACAATGGTTATACAGTTCAGACCACAGATCATGTGGTCCCAGACCACTGTGCAGTGTTCACCAGATCATGTATACTTGAAGAGAGCAGTGAGTGCTGTCAAGGGTGGTCTGGATCTCTTCCAGATCCTGTTTTTTTAGGGGTTGTTTTTTTTTTTCCCTTACTTTTTGATCTTCCTCTCCACTTTTTCTGTTTTCTGTAATTATTTGTTTCTTCCTGCATTGCTTAGGGAGGACACTTCAGCCTGGGAGCAGACTTCCGCTTGTCCTTTAGCAGAGACTCAAAGGAACAGTGGCCAAATGAGAATGTTTCTGAAAGATTAAAAATGGGGTAAGTACATAGGATACTTTCTAGCCTCCATCTAATGAGTAGCTCAGAGACTTCTTGACCTAGATATAGTGCCTGAGTCTTTAATAACCCTCAGTGGTTTTATTATCTATGAAGTTGTCCAGTCTCCCCTAGTGCTCCTGTAAGCTTTTGGCACTCACCATACCTTTTGGCAACTATTTCCTTAAATCTACTCTCTGCTACACAAAGACGACTCTTTCATTTGTTTCCCGCGTAGCTCCTAATAGCTTAATTTGATCCCCCACAGTTTTTGCTTTGGAAAAGGCAATGAATACTTGGTCTCTATCCAACCTCTCTATACCAGTCATGATTTTGCAGATCTTTGTCATACCCCTTTTTAGTCATCACTTCTTCAGACTAGAGAAGACTATGTATTTGACAAGTTTCTTTTTAAAAAAAAAAAAAAAAAAGCTTATGAAAACACTTTTAAGACTTTCAGAAAACACTACCGCTTATGAAAGACACCATCCGTACTGTAGAATGATGGGCAGCATTCTGCTTTGCTCTGGGATTAATAGATGGTTGAGCTATCTGCTTTTATGTTTGGTATGCCTTTACCACCACTAGCAGGGGACTGTCTCTTTACTTGCATGGTAGTAATCCTTACCATAATGAGGTTCACTGCGGTCTGCCAGGCTGTTTTGCAGGCAAACAGAACCAGCCAAATAAATTACAGCACCAATAATAGGTAAGAGACATTTTCTTTTTCCCTATCTAATATCTTACTGAAACAGCTTTAGTAATAAATAGTTAACAGAAACAGACTTTTCAATGTATTTAAAAAGGGCTGTCAGTCACAATGCAAGTAATACCACTCTATCTGCTATCTGTAGTTACAATTCAGATAATGACACGTTCGTTGAATCTTCTTGTAGACACAAAATAGGAGTCTTTGCCAAACTTGGAAAGAATCTACAATCTCAACACATGACAGTAAAGTAGAAACAAGCAAACAGACAACATCGACTTGAAATAATCAGAAGAATTGCACTGGCAATACACTACTTGGAAAAATCGAGCAGTTAATTTAAAGAAGATATGATTATTCTTTTGGGGTACTTCTGTACAGATTAGATTACATTAAGGGAGGAAAAATTCCGGCTTTTGTCTTTTGTAATAGAGGCAATTGGTTTTCTTTGCTTAATGTTATCATAGAATCACAGAATGGATGAGGTTGGGTGGGACCTGTGGAGATCACCTAGTCCAATGCCCTTGCTCAGGCACGGTCACCCAGAGCAGGTTGCCCAGGACCCCGTCCCATCAGGTTTTGAATATCTCCAAGGATGGAGCCTCCATAACCTCTCCAGGCAACCTGTTCTAGTGTTCAAACACCTTCACATAAATAAGCGTTTTCTTATATTTAGCTGGAGCTTCCTATATTTTAATATGCCTCTTGTCCTGTCTAGATACCACTGAGAAGAGTGTGGCAGTTTTCTTTACTGAAGGTCAGTTGTAGCAGGAAAGACTGAAGTGAAGAAGGCATTGAGCACTTTGGTCTTTTCTGTGTCCTTTGACATCAGGTCCCCGTCCCATTCAGCAGCAGGCCCACACTCTCCCTAGAGTTTGTCTTGCTGCTGATCTACTTGCAGAAGCCCATCTTTTTGCACTTCATGTCCTTCAACAGATTCAACTCCAGATGGGCCTCAGTTTAAATGTAACAGATGATTTTTAGATAGATTTAGCTAATTCCAGAGCCTCTTGCAAATTAGTCTGGCTCTAGCAGAGGTTTCAAGACTGAGTTTTACAGATGCTACTTGTTACTTGAAGATCCAAGAGTTTAAGAAAAGTAAAATTGCAATTCCCAAACCAACACAATTGTTGCTTTGGACCTCAGTTTTCTGAAATGTAGGAAATCTTATTTTCAAATTAATCTTTGCCAGCAGAGCAAACCAAACTCTTCTGGACCTGGTAGAGCTGACAAAGCACTTAGAAATGGAATGACCCGTATGAAAACTGAAGTAACTTGTTATATTGTTGAAACTGTCCGCCTCTGGTTTTTGCCTGTATCTCTAATTTGCCCTTAAAAGAATGCATAATACTTCCTGAGGAGACAAAATGTCATTGTTGCTCCACTTGGCTGAAGCTTATGTGAAAGAGGTAGCTTATTAGAATTAGTTTGTAATTAATATAAACTTCGCTAACTATAAATATTTAATTGATTTCTGAGTAGGCAGTAAAAAAAAAAATTTGGTATGGATGGTTCGGTGCTCTAAAAGCACAAGGTCAGAAAATTCCTTTGCCTCACAAATCCCTCTGACACATACTACAGCACTGCAAATTACTATTGACCACAATATAGATCTAAAGTCTGTGTATTTCACAGTTAAAATATGTGGAACGCGTAAGAGTTTAAGAACTCTTCATGTTTTTCCTCTAACTGTGACTATTTCTTCATTTCCATGTGTTGACTGCACGCTTTCTCTCACTGAGTCACGTACTTGTATCATAGAACAATCTATAATCTGTATTTTAGAGAAAGGTATTTCAAAAAATAATAATCTACTCCCAAATGCAAATTAAGTAAACAATGATGAATTTGGCCCACATTCAATTAAAAGTTTAAGCAAATGCTCGAACATTTTTACCATATGGAAGTACCTTAAAGCATGAATTGAAAATTAACCCTGTATGGGATTAGCATGTTGAACTGGGAAAGCAAGTCATGTTTGTAGGACAAAAATGTGAGCACCCAGAGGTTGAGTGTAACACTTCTATTTACTGACTGATTCATTGTCCTCTTTTATAGTGATAGTAAGGAAGATGAGGCTGGGGAATGCAGTTCTCCATGCTTCATCTTCAGGCAAAGAGGTATTCCCATCTATACATAGGCTTTACTCGCAACTTGTAGTTTTTTAGTGCATGCGTGAAAAGATTTTTATACCATATGTGTGAGTTGAGAGGCAGAAATTACCTTTTACTATGATTTCCATGGTGACAATCCTCATTTTGGTGTCATTAAACTGCTCATTAACATTGAATTAACTACAAGGGACATCTGGAGTGGACATGATATAACAAGTAAAAGTAGAAGAAAGTGAAACTTTGTTAAAGATTGTGCTTTAAATTTTTTAGAGACATCTGTTTTAGAAAAGCTTTGCAATTCCATTGCCTTACACTGTCAGCATGCTTTACACAAGGCAAACAGCATGTGGGGAAAATAAGTACTTACAGCCAAGGCTGTTAACTTGCAGAGAGGTTATGTCTTACATTCTTAATCTTTGAATTTCATTCAGTGTGTCCTGGATATGAGAAGAAAAGAAATTATGCACCATTTCTTTCAAAACCATTTTTATTTTTGAGGTATATGTACATTTATGTGTATTTCTAGATATCATACATCATTCACATTAGCAATAACTGAAATAAAATGTCACTCAGTTCTCCACTTCTGTTCTTAATGTATAGGGTATAAATTAAACAGTCTTGTTATGCTGCTGTGTGAGCTACTGAGCTGTATTTGCAACGTTTGTTAAGACTGAAATCCCATAAATAAAACATCTAAGAATTCAGCTTATCTACTTTTGAGATGGCACAAATATGTTCACATATTGTCTGAGCTGAAGGAATCTGGGCTTCTTAGGTTGAAGAAAAACAGGTTATAATTGGTAGCAGCAAATAGTGCAATCATCAAGATCATGTACACTGTGTGTATTGACTTTTAATAAACAGGAGCAACGGCCCATTCTCTGTTTAGCAGAAGACACTTCAATAAGTAAAGCTTCTGCTTTATTAGCACTAGGAATTTAGTAATAACAGGTATGAGAACTCCAGTGTTACCTATGAAATCTCATATTTAACGATATTTAATATTTGTTAGATTTCACAAAAAAAAACCAAAAGAAGGAACAGTTATGTAGTAAACATTTATGTCTTCCATTTGTCACTGTTAATAATTTTGCATCTGTGCTGCTTCCCCTCCCCCCCCGCCTTGAATTGTTCTCGTTCAAGGAGCCTGCTCTTTTCCAGACTAATGCATTTGCTTACATTTATGCACCACAATTACTTCACCCAAGTCAACGTGTTCCTAGAATTTACAAACCTGGACCCAAAGCACGTGTCTCAATAAGTAAGTAAATCTGATAGACTCTTTCCAAGTATAGTATCTGTCAAATGTAATGCAAATGCCATTATTTCGGGGGGGCTTTCTCTGAGGAGGTGGGTTGGTCAGAGTTTACTACTTAGTAATGTGTTGTGAAATGTTACCATCTCTCTACCTAAATTCTAAGCCCCAGGTGAAGCTGTTCCCCATCTCATCATAGCTGGGCCACCGTGGAGGTTCATAGCCCTGGCCACTCGCAGCAAACCGGACTTCTAGCCCAGGCGCTTGTGGTTAATGTTTGCAGATTGAGAGGACTTTGCTGTTGACCACTCAGCTAAACGTATGATGTGAAACGCCCTCACTTCAGAGCAAGAGTTTGTTTTGGAGTAGTGTCCAGGATTTCTTTGGCACTTATTAATTTTGCTAAACACAGTATCAAAACAGTGTATTTAAAAGTAAAGATCACTTTTGTTATGAACTGTTTTCTTCTACTTAAAACCACTATGTATCTTCTCTTCAGTACTGTCAAGAGTCTCTGACTTGAAGCTGAAGAGGTCTTATTTTGAGCCACCATATGGCTGTAAATTACAATTTCTTAGGTAGGCAATTTTTAAAGACAGAATAACTGAGGTCTAGTCTATTGTCGTTGACTTATATCAGTCCTTACAAGCATGACAGGCACGGCGTGAAAGCCATTTTTCTTAGGGATGATTGTTCCATCTTATGCTAACGTTGCCCACATTTGGTGACATCCTTCATTATATACTTTGAAGAGTCTTACATACCTGATTAAAGCACATAAAAGTTCACTAAAACTCTCTCAAACTATTGTTTCATTTAGTGGAAGTGCCATGGGCATCACAATCACTTAAACATTTTTTCTAAATGTTTGCCTGATTGTATTTCACATTAGTCTAACCTAACTTACCCACATCTGAAAGGTCATGTCAGGTTTCATTCACTGTAAGTCAGTATAGCCTCTACTGACAGCCTGGGGATATATATAGGTCTAGTGAAAGTAGCTATATTCCTTATTTTATTATTGCTGGAATTTGACCTGTAAGAAACCTTCAGTTTTTATCCTGCAGAAGCTGTTTCTTCAGCCAAGGAACCCAAATTCTGGTTTTCCCTATAGTTCTTTTCTTTCTCAGATATGAGCTGACTACTGAAATATTTCTGTGGTTTCTGAAAAGCTTACTGTTTTATCCTTTTTTAAAAACAAAACGCACACACGATTTCCCACCCCCACCCCTCTCCACCTACCAAAATACTGCCTGTGACTACTGATATAAATCTTGTTAATGCCCCTCATTGTTACTTCCTGTTTGGAGGTATTCTTCATCTACTTTTTCTTCCAGAAGGAAACTCTTGTAAAAATCTTTTCTATAAAGGGAGAATATTGTAATTCTTCGAAGAAATAAAATTTCAGCATCTTCATTATAATTTCATCAGAATTTGGAGCGCAATGTCTTGTGTTCGGCTAGCTCCTTATCCCATTTTAGTTTTCCCTTTCAAGGTATTAATTTTTCAGTTGGAACTTGACATCACTTTTGAAATGGTATTTGTGGCCATGGACAGTATTCAACCATCATTAAAGACAGTGAGCACTTTTGTCTGCAGCAGCTACCCTTTGGGACTAAAAACCTGTTCAGACTTCTCTCTAATCCTGCTCGGATGCAGGAATATACCATGAGAATCTGACAAGACTCTAACATCAGACTAGTTTTGACAGTTTTATGCAGTTTACTTATATTAGGCTAGCATACCAAAAAAAAAAAAAAAAAAACNAACATTATAAACCTGTAGATATCACTGCTGAATCACTGCAGTATTTCATTTGAATAGCATAATGTGAAACTGCATATAGGTGGTGATGGCCAATTAAACATAGAAAGAAAGGTAGAGACAGATCTTGTATGAGGCTGGATAATACATATGAAGCAGTCTGCTGGCAGAGTTGTATCAGTAAATTAACATTTTGGCAAGAATTGACGTTATTGGTTCATCAAGCAAAGTCAGTTGTACTAACAAAAGCACTTTGATATCAGCCTTATTGTGTCTATTCTGGAAGGATAGTGGAGAATTCATTAAAAAAAAAAAAATTCCCTACTGTTTCTAAGTTGGAACTTTTCTTTAAGGTACGTTTAAAATGATTTTTTCACTAAATAACTACTGCCAGGATTTCTGTTTTCTGGGCTTTCATTTCCTCCTCCTATTCATGATTTGCATTCTACTGGCCTCCTTAATCTAGTCTTTAAATCACTTGTATCAAACTAAGATCAAACTGTCTCATCTTGGTATTATAATATTAATATGCTTTGTTGTTTTCAGCTTGGCAGTCTTCTTCAAGAATGTACATCATTTATATTCAGCTAAGACTTTATTTGCATGAAGAAGTTCAAGTGCAGCAGCTTTTTCTATTTTTCCTGGAACGTTTTTCACATTTTAAACGTGTAACCGTTCTAGATCACCTTTTCCATAGCTTGTGTAAGTCTATTAAAATCAAATTTGCTCTAGGCAATAAAGCAGCCTAAAGCTGAAATACTGACTGTGACCCTTTGGAAAGATGTAAGGAATTTATCAGAAAAAGTGTTGTGTCCCTTTAGCAATGTCACAATTAATTATCCTTGTGACATTGTATAATCTAGCATCTATATTGCCATCAGTTGGCCAGGGCGAACTAAAATGCATTCTGTTCCCTATTTCATACAGAAACTATTTTAAAGTTAAGCAGATATTGTTATTATAGAAAGGGGAAAATGGTGAAAACTGACTGCAAAACTCTGCTAAGGCAGATGTAGTCATATATTTCTAAGCCCACTGTTAATCTAGCATTTTAACTTCTCACAAATATTATGGTGCATACCCTCTGATGTTATCTTAAGCTGTATGTTTAACCAGAAAAACAGAAGTAGAAAACACAGTTTATCTACAAGTGATTGTTTAAGCTGAATTTTACCTGCTGTCTCTAGATACATGGCTTAGTGTTGGGGGACTGATAGAGAGTTGTTCTGGCAGCTCTACTTGAACTAACCTCGTTACTCTTGGATTCTTCCCTGAGGCTATTTCTACCCCATTTTGTACAACTAGAGCAACATGAAGAGACTGAAGTTTTGCAGAGACTTGAGTCTATGACATGAACTACTAGTTTATCAAACTTTTTTTTTGTCTAAGTAGCTGGTTTTCCTTATAACTCACTAAGTTGTCCAATTAGATTGTCAGAAGGAACGTTTTATTATTAAGGTCTGAGAAGGCATGTTTGAGGTGTTTCTTTTGTGTTACTAAGTCTGTTATGATTAAACAATATTTTTGGTAACATTTCATGTTATTTAATTTTTAGGGCGAAATTAAATATGGGAAATGATTAGCAAATAAGATGAGTGTCAAAACCAGAAATCATCATGAAAGCTGTTTTGCTGCCCTTACAGAGTCAGCCTATAATGATAACATTTTAAAAAATTAGAATACATATTTCGTACACAGAAAGCTGTTCCTATTTCATGAACTACAGAAGTCCTTCACGATGAACATAGTGCTTCTCTTTCTGTTTGCCATGGTATTTACCTATCCAGAAAAGCTAATGTTGTTTTCAAATGCAACTTAAGCAATGTCCAAAGAACTAACTAAATTATTTAATAAATACACACTGGTTTCAGGTGGATGTTATATTGATAAACCTGTTTATTACTCTACATGCAAAGCATCAGCAAAAAAGGTTCAGTCTAAAACACACACAAGTCTCCAGCAGAAAAAGATTAGCAATAAAAAGCTTATGGAGAGCAGCCTATGATAATACCATTCATAGGTAAGAACCTTCTTTGATATAGCTTCTTATTTCAAACAAAAACATTGAAATGCAGCTGGATTTAGGCATAAAATGAGATAATATTTCAAAAAGTCACATCTGGAAGCAAATATTTGATAAGCACTTCTTACATACATCACAGCTATAGCTTAACACTTGAAATTGAACTCATTTAATAAGTGGCATCTTCACAAATCACATCTATGGGATATCGATTTGGATACTAAAAATGAGCAGATCCAAAACTAATGACCACTTTTCAAAATGCAGTTGTACTAAAATGTTGTGTGGCAAATCTAGCTGTATTTGGTGAATTTCCATTTCCACATGATGGCTAGTTTAAGAACCTGGACTGATTTATCAGTCTTGGAAGTACTTTTCAGTTTCTTGCCCTGTCAGCAGCAAGATGCAAGACACTGACATTATATGCAGTTATATATAACAGAAGCTTATTGCTATTTAATTTTTCCAATAATAATGATCTATTTCACCCCAACAATGATGATAGATCATAATTTTAAGAATTTTATGGAGAACTGCCATTTTCAACCATCACATGTAAGAACACTTTCGGTAAGATACCTTTTTTTTTAAGACTCGGGACTTAAAAATTAGCTCTCATTTGTTCTACCCATTTCACATGCTCTGTGTTCAAATGCATGTCATTGACTGCTTACGTACTGGTGACCAACTATCAGAAAGATGGACAGAAGATGAGAGAAGTTTGTGGCTCAGCTAATTACTAGTAAATCCATCTGTAGTAAGATGTGGAGTTATGGGAGGGAGCATGATTTCTGTGAGGTAGTGGCTATTTACCAAATTTATTGCGGGGGTCCTGGGGACAAACGCCAGGCAATGTATCCCACTGACGGTCCTGCTCACCCCGAGCACATAACACAGTGGCTGGACTTCACTGCTGTGAAGCGCGGACTTGACATCTCCTGCTATTTCAGGTGACAAATCACTTGGGAACACGTGGCCCTCAACATCTGTGGTGGCCAGTGTTGGACAGCCAAATTGCAAATGCAGGCAGCTGCACTCTTAAGTGCATAAGCTTATTGCTTTAGCATCTTCTGCACCTGTAAGCTTCTCTGTGGAAGCTGCCCTCTGGAGACTTGTTTCAATTCTCTCCCACTACTCTCATCATTTATAACAGCTGTGGGTGTCCCCAAGGCTATCAACTGATCCCTCTTGTTCCTGTCTGCTCTTTCCCCCAAGTATCATCTCAGTGTCCAGATGGAACAGTAACTGTAAGTCAGGGCTCAACATGAAACACGTGTCCCTACGGTGTGCTCCAGAGAGTGACTAGAATTACTGTCATTGCTTTGTAATCTTCCAGGCCTGGCAGGCTCTGCGAGTGGTTCATACAATCAAGTATCAGCCATGCTGTTTGCTGAAGGATGCCTACATCCAGGAAACTCAGGATGCTCACTGTGACTGACCCTCGCTTCCTGCTATTGCTCAGTTACGTGAATGTGAATGGTGTATGCTCCTTTCGGCCAAGCTTGGCCGACCTCATTACCGTGGCACCCAGGGGACAATTAAGGCAGGTTCTCAGCTCCTGCTGGCCTCCACAGCGTTGCTTTGGGTCGCTCCAGATACCACCACAGCCTGCCTTGACCCTTCTGAAAGCTGCTTCTCAGGTAGGCTCTTAATGCCCAGCTCTGAAGGTTCCCCTAACAGTGAATATGTGGGACTGCTGCCTATCCACACTACCTTTAAATAAGTGGGTGGATGCGGTCTGGGTGTTAGTAAAAAATAATGGTATTTAAGACGATTTTTCAAATTTATTAAGAGAGATAATGTCCCATTTATAATGACGATGCAACACAGTTTGTGACTGTGTTGGAGGGACTAAACTTTCATCCTGATAAATTATACTTTGAAACACATTTACTTGCTTTGAAACATTATTTCTCTGTGGTTTTCAAAAAAAATGCCTTCTGCTTCTGAAAATAAGCAAGTTATCAGAAAGAGGGTACGTTTTGTTATAAAACTGTTTTGTTTCTATTCAAACAGAATGTATTTGGGAGACGAATTTTCTTAATTTGCTAACTAGTAATGTCATTCTTTTTCTTTAGAGGTAATTCTAACACTTTAATAACCCTGTAGGATACTTATTAAAATATAAGAGATTAAATTCTAATGAGCACACTACTCTTCTTGAAAGGGCTTCCAGGAAGGGATCGCTATAAGAAAAATGATTAAATCCATTTTCCAACCTATAACAAAAGGCAGAATGTAGTACGTAGCTGTAACCGCCTACATGAATAACTATAAATTAAGTAGTGTTTCCCCGGTTAGCCAGCCATTTATCCCCTAGACTGCTATGCATGAGCAGGCAGAAAGTCTGCATTTTTCCCAGAATGGATGATTTGGAGACTTTGCTCTATATCAGCCTTAACTGTACTTCTTGTACATAAATACTGATGGATTTATGATAAGAAGGGTATCAGGACTGTTGTCAAGCTTGTAGATAACCTATAGAAGAGGATACACAATGCAAACACCTTCTGCATTACTGTACAGCCAGAAAATGACCTGATGGGAGGAAGACAACATTGTAAAGCCATGGTGATAAGGCTACCAGATCACGGAGATCCTCAGAGGAGAATGGGCTGTGACCATCATTATAGTCCTACCCAGCTCATAGCAGGAGTGAAACGTTCTATATTCCCTGCCTTCTCTCATACTGTTAGCACCTAGGCTTTGGATTCACTGTAGTAAATGAAATTCTGTATCCACAGTAAATAATTCACTCTCAAAATAAAAAGAGGTTTTCCTGGTAAGTTCAAGACAAGCAGAATAGAGCTCATAATACAGTTCTTGACCAACTTGAGGGGGGGGAAATAAAACCAAACCTCTTTCCTACAGATCAGGAAATACTTGTGGATTATGGTTTACTACTAAAAAGATTAGCACTGATTTGGGCACATTAGGAAAAGCCATTAATAGACTAACAATAAAAAAATATTGTAACGAGGTAAAATATATTAAAGCTAAAGGTGATGAGTACTATAAAAAAAGAAAGTCAGAATTAAAACATTTTGTAAGAAGTGTGATGTAAATATCCTACTTCCCTAGTATATCATACACTATAGTGTCAATGATACAGTAACATGCTATTTAGTAACACAAAGCAATAAAATACAGCTCATGGGGAGGACATTTTAATTACCAGCATTCAGGCTGAGTATTATTGTGAATCTCCTATAAAACCTGTACTCCCAAATTATGAACTAATTTTTGCCAAGTGATATAACGTAATTAAACTAAAACCAGTACACGCAAACTGTTACGATACCCAGGTGATCAAAGGTAAAGCAGTTATTTATATTATATTACTGTTCTCCCCTCACACCAAACAAATAATTTAGAACAATTTAGTTGAGAGGAAAGTAGTGACGTGGACATGGGGTATATTGCATTAAGATGAAAGGAAAATATAAGGAAAATGTAGATAGGCTTTCGCAGTGCTGGAAGCATGATAAGAAAAGGAGCAGGCGTATGTGTTGTATTTACAGGGGATAGAGTGTACTAATACACAACATGAAAGGTTAGACGAAGCAAACAAAATGCAAGAGAATACAAAAGAGTAAAGTAAAATTAGAAAGAAAAATAACCTAGAAAATAACCATGCCATTGCTTCAACAAAGTTGAAAGACACACCCCCACCCCCTTTTTTTTTTCATGTTGGACTCCATACAATTAAAAAGATACAGTTCTTTGTTTAAAAGCCCTGCAATCCAGCATTAAGTCCAAGGCAACAGACAAAATGAATGTCGTGCAAGAAAGGTATAGAGTAATGGTGATACACTCATACAGTTTTATGTATTGTGGTACATCAGTCGCTTGAACTGAAATTCTTTCAACTATTTTTTTTTTTTTTTTTT
>WAAD01042401.1:35960-48168 GCA_013389945.1 Fregata magnificens
GGCGTGACCCAGCTGACGGGCGCCGTGCGGAGCCGGGCGGCGGGCGCGGAGCTGAAGCCGGCGGGGAGCAGTAGTAGCAGCAGCAGACAGCGGCGCGCGGCGTCGGTAGCGGTCGGCTCTGGCGCGGCGTCTCGTCCACCCCCTCGTGAGTCTGGGGAACCTGCAGCTCAAAGCCGCCGCCAGCCACACCGCCATGTACCCCGGCAACAAGCGGAAAAAGCTCTGGCGGGAGGAGAAAGGTATTATCGTCCTTCCCGCCGCCCGGTACCGGGCCCGGGCCCGCTTCTCCCGCCTTTACCTCACGCTGATCCATGAGGGGGGCTCGGGGAGGGGTCCCGTCCCCTCAGAGCCGCCGCCGTCTCGCCGGGGGGTGCCCGGCGGCGCTTCCCGCCACCCGGGGCTGAGGTGACGGGGTGGGGGAGGGGGGCGCTCCATGCTCTCCGCCGTTACCCCCCCGGGTCTCCCACCTGAAACACCCTCAAATCCCGCACACCCGGGGTCCCCCCCCGCCTCTCGGCAGCCCTCCGGGTTTACCCCTCCGCGGGTGTGCGCAATTTTAGGGTGTTGCCTCCCCACCTCGGTTATCGCTGACTAACTTTCCCTGTGAGGAGAGGGGCCCTGGGGCTGAGGGGAGGGGCGGGGGGGGGAAGGGAACAGCCCCTCTCCTGAGGGCTTCCCGCCCCCAAGTCACCTTGTGGAAGTATTTCAGGCCGAAAAGTTAGGCACATGCCGTCAAAACGTGCCTTTTCTTATGTTAATGCGTATGTTTTCCAGGAAAATTACGGTTTGTTGGTATCACTGGCGTAATGCACCTGAGTTTAGCTTCTAGTGTTGATCAGCTGGGGTGAAATGTTTGGGATATGGGGCTCTCAAAGCACACCATCCACCACCACCACCCCCCGCCGAAGTATTTCTTCTTTTTTTTTTTTTTTTTTTTTTTTTTTTTTTTTTTTTTTTTGGTTCCCCCTCCTGGGACTCCCCAGCCTGTGTAGTCTAGGTTTGTAACATCCCAGTGTCAAACTCCAGAGCATGAAAACCACAGGACAAGCATTTTATGCAGATCTTGCCGTTTTGATACTTCATATTGAGAGCAATGTAAAAATTAAGAGAAATTCACACAGTGGAAGTATAATATTTACATTGGCTAGGAGGAAAGGCCTCTTGCCTGCTGTGTTTACAAATAATCTAGAAATATACAAGGAGGAGAGGAAGTAAGCCAAAAACATACCAGTGGGTCATATTTTAAGTTTTTTTTTCTTGTCTTCCATCACCCCTGTGGCTGTGTGTGTGTTTCAAGCCAAGAAGGTAGAATTCTAGTTCAAAGGATAGGATTCATCCTTTTTGTCTGTGACAGAAATCAAGTGCACACGTCTAAGGAAAAATTGTTAAAACAAATAAACTGATCTTTCTGTAGGTTAGCTGCTCTTGTCAAACTCTTTGCAAAGGAAATGAGTTTTGTTGCATACTTTTTTTCTTTCAAAACTGTCTTACAAAGCATGTTTCTATAGTTAAGGTGAGGCAACAGATTTCTATTGGACATCTATGTTTCTGTTTTAAATAGAGAAGATATAGTTAAATCTTCTTGGGCATTGCATATGTGTGATCAACTATAACTGACTTTCCCTGTGCAAGTCCTTAATGCTGTATGTCGCTACCTTCAAAAAAAAAAAAAAAAAAGCTGTCTTTGTGCTGGGGGCAGATGGGGAAAGGTTTCTGGTAGGCTCTGGTGAGTGTTCCTGTTACTCACGCTTGTCTCTTCCAGCTCTGTTGCTGTCTGTGTGAATTCATAGCCTGCCATGTGAACCCGAACCCTCGGTAAGGAGGGTTGAGTCGAGGGGCTTGGAGGGCGAGCTGGAAACCTGAGATGCAGGCGCGCTTCTGTTGTCTTAGTCAGCTGTGAGGATGGTGGTCTCCGTCAGTACGGTGATGTTACTGAATGTAAACCAGAGCTCATGACTGCTAGTGAGATTTGTCTCTCTAGGGGGGCGTGTTTGTGAGCGCTAGCTGGCCAGAACTGGGCGTCTCTTTTGTCTAATGAGAACAAACAGCATTTGCCAGTCTTCTGCTCCACTAACTGCTTTCCAGCACCATGCTGATGGTGCTGGCCCTGGGTATTTTGAGTGAGGAGGGCAGGAAAAACTTCCGCGTTTACTGTTGGCATTGCTCTTCAACTTGTAGCCCTGTGGGATTGTTCTTACCTGCTTTAATAGAGAGGAAAACTATAGAAGCCCAACTTCTTTTCTTCCCACCCAAATTGTGCTTTTGAAATTAAATCTGTTGTTAGGTCTGCATTTGCCTTTCCCAGGTATTCCGGCCCCCATCTGAAGCTGGCTGTGCTCACGGGTTCTACTCTTCCCATGAAGCTCTGAGTGCAATCATTCTCAGCCTTTTATATTCTGAAAACTTTCTTTTTAAGAAGAAAAAGCGCTGATTGCTAGCTATTGAGTTCAAACCCACTGACAATACGCTTGCTTTTCTTAATTACTTTCTTAGTAATTAAAGGTTAGTCCATGTTCTCCCAGGGTGGATCTTGCTTGAGGACAGCTGAAACAGAGTAGGAGCCGGACTGGAGTTGATTTCAGAGTCTTACACAGGACTGGTCTGCCTGCAAACTTTCAAAGGCACTTCATAAAGCCACATGCAGAAAACTGTACTTGCAGCTAAGGCTGTTGGAAGCATCTTCCAGGAGGTTTGTGTATAATTAGGACTCAGTTTAAATTCTCACTGCTAACTCGCAAGAGCAAAGTTTTCTAAAACCTTCCTATAGAGAGGCACTTGTGTTTTGAAGGCACAGGACTGGCTCTGTAACCTCTTCAGCTAAAGGCAGTCAAACTTCCTCTGCTTGTCAGTCCCTCAAACCTGACACACAGAGAAACGCACACTCTCAGGTTTGCCTTTCTGTAGTACTTCTAACCTAATGTGCACATTAAATACTTGATGTTTTGTATACTTGACGATCAAGTAGTGGAGTTAAGTGCCTGTCTGTTGTGCATAATGGCAATCCTAATCACGTTAGCTTTATTTTTGCATTTGTAAATATCCAGTTAAGATACCAAGCCTGAATAATGGGAGAGAGGTGTCTTCTTCAACTGAAGAAATTGGTAATACTGTCAAAAATATCAAAATAAACTTATTTTGATAAAGGAGTCTGTACTCAAAGCCTGCCTTTGGTTATTAGACTGTGCTGATTTCAGCCTGCGTAATTAGGAAACTTTATTTTGCAACCCCTCCGCCAAACCCAGTGAAAGTGATTTTCCTTTCTTTTTTTTTTTTTTTTAAGGTTTGATCTGAGAAGCAGTTTCCGTCTTCAGCTTGCTCACTGCTCCTTCAACTTGAGATGAAAATATTCTTTTCATGTCCATCTAGTCCTTTATGCCAAAGGCAAATAATATGGGTCTAGCCCTCCCTTACACCCCTGAAAACTCTTGAATCATTAAAGAGTATTTATTACTGATTAATGTGTCCAGAAAAACTATTAGTATGGTAATTGTAGTACAGTGCCACTGGTAAAAACAGACCCAGAAACTTGATTAGTGTATGGGCGTCCTGATAGGCTCTACGGTTCCCCCAACCTCAGCTTTTGGAAGGGGAAAAGCTCTGCATCTTGTGCTGAGCTAATACTAAACGTTGAGGTGGGGAGGGAGAAGAGGACATGGCTGCAAAAATCAGTTACAGGGTCTTGCTGAAGCGCTGGGTAATTTCCAGTGTTGGGTCGTTGGGATGTTTTTTTCTTGTCTTAGAACTTAGTCCATTTATAGCAAGGTCTGAAAGAGAGTGAAGTTGGCAGTAGCCGTCACAATTGTACAATCTTTGAGACTTGACTTTTCACTAAATGTCTGAAAAAAGACGTGGTGACTTTCTCACAGGAGAAAACAACCATCCATAGGTGTTTTAGTGTGGTAACCAAGCGTGTCATATTAATGCTCAAATAAAAATCTCTAAAGCTTAACCCATGTCGCTCACTTTAAACTCAGGTTCTCTTTTGCAGCACGTGAAATCCAGCAGATGCAGTTCATGCTGGTCCTGGTCTGCTTTTTAGAAACACCTTTAGCCGGTGGGTGGCAGTGGGCTTTCCTAGCACCTGGGGTTATGTTCAACCAAAGTTAGTCAAACTTACATACTTGTGTTACTTACTCTTGGGTATCTAACAGACATCCTAGTATTTTCTACAGCTATTGATTTTTGGCCCAAAATGGGATTAAATGCCACTGGATGTCTAAAGCAAATGACAGCAGTTTTCTCATGCTGAAAATTACATTGTTTGCAGAACAGAAAGCCCAACCAAACAAAAATGCCTTTCTTATCACCCCAGCCATCTGGAAAGTGACATAATGTTTGCTTTAGCTCTGATTTCTTTTGTAATGTAGTAGCACTTTGCTAATTTTGTGCCATGCTCCTGCCTTTACTTGGTAAACTCATTTCAGTAAAAATGTTTCAATTTTCATCTTCCTAACTTTTTTTTTTGAAAGTTCTGGTTTACAAATGCAGAACCTAAAGAATAGACTTTAATACCTGAAAACTTTCTGTAAAACAACAATTCCCTACTTAATAAACTTGCTGTTAGTTCTCTGATCCTTGAGTTAAAGTGGCAGGAAGAAGAGGCACAGTAGCGATGGGGGAAGGAAGTCTGGACAGCTGAGAGTGCGGTGAAGAGGCATTTCTTTTTGCTGAACTGGGATATCCAGAAATAGGTGCATGCAGTTGTTTAGATGCACCGTGTTTAGCTCCTGTTACTTGTAACTCATTGAATCACCCGCGCTTGGTTCTCTCAAATGGGATATAATTGCATCAAGGACACTGAATTGGTCACTGCTTGGCCAATGTGCAAGAATATATGAAAGCTTGCAAAAGTTTGTGGTGTGTTTTTTTTATTATTTCTCTTTTCCCTAAACAGAGCGTTTGCTGAAGATGACCTTGGAAGAAAGACGCAAAGAGTACTTAAGGGATTATGTTGCGTTGAAAAATATTCCAACATGGATGGAAGACTTAAAAAGTAAGAGCGAAAGTGATGGTAAGTAAAACGGGAGTTGTTTTTTTTTTAAATATAGACCATTCTGTTTTCTCAGTCTGAAGTTACTTTTAGGAGGGCCAAGACTTAGAACCCATGTTGTTACTGACAGTGGCAGCCTAACATGGGGACAAGAGCACTTTGGGGTTGGTGGGGGGAACCCCAACAAGATTTCTTAAAGCTTCACTGGTGTCCACTAATTCTGCAAGTATCCCCAGAGTCATAATAACACTGATACCCTTGAGTGTGTAAAATAGCTCTTCTGTGCATGAGTCTTACTTTCCAGATACTCCAACAGTCAGCCATGCCTACTGAACTTTGTCTTTAAAACTTAGTGAGCATAATGGTATGGGGAATCCAGGCAAAATAGTGTTCTTGTAGGTGGCTGAAAAGCAGGGGGGAATTGCGCAAGTTGTGTTGTTTTCTGGAAGCCCAGAAATGGGAGAAGATTGGATTTGAAGCTGCTCTTGAAAACAGCTTTTCTTACTCAGGGTCCTGCCTACTTTCTTGGGCCCAAGGAACATCAGCCTGGCCTGGATTAACTCCCCTTCTTGTAGAGTGTGCAGTGTTATCACAGTTATCTAAATACTTGCAGTGAAGGCTGACCAAAAATGAGAATCTGATTCACTTGCATAAAGAATTCTGTATTCTGTATGTAATTCTGTAACAGTGCCTCATTCTTCATCTAGTTCTCTTTCATCCACAGAGTGTGTGGAAGAGGAGGGACTTTTTCTGAGCTGGCTTCCTCCTCCTTTTTTCTTTCTATGTCTTGTTATCCTACTTGGCTGAAGCTTGTGTTTTTTAGAGGGGGATCTAACTATGAGACCTAAAGTGTTTTGTGCTTTTGCAGACATAGGACCAGTTTTCTGACACTTTTGTTATCATTAAGGGAAAATTCTGGCCTGTGTGAACAGGTGTATAGAATAATCTTGTGGCTGCAGGTGAACATGGTCTTTATGATAATATTCCAGGTGAGATGAGGCCTGGAACTAATCAGCTGTTTTTAATAAAGTGGGAAAGCTGTAACACTTCTTTAGTACAATCTGGAGGAGCTGACAGATTTGCAGATGCCATTGTCATAAACAACTAATGCTATCATCTACTCCTAAAAGCATCTTTAATGACTTTTGAAGTGAAAGTAAGTCGGAGGCTTTTGAGCTCTTCAACGCTGATGGGTAGTTGTATTACAACAGTACCCATAGACCTCTTTCTCCCATTAGAGTAGGTCTTTTATATCTTACAACATCAAGAAGCCTGTCCACCTAGAAGACAAAGGCTGCATACAAAATAAAAAAATTACCCGACTTTTTCCAAAGCTCATTTTGGAGGCCTGCAGTACATGGGGATGTGCAGTATATCATGTGGTTTAACTGGGAGACTTTATCTATTCTAGCCTAAACTATGTTTTTATTCTAAATGCTCTCAGATTCTGTACAACATGCTAAAATTCACAGATCTTGTATTACTTGGGCTGCTGGACATGACAAGGTGTGGATTTATGTTGTGATTGCTGTTACACTTCACATAAGCAAAATGTCAGTGTCTAATATTGAGGGTATTGAATCATGGCAGCGGTGAATTTATTTTCTTGTAGCTGCTTTTGCGTTCTTTCTGTTAGTACCCAGTACACTGCAAAAAATGCTGGAAGGCAAAAGTTGTGCTGAAACACTTCTTCTCTGCTACTGGAAGCTTTTGTTATACTGTACCTTTGGGAGAAAATATCCATGGTCACTTGTTTTCTTTGATGTATTTGTTGTAAATAAGCCATGTGGAATAGTGAACTTCTAGAAGGTTAGACTGCTGAAATGCTTCCGTATTTCAACTATATTGGTCCAATTAAAAAATATGTATATTAATGTGACTGTTACTGCATCTGTTTCAAACTTTATTTCCCTTAAATGTTGACCCCGCTCTGAAGGTATCAAGAGTGTGCAAGAACTGTCTTTCTGAGCTGAAATACTGAAAAATTAGAATTTAAGTCTTCTTGCTGATGAGAACTTCTGCTCCGTATGCTAGGACATACGGAGGGCAACTGGTACAACCTAAATGAGACTCTGGAGAGAGCGAGTGAAGCCCCAGGTACGATGAAATCGGTGATGGCTTGACAATGCCATGCATGAATTCTGATATTTTCCTCAAGTGAAAGGCTATTTCTTGCAGTGACAAACTAAAGAGGTCTGAAGGGGGGAGAGGGGGCGGGGAATCATCTGTATGCTTGACAAGCCAAAACAGCAACTGGTGGGGAATGTGGAAAAAGTTCTTTACCATTTACTTCCAACACTGTATACAGTGAAAAAATGACAGATTGATTAGTAAAGTGTGGAGTGGCTGTTCAGGAAGAGTGATGAGGAGAAATCAAGAAAGGAACCAAGAACAAATAAAGTGAAGCAGGTGCAATCAATCAGCCGGTGCAGTAAGAAGCTGTAGGAAAAGGGGAGAGTGTCTGGGCTGGCAATAGTCCCTGTAGATACTCAACTGGAAATTAAGGGTGTTCAGTACCGCATAAATTTTTGTACTGACCCTTAGGAAAAATTGCTTGAACAATGCAAAAGCTTTATGATACCCATTTTTAAATGCGAATGACTCGCTGGAGGGTGTTAGGAGATTCCAGTTAGGCACACTTTTGTTATATGGAACTTTAACAGAATATTATTGAAAAGTCTCTGTGCGGAACTGCTGAAACTGAAATGATTTAAAAGGTTCATGTTGGGAAGGAACCAACCTGACCGCCACGATACCTCTGCATGCTCTTTATTGACAAGTTTGGAGAACATACCTTAGTTTGTGGAGGAAAGTGTTTCTTCCCTGCTCCTCTTCCTCCACCCTTTGGTATGACGTTGTGTTCAGAACTAAATTCTGAAGAAAACCAGTAAAGCTTGGAATAGGTTGATGTTAAGGTAAATTTTGGCAAGGCCGGAATGCTTTATAACAGAGGGATGTGTAACAACGTAAAGGCTTCTGAGGAGTGAAGTTAGGGAATTCTGAATGGCAGCTGACAAGGGCTTTGTCTTTTTTTTTTAATAGCAGCAAAGGTGTTTGAAAACATCTGGAAGATGAAAGCAGCTGTTTATAGTTTTTGTCTTTGTTTTGCTCTTCTTTGACTAAAACAAAAACCTGTGATTTTTGCAGGTCTCCTTATATGGACATGACTAGCTATGAGAAATTAAGTTGGTATGTGTTTTGGCATGGAATCTGGTCAATATTTCTGATACTTTTTGATTCTTTTGAGGGGGCGCAATGTGGAATGCAGGGACTAAGCCCGGTGCCCGCCGCTCTGAACTGCGGCAAGCAAGCTGTCATGGGCATGTGCATTTCCAGAAGGACTACGTTGTCAACACCCGTGGGTTTTGGCATACAACTTGCCAGGCTGCACAAGTGGACCTCAGAGATCAAGTATCATAACGTTGTTCATTTTCCTTCCACTGCTGTTATTGACAAGTGGCCCTCTTTAATGTTGGAGGGGATGGTAGGAAGGGAAAAAAAAAAAAAAAATCTTGTTCTTGAAGTAGTTCTGTAAACAGAAAAGCTTTCTCTGTTTTAACTGCCTTTATTAAGGAAATGAGGAACTGTCCACTTTGGAATTGAAGAATAATCCTGTCATACAGGGCTGGATAGTACATATATACTGTAATCCATTGTTCCTCCCACGTCTTATCCTTCAAATATACAAAAGGAAGACACATCTCATCTGTTCTGTTACGTACTTTGAAGTAGCGTTCCCTCCTGACAACGTGCGAATAATGGACTTGTTTTCCGAAGCTCTGGAATTTGTATACCTTTATTTCAATGCTATTTATTATATACCACTTTATGCTGGGGACTCATCCTGTACAGCAATGGTAACTTATATTTTGTGATGCTTGGTGAATAAAATGCCACCATGTAGATGAATAACTAGAGTGTTTTTTGAAGTTAAATATGTATATTAGGTTTTTCTTGGGTACACAGTTATGCACGAAGATGTCTTCACTATTTAGTGAAATGACTTCAGAAAACTTTTTCTTGAAAGCTTTTTTGAAAAATCAGGGTCTCGGGAATTCTGTTGTCACTGAGCTTTCTGTGTCACTGGTAGAAAAATATTTTGTTGCATTAAGGGGATAATCCAGAAAATGGAATAAATTATGTAGTTTAACTCAAGGCAGCTGACAGTCCTGCTGACTCTCACAGCCTCTGGGATTCATTGGCATAGCAGCAGTGCCAAGAAAACAGCAAATTCAGGTGATGGTTTAAAGATCTTTGCTCTAATGGTAAGAACTACTTTTAGATGAAATTAAAATGAAGGACACAGTAACTGTTGAGTTTTTTATTTTTGTTTAAGATCAAATGACCTGAAAGGTCTGCAGTCCTGTTTTTTTAAGCAAGTCCTGAAGTATGTTTAGAAGTTTTGGCAGCCTCTGGATTTTCTTAATCTGCTATATTTTTAGAAAATGATATGGTTCAAACTGTATTCAAATTAATCTACTTTAACAGTGAGGGGTTTTTGTATAATAGTAAGGTTTGGATTTAATAAAGGCGTCTTTGTACTATGAATCTGTAGCTTTCTAAGTAGTCATAGTGAGCTGACACAAGATTATAGAGATGAAGCATCTAGATGAGCCACTCAAAATGCTTCATGCTGAAAAGAAAATGTGTGGTAATACTGAGCTCCGTTGACCAGCATTTCTTGAGGTGGTTAACTAACCACAGGTAATACTGGGTTCTTCAGAGCATCTCCATGTGGCCCTGTTTGATGTGAATATCTGTCCTGTGGGAACCAGGAATCAAGGTGATGATCATCAAACAGCCTTTGGAAAGTAATACCACTGCTAAGCTGCAGTGAAATTCAGCCAGACATCTACAAGTGAGAAATAGCATCTCTCTAAGTCACTCATTATTTTCAGTGAGTTATACAGAAAAAAAAATTATGTTCTACTAGAACATTAAGGTTGTCAAAAGTTGCCTGACAATCAATGAGTTCTGTCTGAAATAGCTACGTGAAACCAGCATGCTTCAAGAGCATCCCCCACCAAAAAAACAAGTCCATCAGCTTGCATTATCTTTTTTTTCTTGTAGTGACTTTAACAACTGTCTTTAGAACAGATTTCTAGCTGAGTGACAAGAGTGAAAGTAAATCGAGACATCTTAGCTCAGTGTGATGCTTGCTATCTGTCAGTCGATGAAAATGGTGCTTTTGCTACTGAAACTCTTTGTTTGGTTAAGTTCACAGTTCAGCAGTTTGTCAGCTGAGTTCACATAGAAAACGGCAATAACTGGTGTGCCACAGTTCAGGATCTCCTGCCATTAGCTGTGGCCTCAAATGTGAGTTCCAGCTTTGCTTAAACTCAGTGCTGTACTTAGTTTTGTCCTTACTTTTCGTGTATTGGTATGCCACTCTGTTACTCATGGTAAACATTTTATCACAAGGTCTCTTGAAGGGTAGCGTGTTTAGCGTTAGAAAGCTGTGTCATTTAGATGCATGTGGAGATCACTGCTTATTAATTACTGTGTGTATTAGCTGAGGGAGCTCCACTAAAAGACTAACACCTGTGGCTTCTATGAATTGTGTGAAGATCATGGAAATGAAGTATTTCGAATACTTAGGAAATTATGTGCTTTTTGTGGATGTGGCTCTAAATGTGTTTGCTCATTTCTGTTGTCTGTCCATGTTATGCATATATTAAGGAAGCAGCAAAGGAATTGGAGTGGCAAAACCAGCAAACTACATTTGCAGCTTATTAGTCTTTTCTAAAGGTGTCCAGGAGTCTGTGTGCCCATGACATAACGCAGAGCGACTTTAAGGCTGAGGCTTAAAGGCTGCTGGAGCAATAGGGAGTAACTAGAGCCCTGCGTGCTGTGCTTCTCCCAGGCTCTTGGCTGCCCTTTGGGGATCTGTCCTGAACAGATGCAAAGCTGTAGAGTGGTACAAATCTGACCATGTGAGCTCCTGACCCCACACACCTTTCTGTCTTCCTAAACATGTACCTCAGCTATTCTTTGGAAAAGATAGCCTTGCACAGCACAGAGATGGGGAAAAACTCTTCAGGTGCGAGCTTACTTGAGTGTAAATTGAGAAATAACCAGATGTGGGGGGGTGTTGGTTTCTTTTTAGAGGCAAATATTCCTATCTAGTTAGTGATATCCCTCATACAAGTGGATAAAGCAGTGTGTTTAGTACAGTGAGGGGAAAAAACTACAGTAAACAAAAAGAACCAATATGTATTCAATTGACCTTGTAAATCCCTGGTGAGCTGCATGCATATAACCTTTACAGGATGGATTAGCTGTCAAAGAAATGATGCTTGTGTTACAGTTTTCTTTAAAGTGTTTTTTGGGGAAAAAAAGAAAAATCTTGCTTTCAGCAAGTGTGAGAGATGATTATTAAAAAGCAAAAAAATCAGCTCTGTTTATATAGATTAAGAACACATAATCCAGTGTGGCTAATCCTCTCTCTAAGAAAGTAAATCACTTGTCCTTCATGTAATTAAAATGATGACTTCTTTTTAAGCTGCTGTTCCATGATTTTTTTTTTTAACAAGTTAACTTCCACGCAGTGTTAAGCTTATACAGGACCTTGACAGAGTTGTTATTTTTGTGGCCCTTCTACATGCAGCTGAGAGAACCCTCTTCTCTCCAGTGGCAGCCAGCTCCTTGAGGGTAAAGAACTAACCGTAGGAAAGGATGCCGCTCTCAGCAATAAATTAGCATCCTTCTTGAATGTCCATGTTTTGGAGAGTAACGGTAGGTGGAGATGCAACGGGAAGTTAGGCACGTCTTTGCCAGGAATAATATTTCTAATGTTTTAAGTGCTGGTGACATGAGTCTTGACCAGATTAATAACTCCTAAGCTTCTGTCCCATGCAATTATGAGAAACAGTCCCTTTTTTTGTAGCTACTGAGCATCACTGTGCACTCAAGTTTTGTACAGAGGTCCCTAAGGAAGTACTAACCAGAGTCAGAAAGTCCAGACGATGCAGTGTGCTGTCAGCTGGTATGCTTGTTCAGAGCGTGAGGAAGGGTGGCTTTAGCAGCAGCGACGCTGTGTGTAAGTCAGTACGTGCTGTTCCTCAGAAATTGCTGAGAAAGTGTACGGTTTCTCAAGTTCCAGCCTGGAGTTTTTCAGTGGCTGACTTGCCTCATATTCAAGACTGCTAAGGGAAAGAAGAAGAATGGTAACTTTTTGAGTGAGATAGTTTAATGTATGTGGGGGGAAAAGTAATAGGT
>WAAD01042403.1:0-254082 GCA_013389945.1 Fregata magnificens
AAGACCAACACAATACAACAGACAAGGTGTCCCCCTTTCCTAAAAATGAACAGGAATACTGTACCGTTCCCCAGGGTGAGGTTTCTGTGCTTCAGGCTGAACTGACCCCTGCTGCTTGTTCAAGTCAGCTCCTTCCTGAAGTTTCATTTCCCTCTGTCCAGCTCCCTGGGTAGAAGAGAAGCTTCCACTGAAGACACATGATGCTCCGTCTGGCCAGCCAGAGATATGTAACAGTCTTGGCCATGAAACAAAGAAATTTCATAACAATAACTTCTATGTGGTCCGTTTCTTAGATTTTGTGTGATTGCCAATTTTTCTTTTCTCTCCTTCTCTCTCTCTTTTTAAAAAACCAAAAAAAAAAAAAAAAAATTGAGTTTCATTGCTTCCCTGTTAGCTCAGAAAAGCCACGAGCCAAGTTAGAGTCCCTTTGCCTTAGACATGCCAGGGATGGAGCTCATGGATACCATCTTCCAGCCTCCTTGCTACAGTGGGCCCTTCTCCTGCTGAGAGACTGTTGACCGGAAAGCTGGAGCACCACAGTAACTTATTCCATGTCCTGAGGTATCCTGGACCTTTCTTCTCTGATTTAAGTTTGAGTTCAGGCAAGCATCCCTATGTTAGTCTTCTATGCCTTGCAATCTTTCTCTGAATCTAAGCCCATGTAAGCTGAGATTGCACAAGTCTCCTTGGACTTTCTCCCTTTTACTTAAGGTCGTGTTCTCTCATACTTTCTATCCAGCTGTAACCTGTTATCTGTTTAGCTCAGCCTAGTAGCAGACCTCAGGCAGATTTAGATGAACAGTATAGTAGGTGTGTTGTGTATGACTTTCAAAGCGGGATGATCAGGGTGATTCTGTTCAGACTGGCACATAAAACCCCCAACCAGCTTTTTGGGATGTGAGATTGGCTGACTTATGTATACCTTCACAAAAGCCTGACCCTGGGCTGACACATACCTTCTCTCCCATTTGGTGTTCCCAAATAGAAGCTGGAGTAGAAAGAACCACCAATGCCATCTCTGTGAAAGTCCCTTAGATGATATGAGTCCACATTTGATTTATTTAGCGAACTGGGTTTTCTTTCTTTTTTTCTTTTTCTTTTCAGCTCCTTAAGCCCTAGTTCCTTGTTTCAGCTGAAATGTATTAGTAAATTCCAGTTGAAAAAGGCCTCCCTTTTTTATGAGAAGCTTTGTGATCCATCATACCCTATTGCTCAGCATTATATTGATCTATTACTGAGTGCAACTTGGAGGTCCGTAAAAAACCTGAGTGCCAGAATCTATGACAGCAGAGCAGAGGCAGAAGAATCAACTTATAGGGGTTTTTTTAACACTTTTGCCCTAAACTTCTAGTATTGGCCATTGTTAAAGAAAGGATACTGTGCTACATGAATCTTTAGTTTGTCTTAGTGCAGTTTTATAAAGTTCTTTTTTATGCGCTGGTTGAAATCGTATTTACTTTAGCAGGGTTTTTCAATCTGCTCAGACACACTTTGTGCTGCCCCCAAAACCTGGTCATATTTCTGTCTTTTCTGGGAAGTTACGGAATTTTGACTTGGTTCCTTTTTAGAGGGCTCCAACAATTGTTTAGATCTTGTTTTAATTATTTTCTGGCCATTGTTGAATTTTGTGAGTACCTCCATTATTTTTTCCAGTTTGATTGCAGATATCAGCTCAGTCTTTCTCTCCTGGGAAACTTGATTCCTCTGCTGATATTCGCCTGTCCTGTAGCCAATATTTTTGGTGTGCAAAATTGTTTTCACTGGAAGGAGAAAATGATGACAGGTATTTCTTGAATGCCATCATGTTTGCTTATGGAGAATGTTCACAGAGACCTGCAGCAATGACCTAGGAGTCAGCATCCTTGCTCATAATGCCATTTTTCTTCTCCAGTAATTCTACCCCTTTCTGGTGTTTTTATTTTAGAGGTGCTCTTTCTGTTGTTTTCTACCTGCCACTGGTTGCTTCTGTCACTTGTGCAGACACATACAGGCCTACCAAGCCATGAGCAGTCTTTACGGTGTATATTCAGTTCCCAGCCAAACCACCAAAGACAGCTTAATAGATATATCAGCCGTGTCATGTAGATTAATTATTTGAACAGTAACTTCTGTTGTTAAACAAAAGAGCATTTCTTCTGCTCTGCCATATATCCTGAATAAAAGGCTGCTACCAGGTCCATCAGCTTCAGAGAGGTTTGGAAAAGTCCATATACAAAAGACACTAACCTTTGAAGCATTGAATCTTCCAGCAGAATAATGAGAGAGATTTGAGCTCCATCCCAAGCCTTCATCCAGACCTACTCGGTGGCTGATAGTGTCTTAGGCTTAACATGCCTTATTTTCCCATTCTGAGGTACTGAGATGGCAATAATAAATTATTAGTTACTCATAAAGCTATAGATATTAGTGTCTATGAAGTGTATTTGGGTCCTTCACTGGAATCAATCTAGAAATGCAAAACTAAATTAATTAATCAGAATGGTGACAGGCACACTTTGTAGGTTACAAGCAAATACTTTTTTTTTTTTTTTCATTTTCTTTGAACTGGAGGAGACACTCTGCAGACTTCAGAGGTGGCCTCTTCTTTCTAAGTGTTCAACTTTCTCCCCGTTGAGCTTGTGGGAAATCAGATCTGCAATGTTGCTTCATCTGGAAGAAGGGTAGCAGACAGTCAGATTTGAGGGACTGGCCTTTGCATGTCTTTCCCCCTCCATATTTAAAAGTTTTGCTCTGTTCTAGATATGTAGGATAATTATGTAGCTATCAAAGAGGAAGGAGTTAAAACAATTTAACTAGGCAACAGGTGAACAACAATGTCATTAAATGCACAACTGGAGGGGTTTGGAAATTTGGAGTAACACCTTTACTTCAGTGAAAATGTGAGTGTATGTTCGTGAGGTAGGGAAACCAGGGGGTGTTCTCTCAGTAGTGTTTTCTCATGTGCCAACAAGAATAAAAAGAAACTAATATATGGCTATTTTTCTAATGGCAACAGGAATTCTATTAAAGTTTCCACCCCTGTGCTGACCCAAGGGTTTGGACAGCTGAACGCTGATCCTTTGCACCCAGAGATTTTGCAGAAAAGATGTGGTGTAACTTCCCACCAGGTCAGTGCTTGCTCTGCTCACGCAGCCAAGTCCTTGCTGCTGACCCCTTCATCTGTTGGCACCAGTGCGCACTCCCTCCGTGCTGTATCTCTCGGGTCAGCACGACCTGGGCTGTGGCTGCAACAGCAACGCCTGGCTATCCCTGCCCGTTGGCCCCGAATAGGCCCTTTGTCACTACAGCTGATATTTTTTCTGCTTTAACCTGGGAGGCCCTTCTCTTATGAATGTCTTCTCTTGACCCTTGTTCTCTGCTCACTTGGTCTGAACAAACATTTTTTTGCTCAGCTAATGAATGATGGAGGATGGTGTTTTGCCTCCAGCTCGCTGATAGCTCTGGTTCCACCCTTAATGCCCTGCGTGAGGCTCTAAACTTCCCCTCTAGTCCCTTTCCTCTCTCCTGTGAATGTTTTAGATCTCCTTCCATTTATTTTTTTCCAGATTTTCAGCTTTATGTCTTTTTCCTTTTCTAGGGTGTTCTTTTCCACTGAACTCTAAACCCTTTCCTTGCCTTTGCAGTTCTCTTTTGCTACTTCAAGCCCACAAGCACTTGCTCACCCATCTGTTCTGGGGGTGGCTCTGAAACATCTTTCTTTCTCCTCCAGAATTATGTTCTGAAGGAAACTAGCTCTGAACTGACACTGACCTTTTCCCAAGGGGCCAGGACACACATTTGAATTTCAGTCCTTTTCTTTCTTTTTCTTTCAGCAGCGTTTCTTGTGGTAACATCTCCCAAAACACAGACAAGTTTTTTCTAAACTGTCTTCCCTAATTGTTTTCAGATATAAATTATGCATCTTAAAACTCACAAGCCATTAGTAATTGAAGGAACTTTTGGCATGTAAAAAATGATGTTTAAATGCTGAGAGGAATCTGGCAGAACATTACTGCCCTACCTTTCCAAATGTTGCAAGATATTCTTGGCTTATTGCGTATTATATAACAGAGCCTTTAAACACAGATTAGAAAGAAAGTCAGTGATTATTGTCAAACTGCAGTGATGAATTAGCTGAAGCTGATGAGATGCATTTGCAAAAGGAACTGACCAAGAGAAGTGAAA
Source organism: Fregata magnificens (assembly GCA_013389945.1). Classification (NCBI taxonomy): domain Eukaryota; kingdom Metazoa; phylum Chordata; class Aves; order Suliformes; family Fregatidae; genus Fregata; species Fregata magnificens. Next base: position 4,165 of record WAAD01042403.1, read on the forward strand.
AGTAGCCAGCCTGTTTTGGGAATAACAATATTCTTAAAGATAAGTAAATAATACATGTGATCCCACATTATTGTTCTCTTGGAACGATTTTTCTGACTTCAGAATAAACAGAAACAGAAACTTTGTTTACATTATGGCTGTCAGCTTTTCATAGGGCTAACTAAGGACTTCTGCCTGTCAGTATAGCAAAGCAATTGGCCAAAACTGGGGGCATGGTAAGATAAAATATCTTTGGTTTTCTGTTGGAAGTCCTGCCATACAAGCAATTTCTGACCGATGGAGTCAGTGTAACTCATGTTTTTTCTAGGACTCTTACTGGCATCAGGAGAAGACCAATACTGGGAACAAAGTTAAAGGAGCCGACTTTTTATGCCTTGGTTTGCTCATGCATTTTACACAGATGCTGCTTCTGAGCGCTAAGATTTTAGTCTTCAAAAAGAATGAAAGAATATGTCTTGGATGAACAACATCATGCTCCTTGTAGGGATATTTGTGCACCCTACTCTGACTTCAAAAAATTCTTTTAAAACTGGGAATACTTTACCCAATTTCTTACTTGACTTATCATTAGAGGCTTATGATTTCTGGGAGGAGTAAATTATAACCCGCTTCTTCTGTGATTATTTAATAATTTGATCTTTTGTGAATATTTAATGTACAGGTTAAAGATGAGTCCAGCCAAAACTCCCATTCCTGCTAGTGAGCTTTTGCCCTTTTTGTGACTAGCAGCTTGCCAAAGAATGTGGTGGATTCTCCGTTGCATGTAGTCTTTAAATCAGACTGGACGTCTTTCCGAGAAAGATGCCCTGAGTCAACCGCAGCTTATTGGAACTGATTTAGGAATTGCTGGGCAACTTCCCCTGGGCTATGCTCTGCAGATGTCAGAGTAGGTGACTGCGAAGTTTCCACATGATCTTAAAATCTACAAGTACATGGCTGATCTTTGAAATACCAGGGTCTTAAAAAAGTTTTTCTTTTTTTGTCAGGGAGGTTTTAAGATCTTTGATGTGCTAATGATCAGAGTTGTCTAGCTAGATGATAAATCTCAGATGAAAGAAGTAGATGGTGAGTTAAGACTTCTTTCTCACCTCTGCCTGGGAGCTATGGCACATCTTAGCAACTTCCTTAAAAAACAGTATGTATGTTCATGGGGTTGGGCATGATTTGAACTGCAGTTCAGTAGGAAGCTCTTCTCCTATTTTATGAAAGCTCTCTTGATTTTTCAAAATGTCCTCATGCTTCGCGGAGCTGAAATCGTACCAGCCTTTCACCTCCTTCCAGCTTAAAGCCCAGGATTCTGGGATTATAATGCTTCCTTATAATCCTTGTTCTGGGTCAGACAGAGCAGGAGACTGATCTTTCGTCTTCCAAATCTTTCTGAAAGAGCTGGGCTGGGGACTACGGACTGCTCCCCAGCAGACGTCCATCTCCTTCTTGTTTTGAATAGCAGCTCTATCCTGGACCCTGAAACTTTCCCTGGTGAAACTGGCCAGTGCTTTCTGGTGAAAATGTCACTTCTGACAATTTGATATTTCTTGGCAAACACTTGCCTCCCCAAATAGTGAAATATTTTGTCAGAAAATTCATGACCAAGTCTACTAGCAATGATCGTGAAAAAAGCTACACTCAGATATATATAGAGAGATCACTTAAAGCTGTGATGCTTTAAGAATCTCAGAAACATTGTGGACCACCAGAGATAAAAAATCATAGCAGCTGTGAAGGCCAAGATGAAAACACTATCAAATAAAATACAAAATGTGTCTTTTTTAAGTGTTCAGAAGTTTTTTAATGAATGTGTTTACATACTTTCAAATCAGAATTTTCTGTCAATGCTCGTGTATACATAGGGGGAAGAAAGAACAAAACTCTTTCTTCTCGAAATCAGATGTATTAAGTGTAAACAAATGTCCTTCCCAGTCTGTCTGAAGCTAGCAGTGCTAAATTTTAACTTTGCAGAAAGTATTTAATATAATGTGTGTAAATATTATGTTAAAGGTTTCATGTCCTGTTTTGAACAGTGGCAAAAATTTCCTTTCAGCCTTTAGGTTTTCCACTAATTTCTTTCATATTAAATCAGAGCAGGCTAAAAAAACTGCTGATCAGATCTTTACTGAGCTTTATTGTAATGTAGTTTAAGTGGATGCAGACAGCTGGTTTTTCCTTTTCTTCATTTCTTCATTTTTTCCCTCCATGTCTGAAAGGAGACTGAAGTTCTTGTGGCATTAACATGAGAGTCTCAAAATGGGCCAAAAAATAAATATTGTAAAAATATGTCATCCAATTCAAATACTGTGTGAATAAGGGAAACTGGAGAGGATACAATTGTGGTTCAAGGTTTTACATGCAAGGTACCTCAAAAGTTAGCTAAATACATTTCAGATGGATGTAAAATGCAGAGGAAATGTGTTAAGTATCTTTCCTCAGTGAGATCTCGAGCCTGGCTCAAATAACAACCTTGGAGGTCAAGTTCCCATGTGGTTACCTATGCAGTGATGGAAATATGCTCAGATCCCCCTCTCCCTTTGACAACAGCATCCAGCTGGTAAAAAGGCAGAGGATCTGCTATGGCCTGGCAGCATACCATGGATACCATTATGCTTACCTGCAATCAAAACCCTGAAGGTGCCCAAGAGCTATATTGCAGTGTATGGAGCCTTTAGGTTTCCTTACACTGAGCAAAAGCTTTGGCTACTGACTGCTCATGGTGCTTAACAGTATAATTATCTTAATTGTGCTAAATTGCACTGTGTAGTCCCTTAACAATTATGTGGGTCAGCAACAGTATTAAATGACAAAAATGACATTAATGTAATCGTAGCATTGTCTAGCAGAAGCATGAAAGTCAGCAAATACCAGAGTCTGCACAGGTTTCCCATGAGGAAGTGCTCTCACCATTGCACACTCTGCCAGCTGCATGTGACTTTAGCACAGGGGGTGATCATAATATCACTGATTATGTAAAAAGTCTTAGCTTATGGGACAACTCTACCAAAATGCTTATTTCTAAATATTCACTAAATAGTGAATGTTTGGGCAAACAGTTTTCACCCAGTGGTTTACATCAAAGAGCTGATGTTGGGTATCGGAACTTGACTGAAGGGATTTCAGCTGGTTTTGAGTATTACTGTGAAATCTTACGATTACTTTTACAGAGCTGGTTGAATTCAATAGTCCAGGACAGTTTGCAGGAACAGATTGTTTCTAGGGTGCAGTTCTGGTCAGGCATTTGACCGTATTGCTTTGCCTGGGAGCCAGGGACACAGAGCCTTGAAACAAGAGTCTCAGCAGTGAAAACTGAGGAAGAATTTGCACGGAAATTCTGGGGGCTAAAATCTCAAAATTTTTTTGCAAGTATCTAGTTCATGACTCTGCTAAGATCTTCCTATTGACTCGGGTACTGCAGAGCAGTTTCCTTCCTCCTCTATCCAAGGCAACAGAGCTGTCTGTGGCAGCCTCCCTGGACAGATGGGCTCTCGCTCTTGGGAAAGGTGCAATTCCTCCTCCTTTTCCAGAAAGGTCAACCTGCTACAATAACTCCAATGTGGTAAAGAGGTAGCTTCCTTCCCTGTTGTACTATTTGAAATATTATTTATTTTAATATATATCAATTGAATTTAATAATTTAAATATTTATATTTACTGTTTTAACAGACAGTAATATATATTGCATTTGTGCAGTAAGCTGTGAACTACAAACGTGGCTCTTCTGCCACCCACTACTTTCCATACAACTTATCTGAAACCTGCGTTATTTCAACCCCCGTGACTGGCAACAAGAGAGTAAAGACTGTAGCTCAGATGAGCAAACACACATGAGTATGAGCTTCAGGGAGCCCTAGAAAATTACAGAACCAAGCACCAGCTTTTGTGCTCTACTGTGTGAAGGCCAAAAAAAAGACTGTGGATGTATTCTTTAAATATTTGACCAGCTTCACCATGAAATAATACCAGGAATGAACAGAAACTAACTTGTTCTGATTGAGTTTTCATCTTAGGGTTCTTTAAGGGGTTGTGTAGGATCCTCTGCAGCTAGCAAGCTTATTACGTCTATTTTTAAAAAGATGGTTGGAGGTTATGGGTATGAAATAACATGGCCACATCAATGAATCCCATCTTAAATATTAGTGAAGCATTTATGCTTGTGGTCCTAAAGCGCTGCTAAAATCCAGAGCAAGGCCCTTAAGCTAAGCTACTTGATTGACTGTCTCTGCCAGTGAAACCATTTGTAGAAGCTAGAATTAATTTATATTATCTCAAAGTAATAACAAATTGTGAAGGTATATTTTTTCATTTAACCATCTATGGAAAAATCACTGCATTCCTCTTTTCATAATCTGGGGTAACCTGTAAATTAGTTCCTTAGGTATTTATAACGGTAGCTCAGTGTGTGGGATTTGCTAATAAGCCCTCCTGAATTCTAGTTTGGGTTTCCTCTGGTGAAGTGAGCATGCATATACCCAAGTAAGCCATCTGGACAGACCCTGTTCAGCCTGAAGAATTTAACACTCCTGTAAGGTTTAAGCATTCCTAGGAAATTTTGGATTCCCTTACAAATTGTATTTACATTTTTTAACAGTGTGAATGTAGCCAAGATGGACTTTATCTGGAAGAGGTCTCCTGTTTATCAACTGAATACCTACTCTTTGAGTAGTGAAGAGGTCAAACCTTAGAAAAGCAAAGAAAATCTGTTTCAAAGGAGGAAAAAGAGGTATTTTCTTAAGATGGCATGCCTTCTTGCATGTGAAGTCATATAGAATATATGGCAAAAGTTCAACATGATGTGGTTTGAGCTTGGCTTCTTTTCGTAAATAAAAGCATATATTTAATGGGTGGACCTTCCTTTAATTTCAAATTCAGACCCAAACTCTCTCCAGAGTTTGGGGAATTGTGCTCCCAGGGTTAGGACCAATAAGCTGAAAAAGGAGGCAGCTGTATGTAAAGCTCCAGGATCTGAGATTTTGGGTTGAGGACACCTCTATCATTTTAAAAAGCCTTCCATATACAACCCCCCCCCAACATACTAACTAATAACCTACAAAGACTTACAAAAAAGGATTGAAAAATCAATGCTCTGTCTGTATCTGGGTGTTAGCTTTTTAAAATATCTCAGTCTGTCCTCCTGAACTCACACTCAATAGTGCTTCTGAAAGCACTCAAATAAAACTTTGCAGTTAAAGAATTGCTTTATCAGCCAAAATGATCTATAAAAAAACTTGAGGAATTTTCTGGTGAATAAAATATTGTACTGCAAATATTTGCTCTGCTTTAATCTGGCATTGCTCCTGCTCTGAATCTATTGACAGTTTGGAGGGAAAGACACATTATCATTTTGAGCTGTGTCTCAGTATTCCTGATCTAGTTTCTTTACAGTATATGTTATAGCAGCAATTCCCTAAAAAATGCCATTTGATACTTTGGTACAAGTGGAACAGTGTGTCAGCTCTGTTTCTTTGCAAAATACCTTTGCTGTGGACACAGATCTCAGCGAGTGCAGCTCATTTAAAGCCAGAAAACTTTCTCTGGTCCCAGCATTACCCAGCTTCCACAATTAATGTATCCATCGGTTGCACACTTGATAATTACTCTTGTCCAAAATAACTTACTGGTTGAAAAAGTGATTTACATTAAAGAACAAATTCCTGCAGTGCATTATAGGTATAGCTGGGAAGGGAGTATGGCTTAGGAGCCTTGCCAAGGTCCCAAAGAGGCCTATCTTACGCAGCTCCATGCCTCATTTTGACTGCAGTTTTATCTATTTGTATTCCACATTTTGGGTGTCTGCTGTGGGCTGTGGTTCCCTCTGGTCTCGTGGCAGCTTCAGAAGGATAGTGGTCAGCCTCAACACCTGGAGCAGTCAGTAGTGAGGTGCACTTTGCTTTTTTCCTCTAGAAGACATAACCTCCAGCCTGCGAGAGAGGAGAGCTTTACAGTCTGAGCTCTCTCTTGCCCTACCACTCTCAAAACTTAATTTTAAAGGGCTTATAGATTAATGTATTTGTTTGCAAGAGACATTCCCTTGAGGGAATGGGCTGGATTCATATCTCAAACCCACGCAAATCTGGAATAATGGCTCTCATCTTGGAAATCACTCTAGTTTATGCTGCTGCGATAAACCAGGACTTGGCTACTGTGTTCTTCCCAATCATCATTTTAATTCCAGCACATACTCGCATGTGCTTTGCAGTAAAATTAGAGAAAGAAACATCTGGCAAACAAAATGATAACCAAATAGATGTTGCCCATTGGCCCTGATTTCATGCTCAGGGTATTTAAAACAAATGTTCTGGTGCTATTGAGATCTTGACATGTTTGTGTTTAGCTCGTCGGGTCAGCTGAAATTGCCTGTGTTCACAGCGATCCCTGATGAGAGAAGCTTTGAGTCACAGATTATTTAGACTGTTCTCAGTAAGGGGTACAACTCAAATCTCCTTAGCAGCGTGACTCTCATAACAATGATATAACCCAACAGCAGGTCCTCTGACCTCCCAACACACCCGTCACTTCCAGGGAATTTGTGTAGCTAAACAAAATATTTGTGAACTAGTGGGAAAACAGGAGTCACCTGCAATGAATCTGTCTTTATTTTAAGGACAGACAGCACTCTGTGGTGTGTTCTGATTTCCTGGCATACCATGTTGGGGTTTTGTGTGGAAATGGACCACATCTCAAGAGATGCCAACAGTTTTCTTTTCCTCTTGTCTCCTCCCCATTTGGAGGCAAGCACATGCACAGTTTGGTTTGGCAACTTTTGGCTGCATTTTAAAGGTAGGATAGAGCCAGCCTCTCTGCTCAGATGTTAATTAAACAGTGATGAACTAGGCAGTAGGGTCCATAGAAGAGACTCACAGGTAGTACAAACTGGCATTTTTGCCATATCAAGTCAACAACATCTGTGTACAGGGAAATGGGAGGGAGAAGAAAAGGGTAAGAGGACGTCTTTGGTTGAGGCCTGATATTCTCCAAAATCTGAAGACAGGTGACTTCACCAGGAATAAGCACACGTGCATGCTCCAACCTACCTTAGACTTTCCCCTTGTTGGTGAACCCGTATGTTCTCTTTTCTTCCTCTTCCAGCACAAAACCTTCCCAGCAAATCTAGCTTCCCCAAACAGGACCACCCTTTCCCCTCATCCCAACACAGTGCAGAAGGTTGCTCTTCTCGCCCAGTCTGAGATCAGTTTGTGCTTTTTAACACAAACAGGAGCAGACAGCTGATATGTCCTGCAGAAAATACTTGGCTTTTCCATGCATGATTCATTCCTCACATGTAGTATGCATCTTTGCTTCCAGACAATCCACTTTTTCCTTCATCTCTGTCCTTTGTATGGTGCCTTGAAGACTGCCAAACCCAATGCCTAGAGTAGGCTGTACTCATTAACTTCTGGCTTTACAACATGTTCTCACCTGACACCTCCCTCTGTTTTTTTACTGTCTAGCTGGGACTGGCTTTCTGGATGAAAGTGACAACAATTTGGGGTGTTGCTTGGGATTTTTTTGTCTTTATTGGAATAATTTCTCAATTCGGGAAAGACTAAGTCAGTCTTGGTAGGCTCATAGGGGCCTCAACCCAAAAGAAGCAAAGCATTCAGCCTCAGCCAGTCAGAATCACTTTAGTGGATCCATATTCTACCAGAACATGCAAATTTGGTCAAAATAAAACACTTCAGAAAACATATTGATTTTGTCAGCACTTTGGTTTAAGAAAATAGGAAGGAGGAAGAATTTCAGTCCTGTTGAAATACGCTGTTTTTAAAATACCGCCATTTTGGTTTTGTTTTAATTTCAGAGAAAATTTTCTTTGGCATTTTAACATTGTGTTGTTTTTTCTAACAAAATCAAAGTAAAAATCAGAAAAGAACTGGTCTTCTGTGTTGAATTCTGAAGCTTGCAGGTTTAATTTTAAAAGAAATGAAAATATGTATCTACATCAGCAGCAATCAGAACTTGTTTCAGCAGAGATCTACACTAAGCCAAAAAGCTTAGGCAATATCCCCACCATCTCCCATCATCCAGCTCCATCTGGGGAAAGTGGGACTGCAGGGGATTCAAATAAAAAATCAACAAGGAATCATTACAAGTAATTTAACTTTTGAAATGAGATATTTCTGCATGAATAATAGATACAACTTGAACCTCCTTCTTTCCCACAACTATCAAACATGCTTGTTTTTATGAGGCCTAGAATGAAATTCAGTTTGACTCTTGATAACATCTTTTTGGTGTCAAATCAAGTGAATGTGGCATAGATTCTGAAAAATGACTATGAACATGCCAAATCCAAACCTTACTGTAAGTCATTGGCACAATAGGTGAGGCTGCCAAAACCAGAACAGATATTCTGTCAAAGATCTCCAACTCAGTTTTAATTTTATTTAAGTATACTCAGAGACCATTTGTCTTTATCAAACAGATATATTGGGATACTTTTTTATGCTGACTTTTATGTCAGCCTTCTTCTGCATTCTCCCTGAATTTCTCTTCACCTCCCTTTTTATATCAAGATTTGAAGACTTTTTCAGTTTAAATATTTTTTCTAAAAAAACCCCAACAAACGCGTATTGAAAAAACATGTTTTTTACGAAAATCTGTTGATATTGACAACATTTGATGACTTCTGAGTGATCATTTCTAAGTGATCAGTTCTAAGTAAAGCCTTTGATCATTTTTTCAGACTGCACATGGGGAAAGTAGACACAGTCATATCAGTAACAATGGAAAATATGCATCTCATTCTTCTTATGCCATCACAGTAAAATCAGTCCTTAATAATAACATTACAGCAAGATAGATAGTTTTATTATTCTTAACAGCATGGCAGAGTATGGGAAGACAGAAAAAGGACAGAAAAAGTTGATTGAGTCTGAGGAATGTCTGGTATCCTTACAGTTAAAAAATATCACCATTAGGGAAGACCAGCAAGAACAAGGTAGTTGTGTGTCAACCCATTAGGTCTGTCTGTATTAATGAGCAATTAAAGTGTAGTCACATGGATGTAAGTGAACATGATTAGGAGTGAAAACTCACCATGCCCCAGAAGGAGTTCTGTTTCAATTCATAAAAGGAGCTGGTTGTTTAATTATGAACACACAGAGGATAAGAGTCAAAATCAGATTCACTATGTATTTTAATTCATGAATCAAGCTTGTGTTTAACTGAAAGAAAGAAAAGTTGTGATTTAATTAGTGGCATGAGAGTTGAACAACACGATCCCATTAGGACTAAGCACTTTCCAGGAAACGCTGAGCGCCCTGTCTCACACAGCATCTCCCAGAAATGATCACTATTTTGCAGGACTGAGCTCAGTGTTTAATACAACTGTTGTAATAAGCTGTCATTAGCTGTGTTAGGGAGGACAAAATGGGTACAGAAGGCCACTGTTCTTGAAATGAATGTGGCAAACCAGGCTCTCAAAGCTTCTTCTTGCTCATTAAAACCAGAGTTTGTCATCTCCACCCAATACAGGCTCGAAGAACAAACTGGATTTTATTACAAAGGGAAATAACAGAGGATAACTCCAAACAAACAAGGAAGTTGGGCAGGAAGAGGTCAGTTTTGGAGAAGATGTTGCACAGATGCTTTCGGGAGTTAATATATCCACGTGGGAGCTGCCACCGAAGGAGGCACGCAGGGCAACAGAGGGTGCCATTGTGCCATTGTGCTAATCGCGTGTTTTCGGAGGTGGTTTTCCCTTGTAAGCTCTGAGATCTAGTAGATAAAACACAGTCAGATATATTTATTTATAAATCTTCCAGAATTTGTTTGCATGGCAGTCCTGGCAAAGCAGGCAGGAGGGCATCGCACATGTTTTCATGTGTATATATGTACAAATAAAAATACATATCATTGAGGGGTGTGCATAAATACAAAAAAGCACACCTCCTAGGTGGGCTGTGATAAGTGACTTTGGCACATATTCTTTCCTAGCTTCATCTGCAGTCAGTCCACTAATTTCTTGATCTGGCAATCTATAGGCTCCCAGTTAAGCCCTATCTCTTCCCCCCTCCCCAGTGCTTTGTCATTGGAATATTTCCCTACAAATCTACTCTGGCTCATGGTCCAGCAGATCAAAGTACTCAGTCATTGACAGCATTTGTTTATAGTAAAAAATGCTATAGCTTCATATCCAGATTTAGCCCTCGTCTCTTAGTGCTGTAGAAAAGGGACATTTTTAGATACTCTATGCTCATTCCTAGCTCTCAAGTTATCAGAAGTTACAGTTGTAATGTTCTTATGAACAGAGAAGGCTATTTTTGGACAGAATGAATGCCCGTGATGGACCAAAGCTATTAAGACCCCTTCCTTTATTAACAGGAGGATAAAAAATAGTCCTAAGTAAATATTTTTCAGCTCTCCTAAACATTCCTAAAATAGCCCTTTCTGTAAGGGAAAGGGGATAAGCAGAGGGCATGACAGGGAGGTGCAGTTTTTGTGGCACTCCTTTAGCTGCCTACAGAATTCATACCGCTGGTTACGTGCCCAGCCCAAAGTTCATCTGATAAAAACCTCTCCCCCCTCTGCCATGTGCTCCTTACCCATGTCGCAGACAGGCACTTGCACACCTCATGCAGCATTCGCTTCAAGCAGCAGAAGACACTTGGTGAGTAAAACCACTGATGCCCTTCAAATCACTGTAAAGCAGGTCGAGGTCTTAAAAGCTTAAGAAGGGAAGCTGAGCTGTGCAAATGTTGGTGTAAAAGCTCCGTTGTACAAACAAGAGCCACATTCCAAGGATGGTGCCCCCTTGGATTTCACTAAAAAACAACACCCCCCCTTACAACTGCTGAATTATTTAGACTGTGAATCCTCAAGACAGGCAACCTTTATTTTGAACCTTGTACTCTACAAGTCCTGCAGGCTCACGATCCCTTCTTCCACCAGAGCACAGACTTAAGTTTTATTGGTGCAATACAGATTTGAACACAAGTTTCCGTTTCTGTCTGTGTTTGAAAGACAATACAGACCCAGCTAATGACAGGTCCCATTTGCTGTCTATGGAATAGACATATTCCATATAGTTTGTTGGGTGTTCAGAGGTAACAGCAATGAGACCGGCTAAGCTCCTAACCAGTTTAGGAACATTGACGTTTTGATCCTGGAAGGTTTTTTTCAGCAGAACTGTGTGTTTAAGGAACAAAGCCGTGTGCCATGCAAGTTGTTCCTGCTATAAATGGAGAGTCCCGCTACAGTGCCCTCGATTACAACGAAGAGAATGAAAACTATGCACAGTGTTTCAGTGAAAAACAACATGAAAAAAAACTTATGTCAGAAAATAACTAATGTCTCTTTTTGTATAGACTCACCTGGAAATACTGTTTTCCCTTGAGTTTTGCACTGAAGGTGAAGAGGATCAGGCCTGTAATAAAAATGTCTCATGGAGAGAGAAGTAGAATTATTCAGTTTCAAAAGGTCCAAAATATATGCAAGAAAGAGCCCAAACTGGCAATGTCTTGGAGGTAGAGGGGCATACTGCTCCTATGGTGAGTGTCCTGAAGAAGACTGAAAAGCTTTCAAACTTGAAAAAGACAGATATTGTTTGAACACAGATTAGAGCGATTAACTTCTAAGCAGTGTCAATGTGGCTAGGGAAGCCAGAAGAGAAATAGCAAGGTTTCTGTGCCAACCCTATGCCAAACACCAGTACATGTATGCTGAAGATGAACTTTAAGCCCAATCCATAAGTTCCCCTGGGACAGCCTCCAATGGCCAGGACAAATGAGAGAGGAGTATTTAGCTCCAGCGCCCTCCCTGGCAGTGTTCAAGGCCAGCTTGGATGGGGCTTTGAGCAGCCTGACCTGGTAGAAAGTATCCCTAGCCATGGCAGGGGGGGTCGGAACTAGATGATCTTCAGGGTCCCTTCCAATCCAAACCATTCTATGATTCTATGATTCTATGAACTTGGTTGTGGAGGGTGTCCATCCACATTGCTTTCTTTGCTAGCAAGCAGCGGTGTGATGGGCTAATTAACAAACCAGCCAGCCGTCCATTTCTGCAACACCATGGGGCTGGCTACATAACCCCTGGTGTGAAAGGAATAACCATGTTTTTTCTGTTGATCACCCTGAACAAAACTCATGTTGGTGCAGGGCAGCTGTGAACATGCACCTACTGAAATTCATAGGGGCCGTCATGACTGGCCAGATTTTTCTTTGGAACAAAGGAAACTCCCCCATTCAGACCTTCAAAAGTTAGACTGGTGTCTAATCACCCTTCCTGTCCCCTCCTCACCTGCCTTTGATGGTAAGCCAGGTATTGTTTGGATGACTTATATACCCAATTCTGTTTCTTCACCACAGAAATGCCATCAGCTACAACGGCTCAGCTCTTTCTTTACCCGAGCACATTGTGTGCGTGAGGACTGATAATTCTGGTTGTTTTCCTCTTCCATAAATGCCATGGGATTTATGCTCACAGATGCTCTCTGAAAATGCTGTGGTAGCAAAGAGTCACCATGGTCCCTCTGAGCCAGCAGCAGGGATGATCAGTGCAAGAGGGAAAAGTGGCATCTTCTTGGACGTACACCCTTGAAAGGGACCTGAGCACCTCTATGGTTTCCCCCTGCACCTAGAAATTGCTTGAGGTCTGAAGTCCCTGGATTTATCCTTTCCAAGTGTTTACATTCTGTTTTGCTATAACTTTTCTTCTTCATTTCTGTCCTAGAACTGAGTCATACCTGGAGTTTCTATCCTATGGAAATTTCTGGCATTTCAGATTCTGTTTCCATTCTCAGACAGAATTAAATGAATATGTTGAGAAATCCCAGCTTGGGAAAAAAAAAAGAAAACTATTACCCATCACCTGAGCCATCCCCATTTGAATATAGCTGCATTGGTTTTGCCAGACTGTTTTTATTTCCTCTTTCTAGCACAATAGAGAAAAGATATTTTTTAAAGTTTCCTATAATCTTCTTAAACAAGTTAATCAAAATTGTCAGAAGACTTTTTGTTTGGACAAAACAGTATTACTCTGATCAAAAAATATATAAGCATTTAGCCAGAAGTTATAATCTAAGTCTAGTCCTTTCCTTCCTTAATTTCTGCCAAGTTCATGAACACAGAGAGGAGACCCACACTCTTCTTCTAAAGGTCTTTTTGCCACAGCAAAACCTTTTGCCACAAAAATCTTTTGCTGTGAATGAGGCCATTCACTGATTTGTGATGTCGGCACCCTGACCCAGTAACAAAGGGCTCTGTAGAGAGTCATTCCCAGTCAGAGGGGCTTATATAGTTTGGGAAACAGCTGCTCCTTCACAGAATTGCACCTTCACTTGAAACTCTAGCACTTTACACTTAGTCTTCTATGCTACATTCATCCTATGATCTGGAATACTGCAAAAACCCAAATAAAATGGTGTATTGCTGCTTCTGTGAGGAACGCTATGTAATCAGAGACATTTCCCAGAAGGCTGCTATCATTCTGTGCAAAAGCACAGTCGGGTTTTTTTTTATCCCAGAGGTGCTCTTGCCCTTGACCTCCAAAGAACATTTGGAGGAGAAGAGTGGTCAGGCAAAATAGAGGCTATGGCATGAGACAATTGCACAGTACTACACTTATAATAATTTTCAAATAGGACAATACTAAATGACATGAACAACATGCTAAAATTGCAAAACTGTAAACAATCACCACTTATCTTTTTTATTGGCATACTCCACCCCTGCACATACATCTGAAATACACCCAGATCATGATGCTACGTCCCGCTAGCACAATGATTTGGCCTTATCGCTCCTAGAATTGGGAGAGAAGGCTTTAGCCTGACCAAAAGGGAGAAGATCCAGACAAACCCTCTAGGCAGACTGCATGTCTTCATTTTTTCTAAAGGAAAGGATATTTAGGAAGTCATCTATGAGCCATAGTCATGACCTTCCTCCAGGACATTCGGGTTAAATATTAGTCAACTGCCATCACTATTGAATAGGACAGGAAAATGTGTACTTAACCTTGATGCATCCATTTATGTGCTCTTCCCACTGAAAAAGCTGGAGGTGGAGGGGTGGTGAAGCGATACCTCTCTGCCATGCTATGTGTTCCCCTAGCATATGGGCCACTGCTGGTGAACCTTACAGACCAACCCCCTACCACAGTAGCCTAGCCAAAGTGCCGAGGACAAACACTGCCGTGACCAGAGCATGGAACCACTGAAAGAGAAACACATGTCCATCAGTTGGACAGTCTTTTAGCTAATTATCTGTCAGATCTTGAAGCTCTCAAATCCTCTGGGGCTGACGTGCAATAGGAAGGTGGTGCCCTTCCCATCCCATCTTTCAGCAGGGGATCCATGGACTTTCTCTGGAAGATTATCCACATGCCATTGTCTGTCCATGCATCAATCACGTGCCATTATCTAGCTGCCATTGGCTGGGGTCCTGTCTCCAGGGACTTTGCTGGAAAAGGCCCCAAATTACTTTAATGGGTCAGGATCCGATCTTGCTATGTAAGAAAAGAGCATCTCCCAATTCTTGTTCCAGGTGTAGTCCCTCACTAGGCATGCATGGAAGATATATTTTAACAGTAATTCTCTCTAGATGCCAAAGATTAGTTTATAGATTTCTCTAAGACAGGTTTTTAGCCAAAGCACACTATCTCTTTAGCTCTCTCTCTCTGTATATATGTATTTTTGTGCACATACACCCATATAATTATAGGTAGCATAGGATCACACACTATCCAAACAAGGGTGTACTTTGTTTTTGTCAGAGCCCAACTGTAATACAATAAGACTTAATCTCACCATTCAAAAATCAGCTCTCCATCCAACTTTCTGTCCTACACAAATGCTACATCACCTCCTGAGCTATGCAGGATGGATGATCAACCATAGCATTACAACACAATGCTGCAAGGTACAAACCGGCTGCATGAATGTGGTTGCCTGGGGCAGGGGGAGTTGTTACTTGCTCTGTGGCATCTGTCAGCATCTTGCCATGAGCCTTCATTCTATATTTATGAAAAGGTACTGAGGCACAGCAGGCATTATGCATGATCTTCAGCGTAAAAAAGGATCATGCCCTTATCAGTTTTCTACAGTAATTTGCTAAATGTCATTGCTCTTACCCAGGTCTCATTCTGCAGAGCCCTGGCATGCTGTGGTCCTGCTAAAATGCAGTCTGTCTTTCCCCTCTCACTCATGTGAGTGTTTGCTCTGACATGAGATCTTCTGAACACTGGATGTTTGATAGGCCAGTTAGATGCCTGAATAAATATTTTCACTTTCTTTTAGTCAATGCTAGAGCCAAAATTTCAACTGAAAATAGCTTGGGGTAAGTATTGTTGTTTTGAAATTAATTTTATAATACATTCTGTTTATGGAATCACTGATTAGTGTTCCTGTGCTGGCTTTTAAAGTGCACTATACAATATTGCAGAGAAATCACTTTTTTACTGCTAGAAGTATTACATTTTAGCCGTGTCTGTTTTTGGAAGGCTATCCTAAACTGTTCATGGAAAAGTAAAGCAAACCATTCTAGCTCAAAACCAGCGATACATGTCTATTCCTAACAGAGATTTGATTGTTTGACTTAAAGGACTGCAGTTACTATCTACTTTTGCTGCAGCATAAAGAGATTTTAAATTAAAAAAAAAAAATAGACTCTATCAGTTGCAGATTTAAGGAGAACATTTTAAAACCTAAATAAGAGTTTTAAAAATAAATAACAAAAAAAGGTAAGATCCTAGTTTGGATGGTGAGCTATTTTTGACATTATTTGATAAAAGAGCTCAACATGGATCTTTTTGAAATATGGTTCTTATTACCGTTTGGATAGAGTACATTTCCTTTTCTTGATTCAATCATGAAAAAATTCCACTTTCAGATAGTCCATACATTAGTGCAGCCTCTTTCACACATTACTACATCATAATGCAGTTGGCTGCACTTGCTTCGAACAGGTCCACTCTGACCATATGGCCTGGCTTTATTATTTCTTGCTCCCATCTGTTTTAAGTTATCTTCTTTGGACTACATTTTTCTAAGAGATGCTCTTCAGCTACATGCAGAAAGGCTATTTTTGAGAGAAAATGTGAACAAAAGTCTCACATCTGTGCAAGGTTCATTGAAGTTGGTGGAGCTTACTGGTGTAGATTTGGCTCTGCAGAGTCTGTTAAACCCCATTTTGTCTGCATGGTCTAAGTTTGTATTACAAAACCCTAGAGGCCTGGGTTTTAAACCCTTGATTCACGTGAATATTCCTGCTGGAGAACAGCACCTTGCAAAAATATGTCTTTCATTTTCATTTTCCCATTTACCTCTTTCCCGCCTCATCTCTCCCCACCAGGTCAGTGAGTACTGACCACATCCTCCATGCTGGAGAAGTAAAGTGACACTCCTTGCCCTAATGCTTTTCCATCCTAGGCAGATAGGTCAAAACCTAGAGGAGATTTCTACTGACTTCTCCAACCTTTCGATGGGTCTCAGGATGGGCTGGGAAGCCAGGAGAAGCAAATCCAGCTCACAAGACCTTCTCCTACCATCCAGCCTTGCTCCACGCTCACTAGGTGGTCAGACCATCAAAGTCACTTCCTTGTTAGGAAGTCCTTAATCTTCTCCTTTCTTGTTCTCTCCTGAAACTCGATGTTCCCAACATAGTGATGCCATTTGACATTACTGATCCCTCCTAAACACCTGCTATCAAATGCATCAAATCTTTTCTTGTCAGCTTGCGTAATGCCCCAGGTCTTTGCAGCATCGAGCAAAACTGATACCACACAGCTGTTGTAGAGTCTTATTTTTTGTTTTGCGGACATGTCACTACCCCATACTTTTGCCCTTGAATTTATTTACATTGATCTTCACCTTATACTGGTCAAGCTTAAAATGACATCGGACAAAATCCAGGCAGAGTGGTCCAGAGCACTGGGAATGGGAATAATATGAAAACATGAATGCTGCCATAACTGCAACTGACCTCAAAGAGGAAAGGACAAAGCCAGTATTTCTTTTCCTTGATAGACCCAAACCCATTATTTAATCAAAAGCTTTGATGTTTGTTTCTACTGAATGTTTCAATTTTTAGAATTTTTTTTTTTAAGGTGATCACTGGCCTTTGGGCTCACCAAAGAGGAGCCAAAGGATTTTGTCATTCTTGTTTGTAACTGGACATACTGTATTTATGAAACCCCTTAGAGAAGAGGGACAGAAGGCAGTGGATCTTAAATAATGTATTAAGTACGAAGGATGGGTTTTCTTTTTCAGAAGGGAAAACTTGTGACATTACTGAATTTATTGATGAAGTTCTGCAGCAAAATTTGAAAAGAAAATAACATAGAGGGAAAAAAATGAAAGTAAAAGCTCTGTGCTTAATTGTTTTCCTTTGTCCAGAGGTAGGTAACACCATTTACCACAATTATTAAAATACCTTCTGTATTTTTTTAAGTTACATAGACAGTGTAAAAGAAAACAGACATAGCATGAAGCTGTTGATTTTTAAATTAACCTTTCCTGATTTGTTTTGTATTCTGTTAAAACTTTCTTTGTCTGTGTCAGTGTGGAAGAACAGAAAAGTGTGTGTGTACATTTCCATTATATGGAAATACTTTGAAATAAATTTTAAATTTTTTTCTGAAATAGGCTAGAGCTGTGTAGAATGTATATTTCTTATATACGAATTCCAGGAAACATCCACATGGCATACAATCAGACTACGCCAGCCCATGTAGAGCACTGCATATATTCAGTAAAGGTAACATTATGTCACAAAATAAAGAAAAGTTCCTCCCCAGAATTATAGAATTTTATGGAAAAAAAATCAACGCTATATGACCTAGACATAAAAGCATATAGTAAGCATAGGCCATTAAAAAAATTTAACCTATTCCTCAGTATTGAAGAGGACATTAATAATATGAACAATATATGTTAAAAAGTATTTTGAACAATAATATCTAATGTAACTACAATTATACAGTTACATTTTATTATACATATATGTAATACATAAATTATAATTATAATCTATTTTATTATTGTAATCATAATAGCATTTCAAGAATACATTCTTGAAAATAACTGTTGAAACAATATAAAAATAATTTTCACTTGTTATAATTCTATATTACTAATTGTTAATTATAATATTTTTACATAGTACAATTATATAACTGTATACATTATAGATAATATTATTATAGATTACATGTAGGAATAAACTGTTTACTGTTTGCAATGCCACCTTTCTGGCAATTGACATAAGGCTGTATAAAACTCAGGTATTTTAATTTTTTTCCTGTTTATTAAAAGTCATGTGAACATAAAAGTATCCAGTATCAGATTGATTCTACCTGTAATTTTGTAATTTTCATCTAACTTTTATTCACTTAGAGCAGGCTCACATTTTGTAAGAATCCTGAAATATTTTTATCTTCCAAAGGAATAAAGTCAGCATGCAAGTAAGGCACGAATCAATTACTGCATTCAACAGTTCAACATGTGAAGCTTTACTGTGACCATTTTTTACATTGCTTGTTCCAAATATTGTCTTTGTTTACATATCTAAATAAATATAAATATAAAATACATTATTAAAACATCAGTGTGTCATTAAAAAGCACATTTGAGAAGCTATTCCTTAATTGCAAGATAATTAAATAAATGTAAGTTGAAAAGAATTCCAGTCTGATCTATAAAACTTCTGTAGAGCAAAGATTTCTGTTCGCAGGAATGGATATTGTAACTTTTAGGGTTGCTTCTAGAGTTTGGTCCTGATGAAGACAGGAGAAATGGATTCATCAAGACTGTTGGAATAAAATCTGTCCATAAGCAGGTATCAGAATAGTTCTTGTATTTTTGTGTGCTCAAGAACAGTCTTTGCCATCCAAGATTCAAAAAACCTATTGTTGCAAAGTTAATAACAAAAATAATCTTGATCAGAATTTTAAAAAATTTGTTCAGACATTTGAGTTGCAATTTAAAATGGAAATAATTTAGTGGGCAAATATTAATTTCAGTGCGACTAATAATATGAGTAACCACTAGCGCAACTGATTTGCAAATATGTACACATCCTTTCTCTATGAAAAATGTACTTTTTTATGAATGTGACATTAATTTTTTAACTCTACCAGGTTTTCTTTACAAAATGGGGCTTTGTCAATTAGATACTTAAATCCCAATTCAGTTGAAATTGCTTTGAACCCAACAGTAGCACAGTAATGAGAAAGAACATTTTGAAAGCTTTAAAACCTGGGCTGGACACCGTACAGAGCATGCTCTTTTATAGCAACAGTGACATAAGATAGAGGTGCCTTTCAACTGTCTTTTTTTTTTTCCAAGACCATGTCAAATGAACTAAAAAGAGGTCAGCTGACAATGAGCCTGTGTGTCTGAGGTCATTATTTCTGGGCACTGAGGTAACATTCTGAGCAGCACGGTTACCTGCATAAAGAGCAGTAAAACAGAGGTGATTTTAACTAGGAGCATTAACAACGTGCAATGTGATCTTTCTTCACTGTAAATCATGAGAGTTTGGGGTTTTTTTCCCTGCCTGCTTTATTTTTTAAATTTCAGGGCTGTTTGAATGTGACCAAAAGGAGCAGCAGATCCTTGTCCCAGCCCAGGTGCCATGACCAGCTGCGAACCTCCCTTAGCTTGGAAAGAGGTCCTGGCACCTGACAGGGCTGAGGACTAGCTCAGCCTTGGTAGAGGAGGCTGCAGATAAAGGAGATGAATCCCACCCCAAAGGGTGGGAGCAGCACAGTGAAGGTGACATAGGGAGTCAGTGGAAAGACACCTCAGCCTCCAGCTCTGGAGGATGACTGAGCTGAAATAACTGTTCCACCAGCAAGATGAAGATGTTGGACCTGAGAACATGAAGCTCCATGAACCTGAGCATGGGCAGACCTGACTGTCCATCAGACAAACTTAGATTTCTTGCAGAAATGAGTTTGGAAATACACAGGTGTATGGACACTGTGCCCAGGCTGAAACTGCAATCTGAAATAACACTAGAACACCACCTCAGGGCAGGGAATGAGACATTGTCCAGCTGAATTGTCTCCCAGGGCACAGGCAATATGGGCAGAGGTCCTCTGTAGAGGCTGATGACCATAAAGCTGGTTAGCTGAACCACTGCCCACCTCCTCATGCAATGCCCTGCCAGCTTTGATCTCTGGAGCTGATAGCTCCTCTGGCCGAGCAGCTGCTCATAGGGAATTTTCCAAGAGGGCTCTTGTCTCTGAGCTTGTTAGCCTTTCTGAGCTCATTAGCCCCTCTTGGCCTGAAGCAGCCAAGCCCCAGTGACATTTACTGTTTGTTGACAGACCCATTCATTATGTGGCCCTTCTAGTAAAGGATGAGTTTAAGGAACTCATGGCATAATATAGCCATATGTTGACTTTGGGTAGCCAGCTGGAGTCATTTGGGGAATAACACCATGTGTATTAATTATGACTTTGTACTTTGCATGAGAAGTCTGGTGAGCTAAAGGCAGATAAACAGGGTAGTCAGCTATGGCACCAAAAGAAAAGCTCAGGTCCCAAAATTGCGTTTTTTTCCATATGAATAACACCAGAGCACATGTTCAGGCAGGTGTCATCCACAAAAGCAGAACACAAAGCTTCGCTATCTTTCAAACTGCTGAGATTTTGTCCTCTCTCTGCCTCAAATAGGAATATAGTTCTTTTTATATCTTTACTTGTGGGCCCCATAGGGAGCTACTATGATACCTCCCCTACACAGACAAGCATGGTGGATGGGTTACAAAGAAATGCAATAACAACTGGTCCTAAGCTATGGTGGCAGAAGGAAGTTCAATGAAAATTTAATCAGAGCAAATGGAACAAAAATTGTCAATGCACAAAAAATGCCATCAGGATAAAGCAGCTTGATACACCATCACCACAGATTAAAGTACACAGCTATACAGAGCTCCAGCTCAGTGTACAAACTCTCCCTGTTCAGTATCCAATAACTCCGTACCCACCAGAGTCCTCCCCTTGTGCCAAAGTCATCGGCAAGAGCTGAACCTTGGCAGTCCTCCACTCCAGAAATCATGTGGGACTGGGACTGAGAGAGGAACAGAAATTGGCTACTGTCCTGGAGTGAGAAGAAAGCTCTGAGGTCTGAAGGAGTCAATTTGGTGCCATTGCTCTTAAATACAAGAGACAACAGGGTCAGCAGAGGGGACTCTGGAGGCAACATGGAGCAATTATGTTCTGTGAGTTCTGCCCTGCAGAGCTTACTCAGGTGGACAGACTCATTAACAACAATTAACATCCCATTTCCAGGCATGGCTTGTAAAAGTACAAGGGTAATCACTGACTCAAAGCTGAAGTAATATTTAAAAGTCAGTTTTACTGCACGTCCAAGTCAAACAAACCAGATCCGAGTTTCTGCAGACACTCAGTAGTCTCATGTGCTGTTTCTGGGCAACAGGGAGGCTGTTACACAAACAGCCTTGCTACAGCTACAGCAGGCTGAAACCGTGCTTTATTCAAACCATTTCTGAATGATGCCTAATTGCATTCTGCCTCCCTGCTTATTTATTACTTGCATTAGGTGACCCTGTTGCCAGTGCAGCCTTGCATGGAGAACATCAAAGAGAGGTTCAGAAGTTATTGGAGCTTTCTTATCTTGTAGCCAACATGATTTCCTAATCAGCACACATCTGCCTTGCATTTTGTGAATTTTAGCACCTTGAAATCATTGTGGCTCAGAAAAGCTTTTCTGGAGCCTGCTTGGTTGGTATACACTCAAATCACTGCTGCTTCATGTCCTGGTCCTCCAAACGCTCAAGTACTTGAGTTACTTTGCACATCTGAACAGTCCCATTGACCCAGTGGGAATATCTGAGTGGGTAAGTGTCTGCAAGATCCAGACCCTAAATCTGAAGTGAGGCTGAAAAGCACAGGCAAAAAGGGGTCAGAGAGAAGGAAGGGCATGATAAAAACACACTAACTAGTGAACAACCCCAGGGTGTGAAATCAGGTGTTACTATTTACCTTCTCATAGTAAAACAATAAGGAACTCCTTGTAGCACAGGTAAGATAAACTGAGAAATGACAGAAAGGAATACTAGATTTTAATCAAGTCACATAATTCTCTCTTGATCACAAAAAGTAATTCATGCTGGAAATTAATAAAAAATGCAACAAGGGAACTATTGTACTTCTTCCTAGCTATGGAAGAAGGATTGGGTGATTATGCAATGAAAAAGATATAGCGACAATAATGGGACAATTCCTCAGCACAGACTGGAAGATGTCGCTAAATTGATTGACACTGATTTTAGACACTGACTAACACATATCACAGATTAAAGATGAAACAACACAAAGTTTGGTTGTTGGATGGGGGAGAAGAGTGGCAGCTGAGAAAAAGAAGTTTGTACACGTTAGGCTGAAAAGCGGTTTGAGGCAGGGATTTGTGTTGTGATATATTTCTACAGTACTCCTGCACCCTATTACCGAGATGTATTATTAAGCCAGAAAAAGCTGGTTTAAAAAAAAAAAATCATTTTTTGTAAATAATACTGTTGAAAACCTGCGTGCTTGGGAGTACCGTTGCTCATTCAGGGTTTAAACTGAGTTACCAGGATTAGAGACACAGCAAAATAAGCCCTTCCATTAACTCGGACAGCCTGCCGCGAGACACGAGGGTGACTTGCTCTTGACCTGCTGGTCTCAGTTTTGGCATTGTGCCTTGATTTGAGTAAATGTGACGCACTAATATTCTACAAAAATACAGTTTCCTGCTTGTTGGGTGATTAACTATTTGTCCTGTTGCAATCCTTTCCACTCACCTCCCCTTACAGTGTGGCAGTAGGGATGAACTGTAAATTTGCTGGAACACCACCACCAGCAAACCCAGCACAAGCCCNAATCGAAAAAACCTACTTTCTCCCTCACCCCCTGCACCAATCCGAATGATTGCCATAGTAGAGGCACTGAGGAATTAATGACGAATGTGGTTTTGGATGGAGTCTGAGCCTTTGATGTGCCATCGCATGTCAGTTTGCGAGTGTTGCTGCAGAGCCCTCATATTTGAGAGCCCGTCGGGCTGGAGCTGATGAGCGCACCCAGAGCCGCAGCTCCTGGCATTAATGGGTGCAATCAGAAGCACAGCTAGATGGGAATATAGAAAGCAGCAGCCTTTCAGTGGGAAAAATGCTTGTTTGTCCCAGCTGAAATGCTTTGCAGCGGCTTTCAGATTTTGACAACCCGGGAAAGCACAGGGGGAGT
Organism: Fregata magnificens; assembly: GCA_013389945.1. Lineage (NCBI taxonomy): Eukaryota > Metazoa > Chordata > Aves > Suliformes > Fregatidae > Fregata > Fregata magnificens. The sequence goes on from WAAD01042403.1 coordinate 27,340, forward strand.
TTGGGGAGAACCCAACTACTTCACCTCTCTTCTGACCCCAAAGAGTTACTGACGTGTTTGTGCGTAACGGCCAGAATGCACTGACTGCAATTTTGCAAGTTTTTTTCCGAGAGGAGCAGTAATCTGGGTGGCTCCATGCTCTGGAGATCATGTATGGATGCCCCGAGGGGCTGAGCATTAAATCTTTGAGTAATCGGCGCTCGGCAGAGCCAAGCAAATTCAAATCCTTTAACTTATTTGTTTCTGGAATGCTCGGAGGACTCCCTGTTAGCAAGGATTCATGACACTATGAGGTTTAGGTGAGAAATTGCCAGTTTCTGTGCATTAACATAGACCTTCATAGACTTTATCAACACACTGGAATACTAGCAATTCTCTTGCTATCTCTTCTTTTCTTTCCACTGTGTGATTTTTTTTTAAATGTCAGGATTTTGTTTCTGAAGATCATACTGTCATTTAACTATTTAAAACTGCTACGTAGCCGTGCATACAAATTTCTCTCATGTATTTCCACACTGTCTGAGATACTTCATAATCTTACACTGAAATTACCAATTACTTTGCCAACACACCCTCTCAGGCATGACTGAGTAGCTGAAATACAGAATTTTAAAGTTTTTCCTGAGTTTTCACCTCAGTTTCCCCCCCGCCACCTTGACCTCTCCTACTGCTTTATGTAAGGTGCTGGGCAACTCACTATAACTTTTTGCACCTCATTTTTTTTATCTGTTTTGCAGAGCTCCAATAATTTCTTTCTCAAAATGTTAGCATGCAACTAAATTCATTAGCTTCCTTTTGGGTGATGAAACAGAAACTATTATCACTTATTGAGCCTGGTAATCAAGGATAATTTGAATATAATGTGGCCTCAAAATTAATAGCCCTGAAGAAAATAAAAATAATAGACTCTAAGGAAAATTACCAAAATAGGAGCACAGCAGGCTCTCTTTAAATGTGTCTTTAAAAATAAATTGCATACTAATAATCCTATTATTCAAAGGAAGAAAGAGTATCTTTCGATGTTTATTAGATACTCTGGAAAAGCCACAGTCTTTTATAATACTGCTTCTCACAAATCACTTCAGTTTAATGACAAGATACTGTACACTTCATCTCACATTTAAGTAAATATGTTTATTTCATCCTGGAGAGAGATTTTGTTTTAAGATTATAATTTCTTATGAGCCTGTCACAAAACAACATGAGCACTGCGAAATGGAAATACATGCCACCACCACCCCCCCGGTATGTTTAAAAATTAAGTTTTTTTCCTCCAGCACCAAAAAATACTTATTTATTCTGACAAAGAAGCAAAGGACAGCAATCGGGGACACTAAAGTTAACTGCTGCCTGAAGTCATAAACATCTGGTGGCTATTTCAATTCTATTGTGAACTAACCACAAAATTCTCCGCTAAAAGAATAGAAATATTTCCCCTGTGCAATACTGTATTTTAGAATTCCTCTCTTCTGAATCAATGTCAGACGTGATTACAGCACAATGAAGTCTGTGTTTTCATGTCTGCATCTTCTTGAAAATGCCGTGTACCCTTATTACAATTACAGTGTTACTCAAAGATTCGCATGCGGACGAATTATTCAGGTTATTGCTGCAAACACTGACTTAAAGATAAAACATAATGCTTACATCATTGTCATTTTTTTGCAAGTAAGTTAGGTAGATTAGTATGTCTGTATACAAATACCAGGCTTTAGAAAGCACACGGATAATCACACAAGGGCACAACTTTGCGTATAAAGAATATATATATGTATATATACACACAGACATACAGATATTCATACATATATATGCATATACATGTATATATAGGATGCATTTAGTAAGTAGTAATACAACCTACCTAAATGTGAATAGAAATTGTTGTTAATAAAATACTTGCATGAGTTGTACAGGGACCTTCTAAATGTCTGTGCTTCCTGGGGAGACCAAATGACCTCTTTTTTACAGATACCAAGATCAAAGCTCTTGGTTTAGATACTCCAGCTGTCCCTCTCATTGGCATTTGACATGCAACCCGGTTCATTTAAAATCAGGGGGCATGTAAACATTTTAACCCTTGGCAGCAATATCTGAGAAAGATGCTAGCAATAAATGGTCATAACTGCCTGGGCCAAATCACATTTCGTGTCCTTCCTTTGAAGTCCATGCAGGCACTGTACCTTATGGTTTTGACAAAGAGCCAAGTCCAAAAAAAGGATGTAGGCTTTCGAAGCTGGCTGGACGTGGACTTTGGGATCCAGAGTGGCTCCACGCAGCTGAATAGTTGCCTCCAAACTCGCAGCAGGCCTCCCTGCCTGACCTTGGAGAGTCTTTGCCCATGGGTCTGCTCTGGTGTGCTGCCTGCATTGCCCCAGCTCCCACACTCAAGTGGCAATTCTTTTGCCTAAGCAGACGGGCACCTTCATCCCTTGCAAAACCTCCTTTGGTGGGTGTGCACATGGGTAACACATGCTGACAGGATTAGACCCTGCACTTAATACAGTCACAGCTATTTTCTTTTTTTGAAATCATTGCCACAGGAGGGTGCCATTTTTCTGTTTAAGCCACGGCTGATCAGGTCCCTTGCTCAGAACCGAGTTACGGGTTCAAATACCTCTTGAGATCCATCATGTCCCAGGAGAGCAGAAGATCATGGATGTGAGCCCAGGAGAATTGTCCTTGTATGCCCACGTCCTTCCTACCATAGTCAAGCCAGGTCCCTAGGTTATCAAAAAGATCCTATGGGTAAAAGCACTTCTTCTGGAGAGGACTTCTGGTCCTCACTGCCAGGTTGATTTCTGTCACATTTTTGGAAGAGAGATAGCAATGGAAAACCAGCACCCTTCTCTTCCGCAGCCACGCCTTAAAAAGAGTCTTTCTCTCTCTCTCTCTCTCTCTTTCCAGACTTTGAAGAAACAGTGGAGAACCCCGTCCCATTTGATCCTGAAGCTACCTGCCTCCTGCACCAGGTACCAATGGTCTGGAGAAATGATGAGCTACATACCCAGATAAAATATGTCCCATTGCCTTGTGTATTGTTTGAATGCCATTGGCCTCATGCAGAGAGTCCAGTCACTTAACCTGAGCTTCCAACTTCATTTTGAGTTCAGGTGCTTAAATACTTTTGCCCTTAAAATGCCAAAGTGCCCAAAGGTGCCCAGGGCACCTACACAACAGCCAGCTCTGGTGCAAAGGCAGTAAGACAGGCTGATGTGACACTGGTTATCAGAGGGGCAGAGCAGACTTGTGGAACAGCTGCCTCTTATAAGGTGATGCACAACATGTTCAACACCATGTGATGCTCATGGGGAAGAGGAGGAGGGCACTGCAGACCTGGGTATATCCTTCCCAGAGAGACCTTCATTGCAAAGCCAGCTCTGATGGTTATTGCCTGGCAGTGGAGTGGGGACCTGTGTACCTGGATGAGGTGGCAGGAGCTGGTTCTCAGGGGGAGACCTGAAGACCCATTTCCTGCTTGGAGGACAGTTGATGTAGTCAGCTGAAATGGCAGAAATAATCCTGGTGGCAGAACCCCACACCCCTCCGACCACAAAATGGTTTCAGGCTTTGCACTCCCCTTTTCCTGCTGTCCTCACCCAGGTGCTTGGCTTCTGTAAACACCTGAGTTTCAGGCACTTCCCCCCTCCTTGCTCCTCCTGGTGCTGTTTACCTTCTGAACAGCCACTTCCATGGAGGGTTTGTCTCCCCCATGACCAGACAGGGAACAGCCCAGTTAGACATCTACCCCAGCACTGTGACCTCCCTCCTCAGGGATGCACGGGTAGCAGTGAGGCATGAACATCCCTGTGCCTGAGTCCCGCTGCCCATGGGCAAATGTAGTTGAACACAGATGTTTTAGGGAGCGATCCCTGAGTCCCAGACCAAATAGTGCCAACTGGTTTGTACCCACACTGCTTTCCTTCCTGATCTTAACCTAAGGGATTCATCCAAGGTGAAAGTCGCTTCAGCCCTGTACGTGGCTCTCCATGGCATGTTCACAACCACTCAGGCTCTGTGGTGGCTCCTTGATTATTAAACTCACGAGTACTCAGAGATGAATTAGTAATATTTAATCCAAATCGACTTCAATTGACTGTCAGCACATTTGAGTATTTCGAAGGACTGGCAGTCACTATCAACTGCAAATAAAGCTATAACAGCATTGTAAGCGCTGGAGAATGTATTTGCACTCAACATCTATTGTCAGTAATTGTGCAAGTATTTTATATGAACAAAGATCTCGGCAAACGTGATCTAAGGAGGTCATTGAAAGGGGAAATTATAAGATAATGCTAACTTCTGGAGTTTTTTTCCCATTACTTTTTCTCATAGAACTGCAGCTATTAAAGTGTCTTGTTAAATATGCAGCTTCTAAATAAGTGCCCACTAACTCAAAATTTACTGTGCCTTAAAATTATTTTAAAAGTTATGCTTGTACAAAGAGATAAAACAATCTAACTACCCCATTTCAGAGTTTAAACAAACACACTTTGAGCTGTAGTGGCAAGATTTGGTTGTTAACTGACTGTAATTGTATCAGTGCCTTTATTTCCACTTCTAGATGATGTTGTAGAAAACCACCGGGGAAGGATTTCCTAATAGTGCAAGTGTAGGTGGAAATATTAAAAGAAACACTACGCTGAACTTCTGTGATTAATACAGAGTTGACTACAGGTGTTTGTAGTCAAGAAATTGAAGAAATCAACATAACATTTTTGAAATTGGTGCTGCTGAAGAATTGCTACCTAACCAGAAAGACTGAAACCTGGATTCCAAGCGTACCAATCCTGCACTTCGCTATCAATTGCTGATATGGATCACCGGTCACAGCTCTAATTGACTGGTTACACAAAAGCACTTTGCAAAATCAAGACTAAGCCTCTGCAAAGTATGAGCTGCAGTTCCTAGCAACTGGCTCCAACAGAGCTTCAAAGTTTGCATAGAGTCACCAAAATTGAATCTGCTGACTTAAAAGCAAAACTCGGGGGATACGTCCTGTGCATTTACAGAGTCTGTAGGAATAATGAATAGAACTGGAACAGTCAGATGAAACATTAATTGCCAGGGTATAAATTGAGCAGCAGTGTTTAAAAATATATTTTGTGTCTGGCTTCAAGTGAAAAAGGGATTTAGATCAGAATTGGCGTTAAGGTTGGAAGATCAGCTTTTGATTTGCCGATAGCAAAATTCAGATGAATTTCGGGAAAAATTGATAGCACAAACGAGCATGCCTCTGGAATATGATTTCATTGATGGGGCTGTGAGCTTGTTTTCCTTTTACCTATTTCAAAACTAATTAAATTAACTGGTACTGCATCTACCTATTTACACTGTAATCTCAAATCTAATTCTGCAGATGGCCTTGAGACATCTTTTCATCTGTTGCCTTGAAAACATGAAGAAAAGCAGAGGCAGAGAAATGGAAGCGTAATCAAAATTCCTGGTAGCAACTAAAGATCTGAATATCAAACTGCTTCGTTGTCACAATTATTTAGAAACAAGCCATCTCACTTTCAGTGTGCGCTATGATCTCACATGGCAAATGGTGGAATATCAGATCAGGAGTGCAGAATTTATGTAATAAATTAGTCACATCAAGCATAATAAGATTTTGTGTTCTATTTCTGCAGCACCATGCTATCCATTTCATGGAGGCTAGGGTGCATTTAAAAAGACCCTCAGAGTTTTTGTGGACATTTCAGCAGCCCAAGAACAGAAGCCGTTATTCCATTGCAACCTAATAAATTCTACCAAACTGGTGGATTTTTCTTCTTCTTCTTCTGAAATTCAGAGAGGAGATAAATGAGTTAAAATAACAAGGAGGAAAATTACCATCCTGTAAATCTTTGCTGACTTCTAGTTTATGGAAAAAGACAAATGTAACTTGGGACAGCAGATTTGTATTAAAATGTGACCCTTTACAACTGGAATGTCCATAACGGGTGGCAGTTGAAAGATCTGTTTTATAACCCCGTCACTTCTTTAACAGCCTCTCATGCAATAATTTCTGCATTCAATTTCCTGTACATGTGTATGACAGCTTCCCCAAGGGAATTGGGTTCCCCTACAATCCTCTGTCTTTTCCTGAGCATTTGCAACTTCCAGTCACTGAAGGAAAAAAAGGGGGGGGAAAAATCCCGTAAAAAATAACACAATAACACTTACTGTATTTATGAGGCAGTGAACAAGTTTGCGTTCTTTGCTTCCAGTGGAATGGAAAAGGTCACGGCCTGATTCCACCAAGGTGTGCCACAGCTCTGCCAGCTGGAGGACAAGTCTTCCTCACCGGGGAGAGCAAAGATGCCCCTCGTGGCAGCTGTCACATCTGGATGCAAAATGCTGTATTCCCCTTTCCCCTTCCATCTCTTCCATTTGGAGCAGAGGTGCGGGGAAGGAGAATGGGAAGGAGAAGGGGAGAGTTAAACTCAGCCTTGCATCTAACGGGGATAGTCCTGAGCCAGCTATGACAAGACATGGTAAAGATGTCATTGAGTTTTAATATTAATCTTCTTCACAGTAGTTCTGGGCTGTCATGGCACACACTGTATAACTTACGATTTATTATTTGGCACGGGAAATCATAAGGAAATCCTTTACTTAACAATGAAAAGTGTTTTCAGCCCGTTTGATAACTGACACTTCCTTGTCTATTGTTGTTGGGTTTGAGGCGGGAACTGCTGGAGGGAATCGGTAGCCCAGGCTATGCCCAGAGGACTGACTAGACAACTGATTAATCTCCTCTGGCAGTGTAGTTCATTCAGAGTAATAAAAATAAATCAGCTATTGAACTACATACGGAAATTCTATACACTCAGTTATCTCTGCTAACTAATGCTCCAGGCTTTTAGAGCTGGCTTTGGGCAGATAAGAAGCCTTAGTGCTTTCAGGAAAACCATTTATACCTTGTGTAGGCACGAGCGTTAGCCTCACCAGGATCATGGCTTTGAAGGGACGTGTCATGCAGCGCTTGTAGACTTGAGGTCATCTATCTTGTGGTGGATGATAGTACGTCCACCCAAACACTGCCAGAAGATGAAATGGTAGTCATTGCAGTTTGTGAACCTAGGTCAGCTATATTTAAAGTCTGCATGTCCACGTAGCTCCATATCTATATGTATGAAGTCCATAATATTTAACAGCTCCTCAGCCTTAAGTGTAATACTGGCATTAAGGCTTTGAGCTAAGACTAGATCTGGTTTTGGTTTTGTAACGGATGTCTCCCCTGTTTTTGGCATAGTTACATTCTCCTGGAGCTATTTAATGTCCCTTTGTCCTTTTGGGGGTGAGGATGGCCTCCAGGATGCCTAAGCATTGCAGTGCAAGGGACTTGCAGGTATAATTGGAGCACAGGTGGTAGTAATAGCTCCAGAAAATTAAAACACTCTTTTTTTCTTTTCTTCCTTTTTTTTTCAACAGACAATAACCATCTTAGAAATCATTTGGCCAGGCAATGCTGCTCACTGCACCCAAATACAACAAGAAATCCAACAAAGCAGTCAAGGTATTAATCAATTTTTCCAATTCCTTTAAAAAACATCGAGTGATGTGGCAAAATAAACTACCGTCTGGATAATTTTTGTTGACACAGTAGCGTACATCGCCTAGAGAAGCTGCCGCCTTTGATTTGTTTCATCCAGCAATGAGGCAAATGGGCCTTAGCTCTCCAGCTACATTATCAGTGAGAGCATTAGCATGGCTGCTGTGCCATTTATCTCCTGTGCTTCCTGACACGTCCTTCGTCCGGCTGTCACAACAGATATTTCTGCAGCTGGAGACACTCTGCAGTGAGTGTAGCAGCCCAAAGCAGGTACATCTACAGGAAGAGGACACTGGGAAACATAGCACATCCTGAAAAAAAAGGCCGTTGTTTTACCTTTACCGCCTGGGAAGGCAAGAGCATGCTGACAGCACCCTTTATATCACAGAAATTACTTCTGCTCCCAGGAAGGGCATTGCTCAAACACCCCTCATCAGTGTGAGCCAGAAGATGGGGAGCAGTATTGTGCATGAAATGCTTTTTAATTTTCAGAAAAAGGAGCAAGCCCTGCTGTGCTCTTCATTTCCCGAAGCACCCTCAAGGATAAAGAAACTCCAGGCACCTTCAGCAGGACCAGTGCACCAACACAGCATGTTTGGCAGCTTTAAAATCACACAAGACTCTTCTAGCTGGCCAATCACAGAATCACAGAATGGTTGAGGTTGGAAAGGACCTCAGGAGGTCATCTTTTCCAACTCCCCTGCTCAAGCAGGGCCACCTGGAGCTGGTTGCCCAGGACCATGTCCAGATGGCTTTTGAATATCTCCAAGGATGGAGATTCCACAACCTCTCTCGGCAACCTGTGCCAGTGCTCGGTCACCCTCACAGTCAAAAAGTGTTTCCTGATGTCCAGAGGGACCCTTCTGTGTTTCAGTTTGTGCTCATTACCTCTGGTCCTGTCACTGGGCACCACTGAGAAGAGCCTGGCTCCATCTTCTTTGCACCCTCCCCTCAGGTATTTATGTACATTAATAAGATTTCCTCTGAGCCTTCTCTCCTCCAGGCTGAACAGTCCTACCTCTCTCAGCTTTTCCTCATAGGAAAGACACTCCAGTTCCATAATCATATTTGTGGCCCTTTCTTGGATTCTCTCCATGTCTTTCTTGTACTAGGGAGCCCAGAACTGAACCCAGTGCTCCAGGTGTGGCCTCACCAGTGCTGAGTAGAGGGGAAGGACCACCTCCCCTGACATGCTGGCAACCCTGCTCCGGATGCAGCCCAAGGTACCATTCACCTTCTTTGCAGCAAGGGCACCTTGCTGGCTCATGTTCAACTTGGTGTCCACCAGGACCCCTAGGTCTTTTTCTGCCAAGCTGCTTTCCAGCTGGGGTCACCCAGAAGGTACTAGTGCCTGTGGTGGTTCCTCCCCAGGTACGGGATTTTGCACTTCTCTTTGTTGAACTTCATGAAGTTCCTGTTGGCCTGTTTCTCCAGCCTGTTGAGATCCCTCTGGATGGCAGCACAACCCTCTTGGCAAACTTGCTGAGGGTACACACTGCCCCACCATCCAGATCATTAATGAAGGCGTTAAACAGGACTACACGCAGTATTGACCCCTGGGGTACACTGCTAGGTACTGGCCTCCATCTAGACTTTGTGCCATTGATCACCACTCTCTGGGCACAGCTGTTCAGACAGTTTTCAATCCTTCCAATCCTTTCAATACCAATTAGCTGCCTTCACTAGTGTTCAAAATCTTAGAACACAGGAATTGCCTACTAAGATAACCCTCAAAACTGCAAATCTTGCATTTGACAATTGGAGAGTGCAGATGTTTTATGGCCTCTTCTGAAGTGCCTGAAAGGTCATTCTGCTTTGCCCTGCTGTGTGATGCAGAGGAGGCACTGGACACATCACGCAACTGGATGGTCTTGGTACAGAGAAAGGGACCTCATCTCCCTCTCGGTGGCACGGCATCCCGCCCTGCTAGTCTTCACCATGGCAAGGAGAGGGGAAAGAGCCATTCAGCTCTTTGCAGGGGGAAAATGTGGCAAAAGGAGCAGAATAAAAGTGATTTTAACCACCTCGTTATCCTGGTAGCACAGCAGCCTTTAAGATCAAGATAGTCCTTTCTTTTCTTATAGAGGATTTCTTTTGGTGCACTGTAACAATGGGGAGGCTCTAGAATGCCAAAAACATCTCCCTTCACCTCTGTCCATAATGCTTGGAAGCTCTCAGTCCCCCTGCTATGAGGTTGTTTTTCTTGTCAAGGACAGTGCTGACCGATTGTGCTGGCTAAAAAGCCGCAGTACTTGGTGCCAGAGGCAAACCTGCAACTGGACTAGCTACAGCTGTTAAGCCTTCAAGCCAAAAATCTCCCAGTGGCGTAAGGCATGCATCCCTCCATGCTGCCTTATCCATCCTACCACACAGGTCTGCATTTCCATGGTAGTTTCAATGCAGTCTGTGTTATTCCCTTGCATTGTTGGGCTCAGCACCATCCAACCCCCCCAAACTACTGACAGCAGCCTGGAATCCAAACCTGGGTGAGACGGACTTTTTTTGCTTTTTTTTTTTCACTCTTCAAAATGTGCTAATTGAAAGCTGAAGTCAGATGATCAACAGGCAAATTTCACAGGATGGACATGTGTAGGTGGTACACTAGCACAGCTGGCTGCTGTCTCGCCACCAGGTCTAGAGCCACCAAACCACAGCGTTGCTGGCATGAGGCTGCCATTGCATGAGGATTCAGCTGCTGTCTCCATAGTTTGCAGAATCATGGGTTAAAGTGCACAGATTTTTTTATGCAACCATGTGGATAGAGGGTGTCAAGGTCATAACTGCCAACTTTATGTCACCAATCAGGTAGTTTAGCACTGATAGTGATTGGACATGTATTTACCAGGTAGGTTCTTGAACAAAACAGAGCTAGCTTTTTAATGTTAAAAAAAAAAAAAAAAGGCAAAAAAAAAAAGCAGCTTGATAAATGTTTTTATTTCTGACTTTTAAAACCTGGAGCCTGAGAACTACAAACATATTGAGGAGCCTAGGTCCTGTTTAAGAAAGCAGCAGGGATTAAAACGCCTGAGTAAGTGACAGGCATTAAGTACCTTTTTGCTCCTAGGCCTAAAATGTTATTGATACAAGGGATTGCCAGCAGACTTATTCTGGGAAACGATTTATTCAGTTATTCTGAATTGTTACATTTTGTTCTGGTTGTGGACGCACTGGTGAAATCAGAAGGGACAACCTGCCTTTTCCACAATAAATTAAAATGTGCTTTGGAAAGCAATAGGGAGGGGTGGTGTGGGCTCTAGCAGAGCTGGGTTTATTTCACATTTATTCCCAAATTCTTCATACATTTGTGGGCAAATCGTCTTATTAGTTTGAGTCTTTATTGCCTAAAGTATAAAAAGATTTCCTTTCTCTGCAATCCTTTGTCTCTCTTGTCTGTTCAGCTTGTAAGTTTTCTCTGTGTAAATGCAGTGTGTAGTAGCATTAACAGGACTCCAATATTAGATGGCAATTCTAACACTATTGCAATAATAACTGTAGCCAGCTCGCATTAAATCACCATATATTTGATGTAACAGTGACAGTTTCAATGGAATTAGGCTAGAGAGAAATTTATCCAAGAGTCTTTAGCAGTGATTTAGACATGAATGCCCTTTTTATGTAATGCGATAGTTGGAAAGATTAAGATTGGGAGGTTAATCTTTCCTAACGGCTAACTCATTGTTTTCTCACGATTCCAAAATTCTTTGGTAAGAGACATGGTCTGGACAGCTCACCATTAGCAAATTTGGAATGGAAAGTTAACCGCAAAATAGTCAGAGCTGGATATCTTGCAAAACTCGCTCAAATACTGATTTCCTTCTGAGTCTTTCTCCTAAAGATGCCAGACACATTCCTATCCATGTCCAACAACTCTGTTTTCTGAAACAGGAACGCTTACACATATGCACATATCCGTGCAGAGACACACACACACTCAAAAGAGACAACTTAAAGCCTCTGCCAAAGAACACGTACGCTGGAAAATATATTGATTAAATAACTTGTTTTCTTATCACAGGCTAAGAAAGCTTACCCTTTGTAAGAAAGGGTGCTACTCGTAGGGGAGGCTAACCTCAAAGTTAATATTAATTAATTAGAAATCTTTAATGATTTTTTTTTCTTTGGTTTCTGAAATGGGAAGTCATTCCAACAAATATTTGGGGCAGAAAGGAATTGTGCTGTTAGTCCTTCCCAGGAGGAGAAAGACTTTCTGTCAAAGAACTGGTGGAAAGCAAAGGGGGAAGGTGCCATGAATACTTTGTGACTTAAATTCCAACGTCTGGAATCTAAAATGAGACCTCTTGGTGTTATGCTAATATGTACCCAGTATAAATCCCCTTCCAACCTCCGTTTGTAAATTTTGTCCTCAAATCCAGCTATATAACAAGTTAATGAAAGCTTTTTGTTTCCAGCAGATTTCTCTTTGGTCTGTCTGAAACAAGTCTGCAGTTCAGCTTTGCATCTATTGGACACCCTGCCGGTCTACGTTCCCTCCAGGGCACATTTGTTATGGTCTTGTCATTCGGTGGTTGCATGGTCGTGGACTCAGAGGGAGCCTGCTCTTGCCAGAGGGAACCTTCCTCCATGAGGATTCAAACATATTTATAGGCAAACGTAGAGAGGTCTGGGGGTTTTTTTGCATATTTCTTTCATATGTCAAGGGTCTGATGACTTCAGGGTAGCTTGTGCCCAGGGGCGGCCCGGAGTAGAAGATGCTGCTCATGCTTTCACATAATCAGTTCAAACCCTATGCAGAATACATTTAGGGACAGGATTTATGAAACAGCCTTGTATTAGGCAAAATCTGCTCCCATGGCGGTATGTGAGTGGTACAGGCACATAAATGGAGCAATGCTAGGCCAGCGAAGAGCACTTTTGGAAAACTGCCAGAGTACACAGTTGTGGGATTTCTCAGTCACGCCCTGAATTCTTATGTTCTTCCATCCTGTTAGAAGTGAAAGTTCTGTTACTTGGTAATTGTTAGTTATGCTTCCAGTTCCTAAACAATTATTAAAGAGGGCTATGTTGGGTTATTTATGGCCCAGCTGCAATCAGAAAAAAATGGCTGTAAAAGTGCCATTGTGGATATCTGGTTCAGGAGCAGCTTTCTGCGCTCTGTTTACAAATCAGGGGAGTTGTCAGCCTCACAAACTCAGCCAGGGAACCGAGGCTTAAATAGGGTCATTTCTGGCTCCATAATCATTAGCAGTACTGAACTTTCTGCAAGATAGAGTCCTCCATTTAGACACAGATTTATATCGGTAGGATCAGAGCCTCCAGCACATAAATTCCTTTGAGGCCAGCACTGCCTACGTTTATGTTTTTAAAGTATCTCACTGAAAGGGGCCTCAGAGCCATATTATATTAGAATTAAATGTTATTTTTAAATCAATGTGTTCCTGAATCAGTTAGGCAGTTTTGGCCAACCCCAGGCATTACTGTTGATGAAAAACAGTAATTTAATTTTACTGGCTAATTCATTCCGGACACCTTTAGATGAGGCAGTGATCTGGTGTCCTCTGAGACTGGTGGAGAGACAGAGAAAATACAGGAGAGAAAAATCTTTGAAGCTTTGACTAGGAAGTCCAAATTTGGAGGAAAGGATTTTGTGCCATACAAATTTGGTTATTGTGAGTTTGGGACTGAATTGAATCATTATTTTTTATAGTGCTATAAAATGAAAAACTCTTTTTAATGAATCCAGTTCTAGCTGTCCCTTTTGGGTTGTTAAGTCCAAGAGTACTCTGCACAGGATATAATTAGCCTGATGCACAAGCTAGTGAAGTAAATGGACGTTTAATGATGCTCAGGGTGCTCAAAGAAAAGAGTAGCCAAGGCAAAAAAATGCATTAGAGCTGGAAGTCAAATAAAATTGCTTCTTGCAAATGACTTTTTGGCTTGTTTTCTCATTTAATTTCTGGATGTTTCTTCTTGCCTTTTTTTTTTTTTCTTCTTTGACTTTGGTTGAATTATTCTTCATGTCTTCCAGGGAGGCAAACCTGCTGCAGGCACAAACTTCCCTGACTATCTGATCTTCCCACCCTGTCACAAGCAGCTGTCATTTCCTATGTTTCTTCAGAAGAAACAGCTTTGCCAGCTCTTCCCTGGCCCACTGCCGTGCACCCCGGGCTGGCTGGTTAGGTTGCCCCTGGGCCAAGCAGGCTGCAAGCTGAGCAGGCTGAGCCTCAGCAGAGGTGGGGTTCAGGAGACCTCTGATATGCCCCTCTTCACTGTGCAGGAATGTCATTCAACTTTCTGTCTTGCTTTTTTCTTGGAGGTGGAAGAACTCTTCTGGATCCCACTGACTTCTGCTTCTGGCTCTGTCTCTTCAAGAAAGAGCAAGTTCAGTCCTGAACTTCAAGAGCCCTTTGCTTAGGAACTGTCATTTTAAGAGGAACTTCTCTGGCTTTAAATGACTTCAGTTCTTAAATGCATATAATTTGTAAAGAGCATAAGTCCCATGTTAACTATACATATCCTGTGGATGTTCATATTGAAAGGCCATCCTTCTTCCATGATGTACTGAAAAAGGCAAATGAATCACAAAACACAAACCTCCATGAGTTGGACAGAGTGCAGGTGTCTCCCTATCTTGGTTCAAAGAAACTTTTGGTTCTGAGCCCTAGATCCATTTGAACCGGTGGCAACCTTCCCACTGTCTCCAGTGGTACTGAATTTGGCCCTTGGACATTTATGTTGTTAAATGGAGCTAATAGTCCCTGGGTGAGCCAGGAGAAGGGTCCCCTCCAGCCCACAGGGTCATGGGATCTGACTCTCACTTACTCAAACACGCAAAACAACACCATCAAAAGCTCATAAACAGCAGCAAAGGCTGGAGGTTAAAAGAAAAGTCTGCATGCTTCACAGAAATCCAAAAGCAGTTGTGCAACTGCAAACACATTAAAGCATGAGTCAGCCCAGCATTTGGAGGGAAAACACGTCCCATGGTGGACAGATACAGTGGGTAGATGGACCACATGGCCCACTGCCATCCTAAACTCTTGCTATTTTAGGTCTCTTATAATACATTATTTGCAAAACAACCCTTTCAAACCCACTTTTGTGCCATGAAGTGGGGTGTAACTTCCCTGTCAGCTGGGTTTCTGCCCTGGATCTCATTATTTCTCCTGTTATACTTTCAGTTTTCCACTTTCCTTTTCTATGACTCTGTTCCCATTTTTCTTAACACTGCCCTTTTTCGAGTTGCCTCCTCCTCCCTGCACACACCTCCTTAATCCCAATGTTTGCAGTTACTCTCTTGTTAATTTTCCATTGGTTGGTATCTTTCTGTCCCATTAAACAAGTTATTTATGGAACTCTGTTTAAATGTTGCTTTCTTCTCACCTGACCCCACACTCCATGTTTTCTTCAACTCCGTGCCAGTATTGGTGCTCGATTATTTGTGCTTTTATTCTTAACTGGTCTGGTATGTGCCCATATTTATGGGAGTTTTTTTCCAGTTCAGTCACTACCCTCACCTACCCAGTCTGATGAACTCTTCCTTTGCTTTTCTAAGGAGCATCTTTGTTAAATGCTGTTTTCCTTAATACGTTTATGGAAAATCCAGCCTAGGGAAAGCTCAGCTGTTAAAGATCTTATTTGGGAGTAGCTGGAAAAGTGAAGGTAAGTCAAGCCACTGTGCAAGATTGCTTTGAATGCAGTATTTGGCTGGTCACCTTCTACTAACAGGTGAAGTCAGCATCCCCTTACTCACCTCATTGCACAGCTGTAAACCTCATGCAGCTTGTGACAACATCTACAGCAGTCAGTATGTGGAAGAAATACAATTTCGGCTCTAAAATTTTACACACTGTTGTTATGAACTGTGAAACGATGGCAGCTTTCCATCCAGAAACAGCTGGACTTGCATGTGGGTGAAGTTAGCCCTGTATTTTACATCTATGCTTATCTACCATAAGGTAAGGATTTCTGGAAAATGGATCAGTCACTGCATTAATGCACAAAAGCATGTTGCTATCCTCACAATAAGTGTCATAGAAAGCCATGAAATTATCACACATATCCCATGATCCATTTGCATGTAGATTTTCAAACCCAGCTTGGCATGTTTTCTTGGAAAATGTGAGGTTTGGGGTGAATGAGCCATTTAGTTGTTAAAATATTGCCTTTTTGCAAAGCATGATTGAATGTGTCTTGGATGCCAATCAATCAGCTCACTCAGTGAAGAGAAAGAACAGAAAAAACTCTTGGAGCGTTAAAAAGCTCCTTAGCTGCCATCCACCTTCCTGCTTTCCTTAAAAAGCCAGGCTGGTGGGGAGCTGGTTTTTCTCTCCTTGCAAAAACACTTGGGCATGTGCGGTGCAAGGCTTGAGCAAAGCAGCTTCCAGCAAAATCAAGTCACTTCTTAGCTAAGAGCACGACTAAACTCAGTGGAGACAGAAATGAAAAATGAAAGGTTAATATTTTGGCTCCAAGGTCCTTCTGGCAGACTTGAGATTATCTTTGGACGTGTCAAGAAAAGCTTTCAGGACAGACCCCAGAGCCAAACATTTCTGAAGTGACTAGCAGTTTTGGGAAACTCAGCTGTGCTGTGTCCGGCTTGAGAAAGAGGCATCTGAAAACTCACCTTGTGAGAAGTCAGGCCCCTTTGCAGAGATGGAAGGAGATAGCTCAACCCTCCACCTCCAGTAACTCCCCACATATAGAAGCATTGAGCAAATCCTTCTCGAAGCTGCCTCCATTTCTTCCCAGTAAGACATCTCCGCAAGACAATTCCCAGTTCAACATGAACATCTCCACCACATTAGCTTTTGAGATGTTTTTGCATTTCTGTTATGGAGGTCTAATTGCTTTCAGAAAAATCACTCCCGGTGGAAAATTGGTAGAAGTTTTGTCACTTATTTCAATGTGACTGAGATTTCTCACAACTGAGAGCTTAGATGTCAGCCTGCTGCTTCAGAAAGGCGCAGTAAATCACGGACACGAGGAGGTCACAGTGTGCTTGAACTTGTGTTCATCAGTCAGACCTCAAAGTTGGCTCCATGCAGAAAAAACAATTCTCCCTTCCCTATAGGGCAAATGAGAAGTTCCCCACTGAAATCAGTGGGTTAAAATAGTATAACTGAAGGGAAAGCCTGTCTCAAAGAATCAGCCTTTTAAGGCTGTATTCTGATTTTATATACACTAGCTCAGATCTGGAGTGTGCCTGAGACAAAGACTCTGCAGCTTAAAACTTGCACTTAAATGTGAAAAAAATGACAAAGCAAATTAAATATTACAGTGCAGTTAGATACGTAACTCAGCTGCGAATCCTCTGCTACTGTAAGTTCTTCAAGGCTGGCCTGCCTTTCCTCCAACTCTTTTATATAGCCATGGGGTGAAAACACACACCTGAAATGTAGGAGACTGAATCCGAGATCCGAAAACAATATTCCTCCTCCAGCTCATCTCTCCCTGTCTTCCCTGACCTGATGGATATTTAACTGTGTAGAGAAAGTGAGAAAACTTCAACAGGGGTGCATTGCTCCAATAGCTTAAAGGCTAACTGTCCTTGCAAACAAAGTGTGAAGTGATAGCCCAGCTTCAGAGAAGCTGGGGGAGAGGTTCTCCGCATGGCCACACGAGTCACTCAGCTGACCTCGAAAGGCCATGCCCCTGCGTATCTAAATACCCCCATACTTTGGTCCATAGGCAGGAAAGGGAGAGGAATGGCTGGTATGGGAATCCCTTGAGGTTCACGCACATCTCCAAGTATCTTAACTCTGCCAGGGCTTGGCAGGTTTGCTTAGACTTTCTGGCAGAAAATTAGACACCTGCTGTGTCAGGTGGCAGCTGAAATGAAGTTTGGAGCATCTCAGTGGAGCCTGTGTGCTGAATTCAGGCACCTCATCATCCAGCCCTGTTCCCAAGGCCTTTCTGGAACTTAATCCCTTCATTTCCCTGAAATGCTGCTCTGAGTTCAGACTTGCAAAAAGACAGAGCTCAGATTCAGATGGTAAAAAACACAGGGAACTCTGTTGCACCACCACTTCTCCAGGCACCATGGTCCAGAGGTGTCCAGCACACAAACGTGCAAGATGCACACCTCTTCAAACTGGTTGCGGTCTGCCCAGCACTGTAAATGCTAATTATATTTCTTTCACTGAAGAACATACCTTCCAGCAGCTCATCAGGGCAGGGATAGCTGCATTTGTCCATTACGGAGAAAGCTTTGATTATTGATCCTTTGTGGAGGGATCAGGGCAAGAGCGACTCAGCTATTGCAGCAACTCACAAGCTCCAGACTCCAAGTTGGCTGCCACCCGCTTCTACTACACTCTTGACACTCAGCCTCTTTGGGCCTTTTTTCACCCCCAGACATTGGCAGCAGAGCAATGGAAAACAGAACATGTTCAACATGTAGGAGTGTTTACTCTTGTCATGACACAATTTGGGATTTTCCATTTAAGCTTGAAAAATGAACCCTAAACAGAATTTATTAGGAAAATAGTAGCTATGAGGTAGACTTATGTCAACAAATGCCAAGAGGTCAAACAGA
Organism: Fregata magnificens; assembly: GCA_013389945.1. NCBI lineage: Eukaryota > Metazoa > Chordata > Aves > Suliformes > Fregatidae > Fregata > Fregata magnificens. The sequence goes on from WAAD01042403.1 coordinate 45,375, forward strand.
CGACGCATGACATTTTGGTTGAATATTCTGTGTGTTCCTAGAAGCAGTGTGAAAGCTGGCTTACAAAGTATTTGCTGGAGTGTTATAGTGACTGGGGAGTAAGGCAAGTCCAGAAAGTTTCTGAAAGCAAAGCCTTATTCTGCTTTGTTGTAAGAGAGGTCCTTTCTTCATACACCAAACCCGAGTGCTCCACATGCCAAGGCTGGGGAATGGCAGGGGATACCAACACCGGTGTGGCCACGTCGCCAGCAAGAGCCAGAGGATGCAGGACAGGCTGGTGCCATGGACATCCCCGCTCCAGCCTGGGTGGAGAATAACTCTGACTTTTCCCATGCTGCTCCCAAATTAATAAGTCATAATTCTTCCTGAAAACAGTCCTAACCACCACGCCAAAGTGAGAGATTCACAGCCATTTTCGGGTGAAGGTGCTCTGCTCTCATTAACAGAGACAGAAATCTGCTCAGCCAGCAAGAGAAGCAAGACTAAAGGTGAAAGCTGAATATGAGGAAGAGGAGGGTAACCATCCCTGCTTCAAGTAAGGTTCATATGTTGTCCTCAACAATCACGAACCTGTATGATGCGTCTCACTCATTTTTGCATCTCACTTATTTTTACAGCTCTTGCCCTGTTTTTAAGAAGAATTTCAAATGACATGAGATTCCTAATGAAAATCACAAATTAGACCATTCCTGTATTTAGGCAGCAGCTGGAGACTGGGTAAATCCTATATTGTCAGAGCTCCTGCATTCCTGGGTTAGTAGCTGTCTACCAAAATCTTGCCCCTGTCCATCTTCAGGATGCCTTGGCACCATATAAATCGAAATATTGAATACATATATATCACAGATAACAATAGGTTTCAACAGTTACTCATTTTAATATATTCCAATAACGCTGCAGAATTAACATTTATCCATGTTACATCCCCTTTCTTCCTATTCTGCTTATTGTTTCGGTGCTAATAATGCCATTTCCAGGTGTGCAGTTCCAGAAATTATTCTCCCTGGTTTACATTGCAGCATATAGTGTTTGCAGACAGTGAATAAAACTAGAATCTACTGAGATTATGAGAGAGGAATTAGAAGAAAGTCACCAACTGAAACAGGGCAAATTATCATCACAAATAATTTAAGACTTGTGTTGTGTAGAGCTATTTTGCAGAGATGCAATGCACTCTGAAATGCTCTCTCCTCTCAGTGAACATGTACAACACTCTTATAAACACACGCTGTTCGTAGACTATGGGTTGAAACCCAGCGATTCAGGAGAACTCACATACCACAATTAGGTGTGCTAGTTTTCACGGCTGTGATAACTGCGCTGCGGTGGGCATATCCCAACAGGTCACTTGTAAGCTGCAAATACTGCATAACACCGTGGTGTGCACAGGGGCCCCTGGAAGATGGCATGACACAGTATTTTGCTGCATATCTCTCATATGAGCTCCAAATTCAAATGTTTTATGGGACTTAATTTACAATGCTGAAAAACCGTAAAATAAATAATACCAGAGAAGGAGAAAAGTGGAAAAGATAAGATGTTTCACATGATGGAAAAAATTTCCAGCTGCCCCTGTGTGACCTTGGAGCATAAAGCCACAACTGTACCAGCACGTTCCCATGGGCAAGGCCATAAACAGGAGAAGACACAGTGTACGGACCATGGGCCACGTCATGATGGTTGACTCTGGGAATGCTCCGGTGTGACAGCTAACTCCAACTCCTTTAACCTACCTCACACTCTATCATTGGTAAGAACAAGCATTTACCCATAGTCAGTGAGGTGAAATAAAGCCATCCCCTGGCTCACTCTGCGATGACTTGTTTGTGCAACCATGCCCTAAATCTCAAGTCACAAAGCTCAAGTAACTTTGAAAAATAGGATTTGGGGTAATTTATGGTCAATTTTTTGCAACATTTGTGGCACCTAAAAATGCCCAGTAAGATTTCAAAGCTGAAATCCTGTTAGGATCACAGCGTGTTTGAGCATCCAGACTCCAAAAGAGTCCAGGTGTCTCAGATGTGCCTATGTGCAAAATTTAGGCCCACTGAGTCCTTCAGCTATAACTCCAAAGCTTCCCCCTAAGCATGTTGACTTGTACTGTCAACTACATTTCCAACAACAGCCTTTCTGCCAGGCACCTAATTCACACTGGAACCTGGTAGGGGACAACCACTGCTCTGAGCAGAGGTCCTGGGGCGAGCTCCCACTCAGACCTGCTGAGATGTAAAAGTACAGCCCGCTTCTCCTGATATCCCAGTGGCTGAAGAATAACCTTTTACAGGAGGAGGAAAGAGGATAAATCCTGGGCTCTTGTCATGTTCTACACATATGTATGTCATAGAGATTGAGATGTAAGGATGTCCATGCTTTGGATGAGCATTGAATCGAGGTGCTTTAATCACTGCGCCATCATTGTCCCAGGTTTCAGGAGGTACAAGATTGCAAACACAGACTGACATTTAGCCTTTCCTTGGGGTTAATTACAGTGACTCCCCATATGTTGACTGGTCCACACCCTTTCTTAAGTGATATGTGAAGTATATAAGCCACAGCCCCCAACTCAGGGGTCTGGATCCCTCTCTAGCAGCTAAGCATCTAAGACAGGTTCTTAAGTGACTGACCTTTTTCAGTCTAAATCCTTTATTAGTTCTAGCTCTGTGCCGCCAAATACGTCTAAAAATGTGATAATTAGATTCAGGGAAAATCTTATTCCTTCCCTGTGAAGAGCTACATCCACATCTCTGCAACACCAGCACATCTTTCTTGCAGAGATTAGGTGCTTGGGTGAGGCATCCGCTAGTGGCGGAATCTGAAACCCAGATGTTAGGCATTTACGAGGAGGAATGAATTTTAAGTACAGGGCATTTAGAGCTTTAAAATGTCAATTTTGAACCACTAGATATAGCCACTGCTGACATGGGGTAGCATGGAGCTGTAGGACTGGGATGAATAGGATAGCAGAATCTGGTCCTCTCTGTCACAGGGGAGCAGAGAGCTTCCAGCAGAGCCCAAATCCTGCCTTGGGCATCCTGACCAGAGCTAGCTGGTGTGCAGAAGCATTCCTAACACAGTCCCACAGTGAATCCCAACAAAAAGACAAATGGAGGTCAACACTTTTCCCCACCCCACTGTTCTTTGATGCTAGCCCCCCTCCATTCACCCACACAACCCCTTGATGTAAATGGGTCAAGACTCACTCTCCATATGGGGCAGTGCATGCTATTTTTAATTTTTGAAAGTTAAACCAGCTCTGAAGCTGGATTAGTGATGGCAGATCCCCCTAAACTATAGGCACGTAAACTGAGGGTGGACAGCTGCTCCGACGTTCCTGGCTAGGAATCCAACCCTTAAACACACTAGATGTACATACATGGCTTCTTGGCTGCCCCATTTATGCCCATCTGTTACGATGGCACACTGCCTGCTTAGAAGTTGGTCAGATCTTTGCCCTTGGGTAATATACCAGGCAATGATGGATATATAAGGACAGCCTGCATAAGGTGGCAAGAGATCTCTTCCCCAGGAAGTGCCTTCTCCTGCTCTGCCTGAACCTTCCTGTTTGGTGTGGTGGTACATCCTTGCCCTCCAGGCACACCTGTTTCATTACTGGCCCCCTAATAAGTAAGCAAGCCGAGGAGAAGAAAAGGAGCCTGTGGACTTCATGGAAAGTTCTGGCTGTCAACAATGAGCCAGGTTGTATTACAGAGCATTCCCGAAATACATGCAGTCACCAATGGGGACATCAACATGACAGTTCCGCCCACTGCCACTCTGCATAACAGGCAACAGGACCAGGGAACAAATCAAATTTCAAAGGATTGAATACATCTGAGCCCAAGATACCACTTGTACATTTGTCTCAAGAAGAGAGCCAAGGGACATAATCCTTCCTGGTCTTTAGTAGGGTACACGATGCCCTTTCTCATGGGAGCACGATGACATGAATAACTATGTCAGGTGAAAATCAGGGTTTTTCTTGTGTTCCTTTAAGATATGTCCATTTCCCTTTGCATAAAGTGGAAGAACCTCCTTAAACTGAAGACTGAGAATTTTATGGACGACTCTTCCCCCTCGTCCCACAGTTTTTTTGCCAGCAGCAAAGATCTTCAGTCTGTAGGACAAGTAATATTTGGCTTGGTGCATAAGAGGGCATGCACTGATCTGCCTTTGCATTCGCACTAACACTTAGAGACCTCAGCTGAGATTGAAGCCCTAATCACTCTTCAGGACAGCTTCTGTCCTGGGACGCATAAAGTATAAGCACAGAATATGGAAGAAGGCAAAAGAAGAATATCATCCTGCAGCTAACTACCAAGAATTGGATAAAATGACTAATCTGTGCTCACAAAGGAAAGTTTTACTTTAGCAAAGCCCCTATAAATCCCTCACTCACACTTTATGAGATAAGTCCTCCTATGTTAGAATTTTCTCAAATATGTTTGCACTAGTGCAGGTTAGTAACAGTGCCTCTTTTGCTGCCTTTCTCTCTAAACCTTTTCCACCACCTCCTGATTCTGCTTCAAGTTGATTTATTTAGTTCAGCAAAAGCTTAAGGAAAACAAAATTGTTTTGATGTCACCTTGGAAGCTGTTGTTAGGGGAACGATCCCTAACAGGAGCCAGGATCCTGACTCAGGAGAGCAGGAGCATGCTTGATTCAATGCATGGTGCCAGTGAGGATGCTACAGCTCTCTCACCCTACTCTACTCTCCCAGTAAATCTGCACCTATTTCTACACTGTCTGCAAAGAAGCTTCCAAACCCTGTGTGAGCTCTGGTGCCCAAATGAGTGCAGGGGATCAGTGCACCAGCGCAAGCGGACTCTGGCTCCACCATCTCGTGGACAGGCGGTTGGCAGCCCTTCAGAGGCCATTCTTCCACGATGATACGCATGTCCCCAAGGGTAGGTCTTGGAAGGGTAACTGAATGTCTAGATCCCACTGAAACCCTATAGTCTCCTTGTCCCCCAGGCTTCCATATAAATTGGGAATAACAGGAAATCTCTAGCTTAGAAGAGTGCTATGGGGCTCTTAGATACTGATGTAATTACAGCTATTTATGTACTTCAGGTGGACGGATCTGATGAATTACCCGCGATGGCCCTCTTACTGTCCAAACCAGCCTCCAGCATGTGTACATTTCACTGCAACACGCTGGCCCATATCCCATTGCTAACAGCTATTTGGAGCGCGCTTTGAGACTTTCTGGTGAAACCTCCTATCGTTCAGTCACCAGGATGAGATAACATCCTAGTGAAAGAGAAAGTCCACAGTTTTCTCACCACCACCAGTGAGAAGCCCTTGGTGTGAACTCTTGTCTCTGGGAGTGCGGTGCAGGGTGCTGTCGCACTGACCTCTGAGTCTGGCTCAGCCCCAGAAGCCAGGAGTGGACAATGTATGCAGTTTCTGACCATAGGCCATTTCTCTCACTCTAATTAAGTCTGACAAGCCCAGTTTCTCCTTACACATTGAGCTCACATGTTTCCATATGAGAAAATTTTATTCCAGCTGCCATTGTACAATCAGAAGTATTACAGGTTTTGTTCTTTCTTGCCAGACAGTGTTTTTTCTCTAATTGGATCCATAAGAATGCCCTTACTCCTGAGATGAGACAGACTTTTGCTAAGATTAATGTCTGCAGAGAGGAGCTAACCTCATTTATACCTTACAAAGTCATGCTTTTAATCCAGCAAAAGAATTTTATCATTGTGTTATTTGGATGAGTGATATAGGGTGGAAGCCACCAAAGTGACCTAATAACTCTTAAGTCGTTAGTGGCATAAACTCTTCTTCCTAGAAAATCTTCCTTTGGTCATGTGTCTGCTGGCTGCATTTTGCGAAATGCTCATCCTAACAGATGCCCTGCAAACACCAGTGGGTATGCACCTTGCTGGTGAAACAGCTAGAGAAATGCCTCTTGTATGCAGTCTGGCAGGATTTAGCTGTAAGTGAGATGTGTCGGCATCCAGCATGTTCAAAATTTAGCTGAATGTGCACAGGGTGCACTTGGTATATATATACACTTGGGTAACCAGCTAACCATCCCCAACTTCTGGCAAAACATGTGCCAGGTAGTTCACAATAGACCTGTCCCAGCTTTTCACTCTTCTAGTGTCCTTGGGCACAAGAAACATTCATGTGAAGGAGCCCTCCTTCCCTGTGATGGTACCTCTGCATGTCTGGACCACTGTGAAACTCGTGCTGTGAAGTGAAAAACTAGGTCATTCACACATCTGAACACCTGAAGGTCCAAGTCCCCATGCAAATCATGTCCCGAGACTTCAGTAGCACACACAGACAGCAGCTGAGCCAAGGCTGGAGGATCTCAGTTTTTCACTTAGGACCACAGGGAGTTTCCTATTCGTTTTGTGGAGCTCGGTCAAGAGCACAGATACTTCTTTTTCAAAATGCCTCCTACCCGTTAAATTATATTTCTGTTGGCAACTGGGGGCCTTTGACCTCTCTGAGCAGTATGTTCTTTCCAGAAGAAAGTTTATATGTAGACTGGCTAGTTCATTACCACACAAAGGATCACTTCTTTGTTAAGAATAGACAGTACTTGAGCATGGTTAAAAACAAAAACACAAAGGAAACTGGTCCTTTTCGGGCAGGAAATCATGGACGTGGGCTTCAGCTCTCAGTTAAGTCACTGAACTGCTGGTCCTTATGGTGGCATGAGACAGGAAAGGCATGATACAAAGCTGCAATGTGATGCTGCCAGGTAATTGCTAGGGTTGGAATCACTCCTGAACCAAAGACTCAGAGAATCAAGGGCTGAGGACTGCCAGTGTTGTCTGAACCATTTCTTAAAGATTTAAATGCCAAACAGATCTAGCAAAGCTTTTTGAGCTAATGTAGGTTTGAGAAATTCTATCCTACAGAATACTTGAATGCAGCTACGGTACAACTTCAGGCTGACTATAGCAATGATGCAGAAGTGAAGGGGGAAAGCACAGGGATAGGTCCAGGATGTCTGCCTTACACAATACCTTCCAGAAGAAAGGCCAAGATTTCTAACTTCTTGGACGTACTCACCCCGAAACTTGCCAAAGCTTCTCATTCTCTGTGCTGTGAACAGGAATAAGGTAATGGTAACGGGAGGCAAAATTCAATTAGGTGGAACAAAAGGGACCTTTTATAGATTTTCCATCATAAATCCTTTACTCGGATTTTTTTTTTTTGGGGGGGGGGATCATACTGTTTAAAGAAATGAGGCATAACATATAAACCCGTAATGGTGATTAAATAAACATAAATCAGTACTTAGTGAAAAGTTGGTGCAAATGCAATAGCAGCACAATATGTCATTGTCCTTTTGCCAGGAAGACTGCTTAAAAGTCATGGGTGAAAAACTGCTCTTATGCAGGCATCATCTAGGCACCAGATGGATGCCAAATGGCATTTGGGATTTTAAATCACAGTCTATGTTTAATGCTCTAAGTTCAATGAATGTCAAGCAAGGGACCACTTCCATTCCTTAGACCCTCCACACTAAATTCATGCTGACTTCCATATTTTCCTGTCCCAATATGATGAGGAATTACAAGGCATAAATCTGGGTTTTGTCCACTGATACTGAGGGGATTGACTTAGGTCCTACTGATGTCAGGGCAGCTGCTGCAAATTTAGACCCTGACTAGCCTCTTCGTTATGCTATTTTGAATTTTTCCCTGGCACATCTCAATACCCTTTAATGGTAAAAATACTGTCACACTGATGTTTGTATGCCACTGTATAAATCAATGATGCTTCTGAATCACAAAAACTGTCTCCCCCCATCCTCAAAAAAACCCAAGTAGTAAAACGCGGAACGTGACCACACAGCATCTCTGTTTTCCCTCCTTTCCTCAACCTTGGGTCATAGGTCCAGGGAGAACAGGGTCGTAATCCCACCAGAGACTTCTGGCAGGTGACCCAAGTTTACCTGGTAGTGTTGCCAAAGGCAATGTGGGATGTCTAGGGGCTTTGGGGCTGCTGGTACTGCAGAGTTTTCTGCCCTCCCCTTGAACCTGGCCCTGCTGGACCAAGGAGGATGAGACTATCATCTCCTACATCCCACCAGCCAGTTTTACATTCCTCCAAGGGCAATGATTCTTCTCCAAGAAAACTTTGTCAAAGCCATGGTCTCCATGCCATCCACTGGAGCCTTTATGGCTTTATGGTCATAGATTTTCCACTCCAGCCCCAGTAAAAAAAATGGTTCGCTGCTCAGCACTTTTCGCACAACAGGGTCTGCCAGATCCCCTGGCACTGCAGGCAGCCACGGAGGGTGATATGAACACTGGATCTGTTTCTTCAGATACTGGATAAGCCAGAGCCATGGCCCCCAAAGAGCATGCAGGAGTGGGAGTGGTGGTCCAGCTGATGGAAGTGTTCAGCAACGGCGAGGGTGACAGTGTCAGCTCCATCACCATCATCTGCTTCTCTGCAAGTTTTGCAGAGGCAGGTAGAACTAGAGCCTGCAGGTATACCCCAGTGTCTTTGGCACCTAATGAAATATTGAACAGTGCTGTCAGGAAGAGCTGTTTGCACGGTTAGTTAACCACAGTGATTAGACCCTGAGAGTGCTCTATATGTCATGAGATTGACTTACCTTCAGTGATCTTTCAGTTTTCCTCTGGGAGAGTGGTTGTCAGCAGGAAAGCAGAAGACATCTGGAGCTCAGTGAGGAAGAGCCCAGGTCAGTGCTATGTGGATACAGGCGCTAGATCATGGGAGTGAAATGCTCAGAGCCTTTGGCTCCATCTATGCCAGCAGAAAAACTGGCCCAAGGAGCATTGGTCAATGCAATTCAGTTGTCTTTACTGTCCATTATTAGAACAGCCACTGTCATGGTTTTGTCCAGGGCTGGCTAGCATTGCCACAGAAAATTTCTGGGCATAGGTCAGGAGTCAGCAATTCCCAGTGAGCAGTTTTCTCACGGCTGCCACTTGGGAGACTTAGAGACAGTGACTGGGATCATTTGGCACAGGCAAATCTCAATGCCAGACACAGATCAAACGCATACTTAATTCACCAGTACATACATAGCGCTTAAGGCCAGCAAGGACCATTTTGAGAAAGAAGGGAATGGCTGGAGCCCTCAGCCCTCGAACCATTTTTGTTATGCCAACTTAAAAGAGGGTATCCCAAGGCCAGAAGAGCCTGTGTGACTCTCTTCAGTTAACAGTGGTGTCGCACAAAGTCCCATAAAAGCTGCATCTTGGATGGAAATGCAAAGGTGCATACCTATCCCAGACATAGCAGCATCAGACTCATCCCTGTTTAAAGATGCAATTCCTTGAAGATGGCCCACAGCTCTCGTCCGCTAACTCCAAGACCTGAGTCAAGAATCTCCATGTTTTCTGAGTGATAGAAAACCTGCACAGAGGCAGTGTTGCTGGGCCTTTGAAGAGGTTTTACATGAAGGCCAAGGCTGTGGAGGAGGAAGAGCTCTCTATACTGTCTCTGCTTTTAGTCATATGATTAATTTACAGGTAGTCCTGCGAGAAGCAGGGAGTTGGACTCGATGATCCTTATGGGTTCCTTCCAACTCGAGATATTCTATGATTCTATGCTTCCACCCTTATTGCCGTGCTGGGTCATGATAATCCCTATCATCTCCCTCAGGAGAGAAGAAAATATGTCCTGCACTGATTAGGTAGCTTAAACTTCTCTTCCCTGATGAAGCGAATATTGCAACAAGAGTGTCTGTCTTCTTGTAGGGTCCAAACCCCTTAGGTAGAGCAGTTTTTGTACACAAAAATAACACATACATTTTATTACAGAAAATCACACCCCACAGACATCAAAAGAAGGGAACCACATATTTTGCCTCTCCTCCAGGAGCCCACAGCAACCCAGGCCTTGGATGGAGAGGATGTGGGCACACCAGTCACCCATCATCAGGCAACATTTACTGGTCCTGCCCACAGACAGAGACATGTTGGTCACACGTACGCAAGAGCTCGGAGAATGGCCCATGGCGAAGTGTACAATTTAAAACCCATCCAGTTACATTCTTGGAAACATTCTCCCCAAAGTCAAACCGAGAAAATATGTATTCCAAATACCAACAAGAAGCACAAGGAATTGCATCACTCTCCTATGGCTCCAGGGTTGCAACGTGGCCAAAGAAGGAGGTGCGGGAAGGGCAGGATGCAAAACTGCAGCCCTAATTGTTACCTTGGAGGAGGTTTGAGGGTCCTTGGGTTCAAGCAGGAGAGGTTACAGCCCTGCACCAGAACTCTCCTTAGCTACCAGCGTACCACCCATAAAGACGGCAAGCTGATTTCATACAAGACAGTCTTGCTCACAGTGAAATTGGTGCCAAGACCTCTCCTGACTCTTCCTGAATTAAAGGCTCATGCAAACCTGAGTACAGCCTTGCATCAGTGTGTCCACCAGTGTTCACCTGTCTACACAGCAGCACACCAGTGCACTGGTAACACGGTGAGCCCACAACAGACACGCAGTTATGCATCTGCATATTCACAAATTCACAGATGTTACATGTGTAAATAATTGTTTTTTAAACATGGTGATGGAAATGAGCTGTGTATCTTTAAGAAGGTGGGGGCTTCTTTTGGAGAAACAATGATTTTTTTCATCTTTTCAAAGTGTGAACAAAGAGTGGTAGGTTTAATTAATGTTTGGGGGTTTTTTTTGCAGGGGTCATTATTTGCAATTTCAAGAATAGAAATCTTCTTTAAAAAAAAATCAAATTCAACCTGTTCTTTAGTCTGGCCTTTCTTTGAATCTCTCCTTTCTTTGCAGACATGTCCACTAGTCCTTAACCTGATTTATGTGATTGGTCAATTGTGAGTTAATGAAGGGGATAAAATGTTTTCTGGAATGCTGGGATAATCGACAAATAGCAATGACCAGTAACTGGACCACGGCCAAGACAGGAACTTAATCCCCTGAAGTCCAAGGGTATTGTGAAGTTGCACTGAAGTGGGAATTGAAAGAAACCAGTTACATCATTCCATTTGTTTCCTTAGATTGGGACAAATGCGCTCACTCCAGAAAGCATATTTGAAGACTAATTATATAGGGAGAAAACAAGTTAGGAAGGAATTTCTCTACTTCTAGGCATATGTGATTTCAAGTGCAGTTTAAGGGTTTTAATCCTCTTCTTTTCTGGCAACTTTTTACTGTTTGATGCATTCAGTGATGGTTGTTTCTTCCAGAGGTCACATACTCTCGCCCCCTACCTCTGCTTTCCCTAATGATGCAGAGCAGTTCCCTTGCTCTCTGTCAAACATTTTGCCTGAATTCTCAGTGGCAACGCAAGAGCTGAATTGTTCGGCTGCAAGGATTAGAGAGGTGGGTTTAAAATGTATGTATATCCTTTGAGTGTAATATTTAAATTAGAATACAGAGACACCCTTGCTTGCTCTGCCATGGATTTCATGTAAAGGTCAGGATTCATCACCGCTGGAGTCCCACTAAGTTAAACAGTTTTGTCAAGGACTAACTTGGGGCTATTCAGATCAGCCAAGGTTTCTCAGCCTGGATCTTTCTGGTTTTGAACACACACCTCAAGACACACGATGTGGAAGGATGGGGGGAGACTATTTTCAGGTGGTTGGTACACAGTCATTGAATTTAAAAGTTGACACTATGCATATGAAGCCCTGATCAATGTTCATGAGTTCAGCATCTAGACAGGGACTGAAGCACAGCACCTGTAAGGCTGCCAAGAAGTGAATTATCATGCCTTTGGTGGAGGAAAAAGGGTGGGCTATGGGCAAGCCACTAGTGATAGTGAGAGGACAAGGGGAACCCTAGAATGTCCCCCCTGCCTTTGGTGGTTATCACCAGCACTGAGGAGCTTGCTAGGAGTAGAGGGAGGACAACCCAATTTGCCCTAGGTCTCCAGTTTGGAGAAGTTAGACCAGGTCCCCAATGTGTTTCGTGATATATGTCAGTACAAAGAGGTTCATTGACTCAGCCCTTGTACTAAGACCACACAACACATCTCCTGGAAGTGGATTTTGGGGATACTGCAGGATGACCCCTGTGCTCTGATCAACACCCAGATGCTCAGTAATGTTTTCTCAAATACACATAATCTTCTTAGATCTTGCTGGAATAAAAAAAAAAAAAAACCCACCTACAAACAAACTGAAGTGACAGACACTCTTCATGGACTTCCAAGCTAACACCCTCCCATGTTTTTCTGTGCTGCTTAGGCTCACTTTTCCTTCAATGAGTGGTTAATTTTTATACCGTTTTACGGATATTTTTCCGACAAGAGGCCCTGGAGAGCCAATGTTGCACATGCAGGTGGATTGTAAATTCGCTGGGGAGAGGGCTAAGGTTTATTTGCCTCATTTGCACCTCAGACAGTGGGTCCTGATTTCACTGCTATGCCTAATTCATGTAATTGATGGGCAAATAATTGAACAGCTTAAAATGCCTGGGAAGGCCCAGGAGAAGGTTCAAATGGAGCCATTGCTTTTCTTACAAGAACAGTTGGGGTCTGTAATAATGTGAGCTTTGAAGGGAGCAAGAGATGGTGTTCGTGGTAATGAGATTTCCAGAGCCAGAGGCCCATGGGGAATCATAAAGAAGAGAGTGAAGTGAGACTTGAGGAGTGAGGAGAGATTAATTAGCAGTTTGAAACATCCTCTCGATACTCTTTAATAAGCCAAATCACTCAAACATGTGAGAACTGTGTAATAGCCCATGGTGAGGCACCGGATGGGCCAGCACCAGGGTCTATACCCAAATGTAGGAGCTCTGGGGCAGTCCTACTGCTCCTCTCCCTGTCTGGCTCTGATCTGAATTTGCAGACTCCTCACCACCCTGAGCAGCCTGGACATATCTCCAATGGAGTCAGGTTCCTCTTCCACCTCCCCCTGGCTCCTCCACACTGGCCTTTTTATGCTCCTGGCCTTGCTCTGCATATTGCTTCAGCAATTTTGCCTCTTCATTAGCATTTCAGCAAGCTAATTGCTGTCCTCCCGTGAGCTGGCTGGATAACTCTGTCGGTCAGGCAGCTGCATCTCTCTTGTGTTTAGGGATTTGTTGATTAAAACGATTAGCTCATCCAGTTTGACCCTATCAGCTCCAGCTTCCTTTGCTGCTGATGAGAAGCACATGTTGGTGGGCCTGGAGCATGTCACAACAGAGCTCATCAGCAAGATAAGGAGCTGGACAACAAGCAGGTGGGCTCTGGTAGTGTGAATTCCTTCTTGCCATGGGTTCAGGACAGATCCATAGGGAGCAATAGTAATCACCAACATAGAAAACACTGCCAGAAAAAAATCAGCAATAGGTGACTTCAGAAGATGAGGTCCTTCTAAAGAAAGAGAAAAAGATGATGCTGGTTGGGTGAGGTCTAGGAAGTTAAGGGAGAAGAAGTGATATTTAGCTCTAATTTGCTTGTGATAACAAAAAGTAAAGACTTACAAGAGTTATTGTGTAAATGCCTTGTGAAGAAATAGAAATTCTTCTCATTGGGTTTGTGTGTGGTGTACTAAGGACATCTAATATATTCCGTAATTTAGGAAAGCTGTGTCTGCTCTGTGTTTCACAGACTTCAGATGAAGCTTTTGTTACTAGTCAGCTTTCCAACTCTCTGAAGAAAGCTAGATTTGATTAGGTTACAGCTCAAGGTGTTAAACCTCATCTCCACACCCTTTTAGTCAAAGAAAAGGCTTGGAGAAGAGGTCCAGGAAGGCTTTTTTTTTTATTCGTTTGCCCTCAATCTTTGAATGCCGTATTAAGGTACAGACTTTGAAGGTCTAATCTGAATTGGGTTTAAATCAGAAGGACAATTGTTCTTAAAGACAATGAAATACAGCTGTCCAGCAACGAATGTCTATGATAGCTCAGTTTAAGGTCTGATTCACCTATCTCAGGTCTCTTAAAAACCTCCCATTAGAAATCTTCCTATGCAGTCTATTCCAGTGCTTGCCTATCCATCAAGTTACAGAGCTTTCTGGTGTTCAGCAAATCTGATTCTTTCATTCGTCCATGATTTTTCCATCTATCTTCTCTTCTGTGACTTGGATCTCATGTGTCTGGAGTACATATTACTTAAGCTGTAGTGCCTGAAGCTGAACAAAGTGCTCCACATGTCTCAGATATGCCTCTCTCAATTAAAACCATAAACTAGAGCTGCCAAGTGCTGACTTCAATAACGTATCTATTAATAGTCACTGTTATCGGGGAAATGGGAAGAACAGCAGACAGATAGGAGAAAAACAGTATCAAATTAGACATTTCTCTGAAAATATGCTCCAATTTAAACCACAAAATATAGTCAGATAACCTCCAGAGTTATGGCTCTGTGGGTGATAGGCCTCACTTTAATTTTTGCACAGGAAACTGTGTTTCAGATTAACTTTTCAGAAGGGATAACAAAAGCGATTTACTCCTACATGCACAAAACCCCACACTAGCGTGTTTACGCATTGCCATGGGCAAAGCGCCTTCCAGACACTCAAGATTGTTCCCTTCTCTAAGCATTGTGCAAACCAGACTGTTTTTGTTGCTTACTGGGCTATAGCAGCACTGATTATTAAGTTTGTAACAAAATCTCAGGTAACATAAATATTTAGAAACAGCAATCTAGAGGGATTAAAAAAACACAGAGCCTAACTCTCACAGGATTTCCCCTGTGTTGTTATTCAACTTGCACATTTTAGAGATAGGAAAACCAAACTGTGTAGAGTTGCGCTCATTGCTCCCAAAGACTAAATGCCTGTATATATGGGACTAGATTCACAGGAAGGATTTAAGGATCAGTATTAGACCTTGTTCCTATATCCTAATTAGGCAATTCCTAAAGATGGTAGTTCACAAACCCCAGTACCCTGAGCACAGCTCTGCCTAGTACTAGACCCTCTATAAAAAACCAGCAAAATGCTGAAGGGGAGAAATTTCATGTGGGATTAACAGCTGGAGTTTTTTTCATAAATCTAAGCACTGAATCAAGTCAGTCCTTCCTCTCTCCCTTCCATCAAAAAATACTAGAATTGAGGTATCTTGTGCAGAGCTCTCCTGCCCCAAATATTATTCTACACGTCTCTGACATGAGACATCCCCTTCAGTGTCCACACCCTGTACTGAAGGCCATCTTAGAAGTTGGGTCATTAGATTTTCTGGTGTAGTCATTAACAGTTTTTCATGCAGAGGGGATGGGGCTTCGGTGTGGTGGGGAGCACCAGGAGAGGTGGACAGGCTTTCTGCAATAGCCCCTGGGATATGCAATTTGTCTCCAGCATGCTTTTCCCATCCGTGGCCCGAAGAAAACCCAAAACCCAGCTCAGATTGGGGGGAGGCACCTTTATGTGGTGAGCCACTGGGCTCTTATACAATGAACCCTATTTTGGATGGAAAAGCTTCAGTTCCAGGTCCAGAAACATGCTAGCGTCAGGGGACTGACCAAGTTATAATTGAATCTCCTTGTGTTATTGGTCCCTTGGCCTTCCTAAGCCGAAGCAAGCTACATTTGATTTCTTTGGCATCGTCTAGCATGTGTAGTGCCAGCGCGTTGCCCTTGGTGCCTTGTGTAAGCCAAACTGGCCACTTCTGTGACCTCTTGTTCCTTCTGTACATGGAACATATTTCAATGATTTTATAACTCCTTAAATAAGGTCTCTTTTATTCTAATCTGAATGCCCTGTTAACTTGGTTTTGGATCTTCTCCCAGTCTCCAGAATACCTGATGCTTTACATTTTGGATATACTGGACTGCCTGTTGCTCCAGGCTGTGACAGATGGTGTCTGGTTCACATACTTCTCCCTTTAGATGTTAAATTGCTTATTCCAGTTCCCCATCACCGCTTTAAAAAATAAAAGGGGGGGGGGGGGGGGGGAGAGCATAAACAGCTTCCTTCGAAATTCTCACTGCAAAAGCTGCCCATCAGCTCACTTGTGCCGTCTTATCAGCTAGCAAAAGCAAAAAGTCCCTCTTGTTGCTCAGTTCAGCTTGTCCAGCCCATGTAAGCGGACAGATTTTGAATGAAGAAAGCTCAGCGTGGGTTGTTTCAACACAGGTCTAAGGGCAATGTCTGAGGCACAGGACTAGAGATATGAGGATCTCCCAAGCAGTGCAGGAAACTGGCACAAGAAAAGCCACATTTCCTGGAAACTGGTTTGTCAGAAGCCAACCTGCTTGCGGGAACATTTGGAGAGGGAAGAATCTCCAGACTAAACATTTTAAAAATATACTTTTCAAGTTACCATAACACTCTCTATCTCTCTTTTTTTTTCCTTAAATGAAGAATTTCTTTTGATTCTAAAGCACCTTTGAAATTGCAGTAAACTAAACTTTTCAAAAGTTTTTCATTATCTTTAGATATCAGAATTGAAATAAGCTGTTCCCATATGCTTCAGATTAAAAAATTCAGTGGAACCAATCTGAAACTGGAGGGAGAGAGTTTGGCATGCAGAGTTTTACTTGTTGTTCTTATTTATTACAGGAGGGGAAAAACGAAAGCTCTGAAACCTCTCACAGGATGGGGAACAAGTTTCCTACTCACTTGTGGGGGCCAAGTTCTCCAGGCAGAGCTGCTCTCACAGCAAATCAGCCCTGGTGAAGGTTTCTTTTCATCAACAGATGGAGAGGAAATACTGCCCTCTCAAATATAAACTGGTCATGGAGGGTATAATGAAAATTGGGGGGCAGATTAAGCCAAAGTGATCAACCCTTTCTCTCATTCTCAACTCAGCTTCCTCCTCTTCATCCAGATTAACTTGTTTCTTTGTACATCTCCTGCTTAGTATTAAGCATGCAAGCTGTAGCTCCTGTGGTGATGGAAGATAAGGGTGCAGTTATATTAAATTATAGCAATTGACCCCAAACTTCTCCTGTTTTTCATGCTCTTATGGTTGCTTTTGACTTCTCTCTCCCTTGGCCTTGGCCATTTGTTCCTTGAACTTCACCATCAAAAAGGCCTCTCAAATCATGAAACAACCGCTTGTGTCTCCCTCGTCTGCAGATTTTCCAGTTGAAGCATCCCAGACCATGCCAAACTGGATATCTTTTAGAAAAGCCTCCCAGAGGGAAGATTCAAGTGTTTCCCCCTGCTCTCTCCCCACTCCTCTTCACACCTTTTTTTTTATGGTTTGAACTCTGGGCTATATCATCTCCACAGCCAGTAAATCATCCAGGAATTTAGCATAAAAACATTCAGCAGCATGTGGGTTCCTATCAGTTTCTTTGCCATGCTCTACCGCAGCAGTCAGGAGAAAACAGTAGTTTCAGCAGAAAAAAGCAAAATGAGCAGCCCCGACTGCCTTGCTGGTCCTCTTCTCCTGTGATGTTGGGAGGTGCTTAGCAAAGGCTACTGGACATCCAAGTCTTTAGCTTCATTATGGACATGACTGATGAGTTTCCAAGGGTCAGGAGGTCTTGGAAGTGTGGACAAGACTGTCTGCCACCCTCATAAGCTTTTACAAAACCAATGTCAGCCTCTCTTCAGGTGTTACCATGAAAGCATGTGGTTACTCCTTATTTTCTTGTCCCTCATGAACTTTCTTTTGCATTCAGATTCCTAGGATACAGGTTTTTCTTCTTATTGCCTGTCCCAAGCTTGCAGTCAGGAAGAAAGCTACTAGTCAGGAGCCAAGGAGACCTTGCCAAGAGAGCACACCATTCACCAGCCCAGGAACAGCAGCAGAGGCAAAATGGAGCCCAGGCTGACTGCCCCTACATCTGCTGCCACAGAAAATAGGGGAAATTACTTCAGGTAGCAGATATGACTGTACAATTCCAGGCTGTGCTCCAAAAGTCATGCCATGTTGGCAGAGGATGACTCAATGTTATGCGAAGTGCCATCCTGTGCACTGGGAGCAAATGCTGCTTGCAGAAATCCCTGCCATGATTTGCATCCGTAATCCTGGGCAGTGGAGAAGCTGGGGTTCCCATGGGAGTCCTGTGACCAGCCAAAAGTACAACAATGAAGAACATTCAACGACCAGGACAGGTCAAGTAAGGCTTCAGTGAGGTCTTACAAGCACTAGGAAAATATTTCTAAAGGTCCTACTAAAATCCACCTTGCCTTTTCATCTCTACACCTTTTTCTTTGCAGTGAGGGAATTTTTCTGGGCACTACTGCAAGGACAATCCTGAAGGGGCAAGGAAGTGTGAAGGGCTAAGAGGAGGTGAGGGACAGAGAGAGATTGCAGCACAGGACTGGTCTGGACCAGAAATACAGGACAACGTGGAATGGCAAGGACTAGATACCTTACCCTAATCTCCCAAGTGAGGATAACATCCAGGTTTTCCATACCATCTTCATTCAGAAATAAGAAAAATAGAGAATTGCAATTGATCTATCCCTACATGTCACTGATCTTCCGAAGCTTAAAATAATAGCCTGTAATCCCAAGTGAGGAAGCAGTTACTAATTATAAATGTAATATAGAAAACATGTTTTAAAAAAATCCCAGTTCCTCTTTCCTTTTCTCACAAATCATTCCCTGAATTTTGTACAAGTGTTTGCTATTCATAAACTTTAATTAAAAATTTTGAGTAATAACTTTCAGACAGTGGGATGCCTGTGAATTGCTCTCTTGGATTAGTCTATATAATTTCCCAGTAAGAGATGGCCACACTGCCATTTGTAGTGTCAGATTGGCCAGCTAAACCTTCCAGCAGTACCTGTATACTGCTGTAAAATGAACTGTACTGCAGCCCGAGGTGTGCTAAAGGCTGAATGAAATTATTCTCCTGTCAGAAATGAGTGATTAAGGAGATGCAAACATTTTAAGAAATCTCCAGCGGCTGCCCCATGCGTTTGCGAATAAGTTAGTTAATTATTTGATGGGCTCTGGGTTGCTATGGGAACTTGATGAACTTGGAGAGAGACAACAAAATGAGGCCCTTCCACTTGGGACTGCGACGTCTTTGGTCCCAAGCATTTCACGATGTACTGTAATTATTTAAATGTCAGCAGAGCAGTGATATCATGCAAAGGCATGACAGATCACACTTTTCTCATATTAGGAGCGAGGGCTGGAACATGTGAATATGTGTACAGGGTTCTGTTTGTAATGAAACTGCTGTTATGGGGCCCTTGTGTGCTTGCAGTCTCATTTCATCAAGTTAAGAGTACTCACTTCTCTTAATGCTTGCTTAATGTGTTTATTTAAATATATTTAATAGCCTATGGAGTCCATTTCCATTTACTGTTGGAGGTTTTTTAGAGCGTCATAGTGGCAATGTTGCATAAGATATCCATGAAAAGCATCGGTAATGGTAACATATTGAAAGCGCTGAGGATTGCATGTTCAGGATGTAAGATGGCAACCTTCAGTTTTGTAATGAAAATAAGTAAATGAGGAAAACTATGGGGGCATATTAAAACAGAGCAATCAGCCAGGAAAGTAACAAATTACTCTATGTACCCAAAGGGAAAGAGTGAAGAAGGCCAGTTTCTTTTTTTGGATGTTGCTCATTATGGAAGCAATAGATGCCCAGTTTGGAAAAAAAAGTAATAACAGTACAAGATATTGCTCTCTCTGCTCCCTGTTCACCATCTGAGCTCATCACTATTGCATTCCTGGCTGCAAAACAGCTCAGCTTCAAGGAAAAGACTGGACTGCTCTCAAGAAACCCTATGACCTGGTGGTTAGGACACTCTCTTAGTATGAAGGAAAGGAAGGTTTAGTGCCCCTTGGTCTCAGTGATAGCCTCTTTCTTCCTAGATGAATGCAGTAGCATGCAAACAGCAGCCACTCCCAAGAGCAAAGGTAGTGGCTGTCCTGACCACACTCTGGGACACTCTCTGGGAGGCCTTGGGTTGACGTGGCTCACTGGCTGAGACTGCGATGGAGCTTTGGGTGGGAGATCACCACCTGGTTTTACCATAAGATGCTCTTCTGACTGTGACGGAGAACTAAAGATAAGCATCTAGGGAAATTTCAGGCGAAGTCGCTGCAAGTCCTACAGCTATTCTTGTTTCTAGGTGGGTGTACAAGGAACTCCCTGCTCAGTGACCTGGGGAAAGAGAGGCGGCGGAAGAGGCTAAGAGCCTTGAAGCAGAGGCACCGACTAATTGAGAATCCACCCTTAAATTGCAGGAATGACAAGGGGATTTTGCACTCACCCCTCCTGTGTTTGCGTACTGGGAGTCTTATTATTCCTGCTAGAGACATCTATATGCTAGAAAAGCAGGTCCTGGTGGCAAGGCACACAATGATCTCTTCAGAAGGGTCCCAGCTGCCTCTCCCTGTTCAGTGTCACTCATACTGCCGGGCCCGGGGAGCCAGTGCTCATGCATGTAAAATCACTCTTTTTAATTTTCTGTTTCTGTAACATGACCTATTACTATACTACATCTTCATGAGGCAGAGCTGTCTGGAGAACATCTGCTGCAGTCCCAGCTGTTCGGGTACTTCCTCTGTCTGATGTTTCAGCCCTGATATGTGCAAATCACTGACAGTATTACATCCCCCAGTTCCTCCTACAAATCCTATTTTCTCTGTTCTCACAGGGAGAGGAAGGGGAAAAAAAAGATACTTTGTATGGTTAAATATGGGCTAGATGCTTTATTCTCACCAAATCGCACCAGTAGGGTCATTGTGGACTGACTCATACCAGACAGACAGTAAAAACCATCCCAGTGTTTATTCCCTTTGGAGCCTATATAATTAAAGCTGCCCACCTGCTCCTGAATTTTGCTGTCATTTTTTGATGCTATGGGCAATGTGATACTCAGTTATTATCATAAACTATGTTAAGCTCTACCCACTATGGGGTTTATGACAACAATCCTTGAGAAAATTGTAATCCTCTGTGCTAAAGTATATCTCCTTGTTATAATGCTTATGATTCTTGGCTTGCGATGATGGCAGATGATGGCCATGAAAGACTTCTAAATATGGGTCCTGGCAACTTGCTCTCTCCCTAGCTTGCCTGCGTTAGATATGTTAGATGAAGCCATTTTCAGCCCATCTCTTCCAGCCTTTCAGCAGAGCTGTTATTTCTCTTCCAGGACACATGACTGAGAGATGTCATAGCCTGCCCCAAGGTAATAGTTCCCCTCTCATCTCCAAAGCCATCCCTCACAAAGCTGCTGAGGGTCTGGGGGGAATTAAGCTGGCTGCAAGGAGGTGAGGGGGCTGGGGTGCCACCTGAACAGCTCTCATGCTGCTTCACCTCGGAGTTTGAAAGCAAGCTACTTGCCTCCTTTCGCTGCTTGGCCCACGACTCTTGTTTTCATCCCCACGAAATAGCAAGCGTCAGCACGCCTAGCGAAGGGTGCTCAGTAAGGATTTGGGGCAATTTTCAGGGCTCTGGCTGGAAAATTTGCAGGGTCTGGAGTGTATGGAGCCCTTCTCCTGCACCTTGAGTGAGAGTTACAACCACTAGATCATCACATTAAAGGGTGGCAAATCCTCTGGGTGTGTTTTAAAAGGAAACACTGCTTGGATTTTGAAAGAAGGGTTGTACAGAAGAGCACTCCAGGCTGTGGGTCCCATGCAGACTGGACTTTGGGTGCTTCCAGTGTCCAATATTTCTCCTTAGAAAAATGGGAATTATTGACTAGTCCTCCCCACACACTGCACAGGCATTGCCAGAGGCAAAGACCAAAACATGTCTCCAACGCTCAACATTTAATCCACTACATTTTAAAAAAAATCTAGCTTCTGAGCTCCAAATACTGTGGAATAACCTAGGGACATCAACTTACAATGTTACAAATACAACCATGGGACAGCTCAAATTTTGACAGTCTTGGAAACAATAAAATGGGTTTCCGTATCACCCAATACCAGTGACACATATCCATGCAACCATCCAAGCAACCATCATAAAATGCTTACTGTAACTTCATGATTGAAAACAGCAATAACACGTTTTGTCTTTGTAAACACTCTTCATTGGTTTCTGGAAAATTAAAAAACTTTAAGAATATATCTTTATAATAAAACTTTTAAAACAGTACTAACACTGAAGGCTTTGGAAATTCAAAAATTTTTATGACTTTTTTTTAAATTCTGAATAACCAGACATCCAAAATTTAACACCACATGGTTAAAAAAAAAACCACATCTGATATAGTTTTCTCTGTACTGGTGCCTCCAGCTACAATCACAACAACGAAAAACTATCAAGATTAACAATTCAAACATGTTTCCTAGACAGTCTGGTCATCCATGATTGTTGGAAGCAGCCACTTCTCTTCACTGCCAAAATATTGTCTATCATTTGTTGCCTGATACTCCTGGAGGGACTTATCAGCGTTTATTAAATAATTTGAATCTGCTTGGTAAAGTTTCCATGTAATGTCGGCTGAAATGTGAATTATTTATTACGATTTTTTTCCCCCAGCTTTCTGAAGGATGACACATGGTCTTTGATAAAAGCTTTTGAATGCTGGACGTGCATGAGCTGGAACCACACACAACTAACTTTCTGTAGGAGCTGTAGGACAAAGGTTTGATGTTGGCACATCTTGCACAGGTTCTCCAGGATGGTGCAAAGCAAGTTTCCCCTTGCATTTCTCTTGCACATACTTACCCAGAAAAAAAAGGAAAAAAGAGACATTGCTCAGTGCTGATGACAGCAGTTGTCAGAAAGCTGCTAGCTTCTTAAGAGAAATGACCTATTCTCCCAAGAAGTCCAACATAAGACTCCCAGTCACTTCCATTGAGGCCAGGTTCAACCCAAACCACTCTGTTGGCCTCACCCCGTGGCTGGGCAAACAGCTCCACTTTTAGAGAATGTTTTTGGAGAAACAAGAATAAGTCAAGACTCTGAATGGAATAACAAATCATCTGTGCCTTCCACTGACTGAGAAACTGAGCTCAGCACTGAAACACAGCCACCCCAGTATGGCCTCCAGTATCTTCACTCTGTCACCAGCTCTGGTTTGGGAAATAATTGATCTTGGTCTTGGTTTGCTACCCCTGACACTCTGAAAGACAGCAGATGTCCTGTGATTTCCCTGTGTCAAAGAAGTACTGCTGATATAATGAGGAAGGTGATGGCTTTGTACAGACATTAATTTGGTGCATGGATCCAAGTCCAAATCTCTGCTCTTCCTGCTTTAAAAAAACCTTTTCATTTCGCTGTATTTCAATGTCTCTTCTACACAGTGAGAGTAGTTATTGCTATAAGTCACAGGGATGTAGTGAGAATAAGTGGGCAAAGGTGTCTGGAGTGCAGACACTCTGGAAATGGAGAGAGGCTCTCAGTCATTTACCTACACAATGTGTATCATCTTTTCTCTGAAAATTATTTAACAAGCAGGTTGGTTTTAAGTGCTATTTTGACCTTGTTTTGCCTGTGTGATTTTCTTTTTGGTTTGTAGGTGCCTGTTCTGGCAAAGATGGCAAATCAGGTAAAATGCTGCAGGGACTTGCACTTAAATGCCGACTGCAGAGTCATGTTTGCACAGAGGCCCCTGCAGCACTGTCAAGGAACCAAAAAGCAAGTGCAAACAGAGTTGTGCTGACTTTATGGCCCCTTACAAATCTTTTCTGGCATATGGGAGTATGAGGTCTTAACACACCAAAACGAGAGAAAAGTGTTTTATCACTTCTCTCTGATATCGGGTTGAACCTGTCCTTACATGCAGCCTCTATTGTGCACGCACATTTGGAAGAGAGTTTCAGATAAACATCAAAATGCATCTCTTCTGATGCCAAGCGGGAGAGCTCTTTGCTCTTGTTGAACCATGACAGAGGGCAGCTTGTGTTCCCCTGACAGCTTGGGGCTGGGGCCAGCAAACGGCGATGAAAGTTGGGGCTTGTACCAGCAGGCAATCCCACCCTGCATGCCTCTCCCCTCTGATTCCCTCGTTTTGTTTCCTATTCCTATGGGCAGGGAGAGTTCAGGAGAACATCAGCCTTCCAGGCTCAGAGGGATGCTGCAGAGACACAGCAGTATAAGAAAAGTCACAATTATTTGCTGAGGTCTCTATCGGATTTGGGCAAATTTAATGTATATGGACACTTCACCAATTTGCTGCTTATTTTTGTAATTTTCCAACATTGTATTTCAGTGCCAAAACCAGATTAATCCTTTTGTTTCATGGTACCTGGATGACAAATTTAGCTTATCTCGTTGGCTTCAGTGGAACAGTAAACACCATTGGGGGTCTTTCTCTCCACCCAGAAACCAAACCACCTTTGGGAAGTGCCAGTTTCTCTTCCCTATTTAAGGAAGCTCATGATTACTCTGTCCCTAACTTTGCTACCTCACTTAAGAAGGATGAATTCAGGCCTTAAAACATATCCTTCTTTCTCTTTGAAATCCAGGCAAGGCAAGAACATGCTTTGAATTAAAGATGTTCTCCAGTGATGTGCTCAAGAGAAATTGTCTGTGATAGGGGGAACTGAGTGCTCTGATTTGTCCTGGGTCCGGGGGCAGCACCCAGCAGCATCCCCTGGCTGCCCCCCGGGCTCCAACCCATGTGGACCGGCCAAAGCAATGACTTGACTTTACCCTGGAAACCTCCTGCAACATGTCACCTGTCCCCCCCTTTTTTAATTGCTCCTCCTTATCATTCACGACTCCTCTTTTCACACTCACCTCCTGTCTTAGGCAGCATTACTGAAAGCATTAATATTTTCAATTTTCTACATTTACAGCATTAATATTGAAATAACTCTGCAAAATGTGCCTTAAACCCTTACCCAGTTCCTCAGCAATATTTAGGATCCCAGCTCCCATGGGTTTCAGGATCTGGGCCTCCATCCTCAACTCTCTGGTGAAATCATTATCTTTAAAATCCTTCACCATCTTCGACCCGATAATAAAGCACAGGAAAACGTGGCTGTAAGCTTCATGAATATTTATTTTTTCAACAGTGAAGGAGCAAGTTTACCTAAAAGCTTTGCTAACTGATTGTCTGCAGAACGAGGAAGTTATGGCCATGTTAACGCAAGCAGTAGTAGTTTATTGTTTTAGTAGACACTTCTTTTTCCTTCCTTTTGAATAAACACACTGCAGGGTCTGGGAGGACGTGTGCCAAGAGCATTACTGAGCGCAGCAACAGCCGAACAAAGCGCGGCAAAAGCACAATCCTAATCATAACAGAGCAAGCAAGTATTGTTACAAATGTTCCCTTTAGTATGGAAATGAGCCAGGGGTAATAAAAACACCATAAAAATGTCAAAATGACTGATCACCATGAAGCACTGGCCTTTTTATAACCAAAACTTGCAATGAACTTAAAAAAATTCCTGTGTTAAGAGAAATGCCATTTTTACTTAACTTTATTGTTCGACTTATCCTCACTTCGCTGCACAGTTAAATGACTGCAGAAGAGAACAACTTCAGAAGGGTATCAGTAAAGATCTGATTGATATTAAATGGCATTCAAGCACGATGGTGGACTCTGGATGGAAACAAACTGTTAACCAGGGCATTAACGTTAACACTACTGCCTCTTTATGAGAATACAGGGCATATTTAGGTACTAATTGTTTGAACAGCAGCAATAAAACATAATGCTTAATGACATACAAATGAAGAGCTGTGTAATTCCATCAGAAAACGCTCAGGAACAGCAGCTTGACTCTTTAATTACTCAGATCAAAGCAAAAAAGGCATTTTGAAGTCTGGTCTAAAGTGTTATTTATTACTCCTCTCACTAAAGCATAGATCAGCTCGGATATAAATAGTACTTTGGACTAGATTTGGTTAGCAAAAATGGGAAAAAAAAGAATATTCATTGCTTTGCTGACATCCACGTATATTGGGGGATATGTTAAATCTTAATTACAACAGACTGGCAGAAAGGAAAAGAGAAAAGAAAGAAAAAGTGTAAAAGCTAAAAAAAGGACAAATAAAGGTCATAGCTCCATGTATTGCTATCAGAGACCTGAAGCTGACAAACACACACAAAGGTGCCTGGGCTAAACACAAGACGTAAAATGGGCATCCTCTTTCTTCCAGACTCCATTCTATGCATAGACAGTATGCATATGCCACTTAACAGTCAACGTAACACCAGTATTTTAAATATGGTTTTATCAGCCATTACTTCTTATTTTCAACTACAATAATCCACATTTTTGGTGGGGGGTTTTCTGACATCTGTAGCAAACTTTTAAAAGCTGAGAATCTTGGCCTGAGAAATGCTCTGCTGGTAAGATAAGGTCAAGAGAAAGTCTGAAAGACCTACAGCTTCCTAATTATTAGCATTTTCTGGCAGATCCAGAACGCAGAACTGACCTGGCAGGTGGCCTGAGCGCATCCCAGCACATTCAGATGACAGACACTAACCCTCGCCAGTACCTTCATGCCTCATTTCTTCCTCTGTGAAATTCTTGCTGAGATCTATAGGTGAAACCCACTCCGTAAAGCTAGGTGGTTTTGTGACTATGCCCCTCACACACTCTCTACATCCGTCGATCCACAAACACACGGGTGCCCTCTCTGTGGATCTAACACCCATTGGGATTCCGTGCGTGTAGGAGACCTGCAGGGTCACTTTGGCCAAACTGTACAATCCAACGTACAACCCCTTGTGTCCGAATGCGTGTGCTGGGGGGACCTGCGTCCAGCCCAGGGCAAGGGCAGGGCAGGATCCTGGCTGGCTCCCGTGCATGGCAAAAAGGGGATTGCTATTTACACCAGTAATGGGTTTAAGCAGCTGAGCAGACCATTAACTCCATGTGTTTACACTCAAATTCACATGTAAATCCTTCGTGACACTAACTGCAGTGAATCCAGTAAGGTTTTTCTAAAATGCTGATAGCGTAGAGGAGAGGGGTTTGTGTGTGCAAAGGCCTTTGCTGCTGTTTACACAAGGGGTTTCTTGCAGGCGCAGTAAATGTTGATGCACAGCTCCAGCTTATATAAATAACACCATTACTGTAGTAATAAGCTGGAAAGTGCTGAGATCACATACTTACAGTCTGGAGGCAAGCAGAGCTGGGTGTGCAGCCTGAGCGAGGCTGCCATGTGCCAGAAGTTGCTGTAAGGTCTGTGGTGCACATGTGCAGCTACAGTGCTTGCCAGGAGCAGCACAGCCGGGTGCGGGGGACCTGCGCTTGCACCTCCTTTTCTCTGCAGCTTGACGATGCTTCTTTAGGGCCAGAAGGGACCACTAGATGACCCCATCTGGACTAGGTGTATCCCTTTATCCTAGTACCATTCCCAATATCTTGCATCCAACCAAAACACCCCATCCACAAAGCACCCAGCCTTGTTTTGAAGATTTTAAGAGATGCCGTGTCTACCCCTTCCTTTGATAGCTCCTTCCAAAATGTGTGCATTTCCCATTTAAATGTGTTTGGCTTCATACTCTGGCCATTAACTCCTGTCACATCTTTCTCTGCCAATGGGCCAGCCAGAACAAAGATGTAAAAACCTTGCAATGACTCGATACGTCCAGTTGATTTCCCAATGGACATTGCAGGGATTTTTTTTCCCACTGGCATCTGCAAGAGCTGGAACGGGTGCTGTATGTGGAGTAATCATCGACTTCGGGGCATTTGGAGTCCTGGGCACACTCAGCGTACCCCATGTAGGCAGAGGTGATGCCCAGATAGCAAAGTCATGATAAATTCCCCATTAACCTTTGACCACCTCCCAGTTTTTCTCACTGCTACATCTCCCCTGGGGTGTTATTTCAATATTTCAAACCTCTGAGGAGTTTCAGACAGCCACAGAGATGGAGCTGACAGAGAAATATTTCCTCTTTCCCACCCCAAGTGTGCAATTTCTGCACAGGGCTCTTTGGGTCTAAGGTCCAGGTCAGGTCAAGATGAAGTTTGGGTGAGGGCCAGCATTTCTTAACTTAAAAGTGTCACAGCTTGGACATTTGCTGCCTCTGCAGTGAGTAGTGAGACACTCACATGCTCACTTCGAAGGGGTGGAGGTGCGGGGCTTGACCCTGAAATCCCTGCTCCACTCCAGGCACTGGAGTTTGGCCACCAGCTCTAGGGACCCCAAAATTTCATCTTGCTAATGGCAGTTTGGCTCCTGGTGCAAGTATGGCATTTGGCTCTAGAGGTGAAGAAAGGAAAAATAGTCCCTTTTCACTAAAAAACAGAAACCATTTCCAAACCATTCAAAAACTAATGCCTCTGCTAGATTCACAGCACCTACACAAAATATCAGACCGAGTTGTGGTGCAAAGGTAATTTTGCAATATTTTCTGCTTTGTCCTGCCAGCATGTATTCCTGATGTGTGCAAACACACGCACATGCACACCCTCACACTCACACACGTGGCCATCCTTTCCTTCAAAACGTAGTAAGCTTACAGAACTCTATCATCTATTAACACAATTCCAGGCTTTTATTCCTTTCTTTTCTTCCGCAACTTTTATTACACAGCCACAGACATACACGCACTCTGCCATGCTGTCTCATTTTGATATGTTCAGTTACCGTATTTGCCACCGACTGAAAATCACGTGACACTTTTTATTTTAAATGTCTGATAAAAGTTTTTAGTTTGAAAGGGGCCGACCATACAAAGATTGTCCATACAAAGTTTAAAAATGCCACACACAAACTGGCATGTAAGACCATGTTTGATCTCTAATGCAAATAGAATAAACAAAGCTGGTGAGTTTTAAGCCTAAAATTCCTTTGATCTTTGAAGCCCCATGGCTTTAAAAGTACAACTGCCCAACTGCCTTCTGTATCACAGCCTGGCATGTACATCTATATGCCTATATGTATATGTATACTTATACATAACATAAAAAACTTCTGTGTTCAAAATAGGATCAGTAGCTGATTGCAAGCCTATAGTTTTCTTCTTTAAACACCCTCTATTCATGAGTGAAGATAAGTCCAAATCTTGTCCCACTGATAAAAAACAAATTCAAACACGAGCAGGACCCGGCTGAATTTATTAAGAGTAAGGAAGACTTTGCAGTACATGCAAGGCACAATCAAGCCCTAAAAATAAATGGCATGCAGTAGGGCATGGGACAGAGTGACTCTTAACAGCACTTACAGATACCCTGTGGAGGCAAAATAACTCCTCAAAAATGCAAAACCCACCCAGGCACAGCAAGCCAGTGCGAGGCCCAGACAATATATACACCCCCTCTTAAATAGAGCACATGATGATATTTTCCTAGGGGGGAAATTTCACACTGATTTGGATGCCAAACAGGACATGCTCAAGAAGGAGCTGATACCCAAGCCAGGATGAAAACCCCAAGCTTTCTGCAAATCAAGACCTGTATAGCATCTCACATGGAACATCCAAAACCAGAGCTGCCTTCTCAGCACCGTGGCTGAGAGCTGCAGCTCCACCTGGCCGTTGCATCGCCCATGCTGGGTAGTTTACCGCAGTGTTCCCCTTTGGAAATCTCTCTATCAGCATCACTAGAGATTTGTGTCTAAAGGCAGGAGCTTTAGAGGGCAGGAAGAAGCCACTCCTTCCACATATCTGGCAACATGTAAAGTTTTTGACTGCATGATACAACACTACGGAGCTGGATCACAACGGGTAGAAGGCACCACTGGAGAGCATTACACTCAGCATGGAAGATTGTGCTGTACGGGAAATGCACAATTGCTTCTTTTAACCCACTAACCCTCTCTCTGAGGGTCAGCGATATAGCTGCCATTTGAAAAAGTGCCATAGGTCAATCTCTTAGAGTTTGCTTAGAGCTCAACTATACAACACCAGTGTTCACCTCCACGATTGAAGCTGGTATCAGTACCACTATCACAGCATGTGTTAGAAGTGTCCTCTCACTGCAGCACTGGCACAGAGAGCAGAGAAGGGCCGCGGGCTTACAGGTGCATCCTGCCCTCTGCCATGCCCCTAACGCTGCTGAAATGTGCGGTAGGTCAGGATGTACTATGGTGCAGTAAGTAGCTTCCCATAGGCATGAGACATGAGATGTAGCCCTTACTATCTCTCATGGAAACATCCACTTACTGCCTTCTTAAAGGTGATGCATTTAGTGTATAAAGGCTTTCTAGATTTTTTTAATGAAATGACTCAATAAACTACAGCTATTAAGAACTCCTGCCTAAATCATGCCTTATATCCGAACAGAGCCCTCAGTGTTCATATTTAAGTCTCCCTGAAGCTGAGATGATGCATACAAAGATACCCATGATTTGAATTTCATTTTTATGGACTTCATACATTTGTGTTAACAAAGTGTAACTGAACCCTCCCCCTGAAAAAAAAATGAGCAATGAGTTGCTTTATTATAACCTCTACAGGAAGACCATCCCTCACGAAAGCAGCAGAGGAGTGTGCTATGCAGTGCTTTATTGCAACAGTGCTAGTTGGTAAACTCGACGTGAGTAGGAAGGTCTCCCTCTTCTACTTCCTCCTTCTCCTCCCCTTCCCCAGAGTTATTGGATGGCTCCAGCCAGCACCAGCACAGTGGGCAGGGATGGAGCCACTGATCCAGCCGGCTAAGGCAAAAAAAGGGACTTTTTGGAGCAGCATGTATTGGTGAAGGAAAGCAGGAGCTCACGTGTTTCACTGAATCGGGGCCCCGTCTCGCAGCACTACGGCTGAGCAAACGGGGAACTGTTTGGTTTGCTGGTAACTCAAACAAGCCAGCAGAAAAATCACTGCAGATCAATGCAGAGCAAATACCTTCAGAAAAGTTCAGAGAAAAGCAAAGCCTAAAGCACTGTTTTGTTTTAGGTTGAATGAAGTGTTTCACTTTTAAATGGAGCAGCTGGTTTGCTGAAGATCTCTGTTGTGGAACAGGCTTGAGCAGGAAGTAATTTCAAACTTAAAAATTGGCATGTTTCAAATTTTCAGGGTTTTTTTCCCAGCAAACTTTAAGTGAAACTCAAGTGAAGAGCAAACAGTTGCAGCATTGCTGAACCTGCCTTCTCTAAAGAAAATTGGCTGCTAAAGTGTTGGGTGCCTCCCGTTGGCATGCAGCGGAACAAAGGCATGAGCCCTCCTGGACGGGAGCAGCTCCCCGTGTGCTCTTCGTACTGCACCCAACTCACCCTCCGCTGGCTCCTTCAGCAGCTGTATTTACAAATGAAGTGTTTCACCTACATTCCATATTTTCCCCTTCCAAGCACCCTGAGGTCGAAGTTCATTTCACAGGCTCACAACTATCTTTTGATTTACAAAATTTGCTTTTAAAAAGAAAGCCCACTGCAGGTTTGTGCTTAAAAAACAAACACAACCTCCTTCCCCCCCCAAAAAAATGCATAGCGAAACAGCTTTCCCTGCGAGCAGAGATCTTTGCTACTGAAGATGACAAGGGGTCCATGAGAAGTGATCTGGCCCCTGCAGACCCTCACAGCCAGAATATAAACAGTGGAAAAGGCCAGTTTCTGAGGGAAAGGATGGCACCAGCGGTACCTGAGATGGTGTTAGGAGTTTACACGTGGCTGGTGTAAAAAGGCATAGAGATAGATGACCTCTAGGTTAGGAGAAGTACAGCTGGTCACATGCTACACTGAGCGTATTCTGAGCATGGCATCTATAGAACCTGAAAAAAAAAATCTTTATTTTCTTTGATCAAAAATACGTATAGAAATGCCTGTTTCAAGGAAAATATCATACATTTTTTTTTCTTGTTTAACAAAATAAATTAAATATACATGACTTCTGTTTAAACTCTATATAGAATTACAAAGGTTTTATATTTTCAATTGGATTCATTTCCCGTCCATATAGGTATTTAATATGGTCCTTATTTATTTTCTCTTCTTTCTGTTTTTACTGTTGTTTGAACTGCAACAAAGTTGTATCATTTCCAAAATGTTATCTGAGGGGAGGGGACAACCACACACAACCTAGGTGAATATTTCTCAAATGCATTTTTTCCTACAAGATTATTTCATTCTCTTTGTTTTTTACTCTTTTTTCTAATGTTTTCATGTATTTTGCATTCATGTAGAAAATCCAGTAGCTTGTCACTGTGAGCCATCAGAGAAGGACAGCGTGTTTTGCTTTCTTCACCATCAGCAGTTCAATTATTATTATTATTAATTATTATTATTTCTTAAATATAAATATAAAGATGTTCTGTACAAAGTTCCTCTTTCCTTCTTTCCTTTTTTCTGGCAGTGGCACTGAGTCCTAGGACCGGGGAGTGGAGCACTTGTGGTTTGGTCTGCAGAGCCCCCCAAGGGAAACATGATGCCTTCAACTTGCAGAAATCGAACCAACCAGCTTGGTTAGTGTTCAGATCAAATGACCGTGGTTGAGAAGCATTTGGCATTTCACATTGTAAATAGAAATTAGTTCTTCCAGACCCTCTTGTGTTATTTTTTTCCCCTGGAAGAGGCGAATTGGTTATGTGTCCTGGTGCTCTGGCGCTAAACTCAGGTACTTTAGCACTCAAGTCACGCAGGGCAGGTCTGGGGGCTTCCCACCGAAGTACGTGATGTGCAGCAGGCACAGGAACAGCAGTGCCCATCCAGAAAAGCACCACAGTTACCTCTTGCTCTTCTTGCTCCTTTTAGCAACACAGGGAAGAAGGTGTTGGTTCACATCCCTGTGTCCTGTCTCACTTGTTGCCACCTTGATTAAGAAGTCCGGGAAGGCTCCGCTGTTGGGGATGGCTGCCTCTCTGCTGAGATTTGGAGTTCCTTCATTATTCCTCGGCTACATCCTGATTGCAATAATTAAAAAAAAATCTCTTTTCTCTCTCTGTCTTTCTCTATTATATATATATTTATATAGATAGATATAGATATATACACATATATATATACACACATACACACACGCATATACAATTATATATATATGTATATATATATTTAAAATTATATATATAATCTTTTCTGTCTGCTTTGCCTATTGCTGGCAGTGTGAGCTGACTTGGAGCAGTCTCTTCTGAGGTACCACGAGGAAAAGCCCAAATGAGCTACTGTACACGGCCACCCTCTTAGCACTGGTACTGAATGTGCTGGTGCTGATGGACTTTGCCTTCCACGTGTGAGTGGGTATGGGTGTGGATGTCTGTGTAAATCTTTGGGTACATTTTGGATGCCATGGCCGGGGCAAGTGCAGGCCCTTGCGACAGTAAATGCTGATGCTGGGCGACATATTCCTCATAGTTTATGGAGGAGATGCAGTCTTTGTCAGGGACCTGGGAGACGCAGATTCTGTCCCGGGGCTGTGGCCGGTGCACAGGGGCAGCAGCTGGTGGGGAGCAGGGTTTCTTCTTGGTCTGGCAAAGCCACAAGAGGATCGTTCCAAAGATGAAGACGGCTCCAGCGGGGATGCCGATGATCACGGGCCAGGGAAGGCTGCTGGCTGAGGTGGGGGGCACAGGTGCACTCGGAGGCTTGGGATCTGGACATCACGGCAGGAGAGAGACAGAAAGAGTTAATTAAATGCAGGCAAAGTGAATTCAAAACAGATGTCACACTTACGCTGGCTTTTGTACAGGCTGTCTGGCAACCCTGCCAGACCAAGTAACAAGGGAGAAATCAAGCCAGCACATGATGTTTGGTAACTGCTTTGCTTTTCAGTGCTCCTGGAAGGACAAGCAGCTCGCTTTCTCTGGTTTAGAGGTTGGAGGGGAGTCTTTGGGGGATTTTTTAACTTTCTTATCGAAGCTTTAATGGATGCACTACAGCCAGCCCTACAGAGTTTCCTAACACCCTCACTCTGTGACAGACTGGGCTTCACTGCCCAGATTGGAGGACACAACATGGGACGTGTTGGTAATACCTCCATGTCAGAGGCCCAGGAGGCACGATCGGGTTGCACAGCGCAACGGCACGTTGCCCACTTGCCTCTGCCAGGTGTAGCTGTGTCTGTGTTGGCTTTAGACACTCTTTAGTATCCCTTTCTGGCAATACTGAAGCCACTCAGCAATGCTCTGCCATGGCAGGCAGCACAAATGTGGTGTTTTGGAGGGGTTGTCTTGAATTTCTTGTGTGGCTGGGAGGAAGGCTGAAGGATGAGAAAATGCAGATGAGCTGCTGTCCCCTTCTTGGTGCCCAAGCCATGGAGAACTGAAAGTTCACGTGGCATTAAAGTGTGCATCCAATTCCCTATGCCAAATGGGCTCTACCTCCACCAGTCTCTTTGGAGCTGCCATTGGCTTTCCCAAGGGGAGAGAATTCAGTTACCCGACGAGATAAGATGCTTCAGAGAGCATCTTTCACACCTACCTCCCCCTTCCCCTCTCTGCTCTTGGCAGCCTGTACATCCCCGGGTAGCCACTCCGGTTTTTCAGCCTGATCTCTCAATTTATAGACCCCAAAGGAGTCCTGGGGTAGGATCCTAGCTATCAAAATCCCCATCTAGATAGCTACCAGCTGGGATTTCCAAAGCCCTGAAAAATACCTAGGCACAGAATTAAACTTGCAGGGAGACACTCAAGAACCTTTGAAAACCGCAGGCTATCCAAATGGTCCAATATGTTATATTCAAACATATATCACTTAACTTTCAAGCCAAACTTCTTCAAGACACTAATGTCTTTTTCTCTCCTTGACAAATAATTCTACGGCTACTTTGAAATATTAAATATATACCATGTGGTCTCTTTGAAGTCAGAAGGACCTATACTGTTGACCTCAATAGACAAAACTTTGATTCACCAACACTGGAAATTACAGAATAACTTAGGCTGGAAGGGGAGTCTGGAGGTCATCTGGTCTGGCCCCCTGCTCAAAGCAAGACATGATCAGGGAACTGACCCATCAACTGACCACAAAAAGAACAGTCTTCTTGTCGGTTGGCAGAAATCCTCTGCTGGGCTGAAACGAAAGTGTTTTGATATTCATCCATGCTGGTTTTCGGAGCTGTCTATGTCAAATCTGGTAGATTTACAAGCAAAATGGTGTTTTTCTAACTCATGGCCTTGCAACCACATCTTTGCCTCTGAGGGCAAGCTGGGTTCTCCTTCTCCGTCATTGCCAATAACAACAGGCCTGCAGGCTCTGGTTCTGGTATGAGGCCTCATTATAGTCCCATTTAAATCAATGGAAAGTCTCCCACTGATTTCAGTGGAAGCTGGATCAGACTCTCATAGTTCAGAAACTCCCAGAGGCTTTGAGTTATATCCCACCCACGCAGCCTTTTCCTTGGGATTGACAGGCTTTCTGGTCGGAGTTTAGTCCCCAATCTAAGTGATGCAGAAGAAGACGCCAAGAGCATTCTCTTACTTGGCAACCCGCTGTCAGTGTCTAAATTCAAGCTGAATCGATGGCTGCTGACACGCAGAGCTTTGGCAATCAGTGAGCAGAAGAAGCCATGCTGCCTTAGTTACAGGAGCCATGAGCATTTTCCCCACTACCTACACAGAAAAGCAGTCCTAACAGCCTGGGAGAATTAATGATCTCTGTCTCTTACTGGTGTCTTGACTGGAGACACCCCGTTAGACCTGACAGCTCAAATGCTCTGATTCTGGCTCCAGCTCCTGCACTTTCTTAACTGTGTTGGCCTTGTGGTGGTGAAGAGAAGAAAAAGTAGTAAGATTGATTTTTGTCATAAAACTGGAGGATCTGAAGCTAGATTCACATGACAAGGTGAGGCAGAAAGAAATGCCCTTTTCAATAAAAAATATTTATCAGGGCAGAACTGCACAGTTAGGAGGCAAAGGAGTAAAAGACAAAGCAAGGATGGTGTGCCTGAAACGCACTCGATACGGCCTCAGTTGGACGTGGCCACTGGCTCTGAGGCCTGGGGAGAGAAGTAAGCAGTTGCAAGTTTGGTACAAGGGTCCCCAGGGGATCACTGGGTAAGAATTTAACTAATCAATCATTCTCTCTTTCACACTTGTTCTTTTCCTTTCCTTGTGACTGGGAGAGTTTTTATTCTTCTCTCATTTTATGGGCCTGTATCAGTGTTTCCTTTTACCAGTGAAAGCAATATAAATAAGAGCAAGAGAAAGAAGAAATGTAAGGGAATGGGGTTGCAAACTGTGCTGCAATTCAGTTTCCCTCTCACCTCCCCCATCCTATTGCTGAAGTGATGTAGTGCCTGCAACTGCAGTATCATTTCCCAGCTCCTTTTTCATACAGGAGCAGATCATTCATTTTATTTCACCTTGCTGGAATCATTATTCCCCACGAAGGGAGAAAAGGAACCGTCATCAAGAGGAATTCAGCAAGGGCTGATTTAAATCAGGGCTGATTTAGTCCCTCACTCATTCTTGTCAGAACTGGGCTAGCCTAAATCAGCACAGCATCACAGAGGGCCATGGAGCCCCATGGACACCAGCAGCTGTGTTAATAAATACCATGATGCAGACTATTGGTTCAGACGGGGGAAAAAAGGCATAACTCACCTGGCAGGACTGTGAGAAAAGCACTGCGAAAGCTGTAGCCCATGGTGTTTGCCCCTAGGCAAATGTACATCCCTGCGTCCTCTTCCTTGGCTCGAGTAATCATCAGTTTGTTCAGGTAGGAACCATCGGGACGGGACCAGACCTCCCCCGTGGGCAGCACAACGAACTTCTGTCCCCCAACGTCGATGGTTGAGTTGTACTTGCTCTCTGTGCCATACTCCACCCTTTTCAGCCACTGAATGACAGGTTTGACATCACTGCGGACTTTGCACTGGAAGGATGTGGTCCCACCATAGTCTACCGTCGTGTTGACGGGGTGCGTCCCTGTCAGGATGGGCTTGGACCTCGTCCTCTCTGCACAAAAACACAGGGAGCTCAATGAAAAAAGGTGTTTGCCAATCTTATTAACTTGTGATTGCAGAAACATCGGAAAAAGGCATAGGAAGGATGCAAAATAATTGTCTAGTCCAACTCTCTGCCCCAAGGCAGGCTGAGATTTCTGCAAAGCTCTCCTGATATAAATTTGCCCAGCCTCTGCCAAAGCCTCTAATGGTAGATGCTCTCCAGTCTCTCCAGACTACTCCTCCATTGTCTGAGGTTTAGCAAGTCTTTTCTCATGCTCAACCTAAATCTTCCTGTTTCTAACAAGGAAGTTACTTACTCTATCTGCATCAGACCTGGAGAAAAGTTTGCTCTCCCTCTTAGCCCTTATATTTTGGAAAATTTTCTTCAGCCCTCCCTTCAGCACACTGAACAACCCTCCTAATTGCTAAGCAAACAGGGTCCTAAGAATCTCCTATAGAAGGTTTTTCTGCCTTTGCCATGTTTCTGCTCTCTCAGGTCACTTATGAAGCATTTATATTTAGGCACCCAGTTTGCGGCGGTATTACGTGGCACCACACAAGTCAGACCTGGCCTTGGCAAGTATTGTAAATCCAGTCTGGACTGCTAAATTTCCCCATTCCCTTGCTGTACGCTGCAGCTATGAGATGACAAAAGGGGCCATCCTTCCCTGTACTCCCACTTATCCCCTTGTCTCAGGGATCATATCCCAGAATAATGGGATCTTAATGAGGTTCCTCGACCTACAGGGTCAGAGGCTGCAGTGATCTTTCTTGAGGCTTGACCAGAGTAAGATAAAGGGCCTGATACTAGCCAAAAAGGCCAAAACCCATTTCAGGATTACATTTGGGCAATAGTACAGGCCTGAACACAAATGAAGTGGATTATTTCACTGTAAATGTTCACTTGATTTTGACCCTGATGATGTCTTATCAATGTTTATAAATATCTGAAGAGAGGGTGTAAAGATGAAGCCAGGCTTTTTTCAGTGCCCAGTGACAGGGCCAGAGGCAACGGGCACAAACTGAAACACAGGAGGGTCCCTCTGAACATCAGGAAACACCTTTTGACTGTGAGAGCGACTGAGCACTGGCACAGGTTGCCCAGAGAGATTGTGGCATCTCCCCCCTTGGAGATATTCAAAAGCCATCTGGACATGGTCCTGGGCAACTGGATCTAGGTGACCCTGCTTGAGCAGGGAGGGTTGGACCAGATGACCTCCAGAGGTCCCTTCCAACCTCAGCCAGTCTGTGATTCTGTGATGCTGTGTCTCTTAGCACCATGTCTGGTAGGGTGCAGTTTGCAGGTGAATATGACAGAACCTTATGTATTCTCAGACACAACCTCATTTTTTTACCAGATTATTTACAAGTACATATCTATTGAGAGTCCACACCAGGACCACTATGGCTACCCCCAGTTTGGGGACAGTGAGGGGTGGGGTAACACATGTTCCTTCTGCTTTTGGTCTTCCCTAAGGACAGACAAAATTGAATGGGAAAGGCCCCTTCGTTCACAGACTAATGGCAGGCTGTGGATATTGTCTCATCTTTTGTCTGGGAGTCCTTCAGGAGATATCTGTCATC
Source organism: Fregata magnificens (assembly GCA_013389945.1). Taxonomy (NCBI): domain Eukaryota; kingdom Metazoa; phylum Chordata; class Aves; order Suliformes; family Fregatidae; genus Fregata; species Fregata magnificens. Next base: position 83,420 of record WAAD01042403.1, read on the forward strand.
TCTGTTGCTGGGCCTGGTAGCTGCCCATGGGGACGAAACTCTACTGGAGGCCATCCCATGCCATGTCATCTACTGCTGGGGGAGCTGAGACCACAGGCACTACCAGTGAGGAAGATCTTCACTTCACCCTCACCTCCCTGCTTTTATTATTTCTTTCTTCAGCCTAATTGTCCCCACACTTGCTATGGAGCAAATTTTTGTGGAGGAAGAGCTCAGAAGGCTTTGGCTTTTCTAGCCAATAACAAAATCTTTCCTTTCTCGCAAAATTTTTTGCTTCAAGTCTCAGCTGATGAAGGAAACAAGATGGTAGGAAAGGAAATCAAACACAAGAAGTTCACAAGACCATCCTTTCCAGCATGATCGTAAGCCTTGCGTTGTGTCAACACCACATAAAGTCAAAGGAAAAATATATGCCTTATTCTGAGGAATGTTTCAATTTTTTTTAGTGCTAGCATCAGAGAAATCAGTCACAGTTTCCAGACAAGGAGGTACTGCAAACCTCTATCCTAGACACAGAGAGAAATTATGGTATCACAGTGGGTGGTAACTGCTGGCAATCATCAACCACTTTTGATGGCAAACACTGTTGGATTGAGCATGTAATAAAACAGCTCCCACCAGCACTGGCTTTGGGGTGAGAGGAAGGAACAATGGATCCTCTTTCAAAAACTCAGGATACTTTCAATAATGAGGGCTCTAAAGATGTGCATGGGAAACAAAAATACCACAGTGGTCTCTATAAGCTTTGCCTTGGGACTACAAGCGGGAATCACAGCTGGGGAGACTGAAACTCAGATAAGCAGGACTTAGGAGTGGAGGCTCGGGGGGGGGGGGAAGGAGGAAATTGAATGAAACCTGTAATGCTCCACAGAATGATGTTAGAAATAGAAAGATGTCTGAAAACTGCTTAATGCCCTTATCTCCTTGACTCTGGTTCCAGCTTTGGTTACTGTTTTCACTCCTAGCCAGCAAAAGCTAATGAAAACAAAGGTTACATACATCTTTAAGTTGATAAAAACCAAGAAAAACAGGGACACAGAAAGGGGTTTGTCCCTGGTGCTGTCTGGTTTTGATGAAGTGAAAATGCCACAGCTGCCATTAGGATGGGGCTTGATTCATTTCCCTGTCTCTGCTCCTGGTTTTAGTGTAAACACATGTTTTTACTGTCTCCACACAGCTGCATCTTTATCAATCCCAGATGTCCAGCAGGTTTGTGCCTTTGGAGCCCAACAGAGCTCCCCACATGTGCTTTTAATTCCTGTGATTCTAGAGAAAGGACTTATCAGAGAACAGATCTTTACCTTTAAGAACAATCTTTCACACTGGGGTAAACTTTCTCATGCTAAAATGTATGCACAGACAGACAAACAACATGCTTTCCATGTGGCTGGAAATAGCCCTCCATGCCCCTGCTCCTCATTAACGAAGGCTATTCAATCTTCTCTCCACTCAGCTCATCTTCTCCACTTTCTTGAGTTGGCTGCTCTGTAATAATTTCCATGACAACTTATGATGATGTCATAGACAAAGCACAATGATTTAAGAATAAGAGCTCTTCTCTGGTAGCCTTAGGTAGGATTTGAGTATAATTATCGTCAGTAATAATAGGGGAAACAGGAGATTAGAGACCAAGAATCAGAATAGCTAGATAGTAAGAAGAGCAATTTTCCCTACCCCACCACAATGCAGGGTAATCCCTCCCAGCTCATCTTCTAAGGGTTGAATCTTTAAAGCTATGTAGGCATCTAAAGATACAGACAAGATCCCAGTGGGATTTTTTTTTTTTTTTTTAGTATCTCGTTTGTACCCACCTGGACCTTCAGATGGCCAAATGCATTTTAAAATCTGGCCCTAAAGCCTTGTCTGGATAATCACTCTGGTCATAAGATTTCTGCTAATTCCCTTGGGAGACTTCTCTAATGAATTGGGCCTCCTATTACAGCTATCTAGACTCAATTTTCAATTGATTGGTTTCACCCTATTACCACTCTGATGACAGAGTAATCTGGGCCATCCTAAATATTTCCACCCCTCCTCTATGGTGCATGAAAGGGCTTTCTCAGTCAGTTCTCAGTCTGTCCTTGAATTGACTCTGTTGGTAGTGTAAGATTGAACTGGGCAATGGTGAGCTTTTACCATGCAGGTGCCCTTAGAGATGACTGTTTCCCAAGTATCTCTCCTCATTTCAGCTACTAAATTGTATCGTTGCCACTCTGTCTTGCCCAGGATTCTAGGTTTATTCTAGAGTTTCAGTAATGTTTTCTCTGTCTCTGCTGATGTTTTTAACACCTCCCCATTTCTGTCTCCAGCTATCATCGGCATTGCACGCTTGCCATCATGCTCTCTTTACTCAGTCAGCCCCCTTTTCAAAGCTCCCTCCCTGCCTTTCCACCCCAGAGGCTGCACTTACGGATTACTTCAACTTTATATGTTGCATTGATTTCTCCGACTTTGTTAAACACTCGGCAGGTGTATTTCCCACTATCCTCTGGCTTCAGGTTCTTCAGGTTCAGCGTCCACTTCTTCTTCTTGTTCTCCCCAATCTCTTGGGGCGTGAGGGGCTTATTGTCCTTCAGCCATGTGATGTCAGGCCGTGGGTTCCCACTGGCCACGCACTTCAGGCGGATGGAGCTGCCAACAGGACGGGCGATCACTCTCCGTCTCATCTTGGCAGGCTGCGTGAACCTGGGCCGGGCTGCAAAAGGCATGAAAAATTGACTGTGGTGAGTAAAGGGCATGCAAAGAAGGATACTGCTGCCAAGTGTTATGGCCAAATTTGCTTGAGAGGCACCCAGCAGCCCCATACATACTGGTGTATCACTCTCATATCAACTCAAACTGATTTCCTTAGAAAGGAGACAGCATCCAGCCTGATGCATTTAAATGGTTACTGGACTGCTATGGCCACCTCATTAGCCTTCTGCATAGCACAACCCTGGAATTTCTGTGTCCGTAAGGCAACTGCGTCAGACCATCTCACAAAATAATACCAAAATCACGTATTGTAGCTGAAGGCAAAATGCAGCCCCATAATCACATTATAATTGTTACCATACTCCATGCCACAAATGCAAACCCTTAGCCAAGACCAAAGGAAAAACCTCAGATTCCTGCCAGGCTGACCATTTTCTCAATCTTTTGCTGGTCACTTGAAGCTTCTTTTTCTGAAGATGTTTTGCCCCTTAGTTCTCACTGGCTTTAATGGGACTTAAGAATAGTCAACATCTTTTCAATATGTAGGAAAGTCTTAGAAGTGTGCCAGACTTTTGTACATTGATCTGAACTTAAATGTATGCAATTCATTCAACATTAATTTATGAAGCATTCATGCTGAAAGGCCCAAAGCAGCAAACAAACAAATGGAAAGACCCAATAAAAAACCCTTGAGTTTGTTATTAGAATATACCCCACGCCAGCCTATCCCAAAAATGGAGAAGCTGAAGCAATAGCGCCTGTTGGACAGAATCATGGGTTAAGATAGCCGCCTTGTCTTAGCAAGGAAATCACCAATATTTCTAACGGCAGTGACAAGAACACTAAAGAAATGCAAGGTCCCCACCTGGCAAAATCTGAAACTTTTAAGAGAATTGAAACAATAGAACATGATCTGTTGCAAGGCAAAAGCTTGTCTAACAGTATCCTGTAATGAAGAATTCAAAAGAAATTACAAATTTCTCACAGTTACTTTAATTATGCAGTGCCAGTCCGGGGGCACTTCTAACTGCAGCTTCCTGCTGAGATTAACAGCACTTCTGACTCCCACTTGGCATTCTTCCCCTACATCCAAAATACTCCTGCCAAATTCACCTATCCTCTTTCTTTATTTTGGCAAAGCCGGTTTCTCCTCCGAGTCTATTCAGCATTTCCACAACAGGTTTCTCCCCGTTCTTTTGAACCCTATTTCTTGCTTACCATGATCTTACTCTTCAGCCCCAAAGGGCAGTCACCCTGCATTTTTGCACTCCCCTGGTAAATCCTCCTTGGTCCTTTTCTTGGGAAATAAGAGAAAAAGGTAATGAGTGGCCTGCTCTGTGGCACGCTGGGTTGAATTATGCCCATCAGCCACTGGCCTTCACCAATGACAACTGGAAAGCCACAACCTTAGTAACATATAACACACCAAAGCAAGCTGAGAACGTTGTGCTTCAGGTATCAGGGCGGTTAGCTACAGGTCAGCATGGTGGGACTCTCTACTAGAGATCCAGCGCTGCTGCCCAGGGCTGAGGGCCAGAAACTCTGGGATGTGCATTATAGTAGAGCTTTGCTGGATGGAGGAGGCTGGTCTGCAGCTTCCCCTCTCCAAGCACTGGGGAATGGCAGCCATTGCCCTCCGAGGTCTGTGAACAATCCCTTAGTCCTCATCCCCCTGCAGCCTTGCCCAACATCCCTCCCTCTGGGAAGAAGTCACCCTTTGGCGTACCCCCCTCTTCAGAGTCCTTTTCTGTAGGGGAAACCATCTGCCTCCGCAGCCTTCCCTTGCCCCCCTTGGCTGTCATTTTGGGTCCCAGCCCTTTCATGTTATTTCAAACTCTTGCTCAGAAATGCTTTACTCCCCATACAGAGGCTTTCATGTGTAATCTAATGAACCAGAGCAACTCCGGCACTGAAAGTCCTTGCCGTGACAGCTGAGCAGCAAGTGTGACATACTAACCCACTCCACAGGTCGTGGTGCATAAATTGTTGGGTATTCCCTTGGGAGTCTGCTGCAAGAGGAGGCCCCGTCCCAGCAAAAACAATCACCCTCCCAGAGAGACAATTAACCCTGTCAGAGCTGCACGTTGTGAGCAATGACATGCCGAAGTTTAAGTCTGAGCTGAGGGAGACGTGCTGATAAGGGCTGTCATTGTGGAAATTGAGTAAATGTCTGCAAGGTGAATGGAGAGGTTAAGAACCAGCTGTGAAATGGGTCTAAACAGTTATCCTCTTATATGGCAGTAATTAACTCTGAGACCAAGAACTGCAGGTCCAGGTAGGGATAGATCCTCGCCGGGTGGGATTCCTGGGCTGGAACTAACATATCAAAGAGCAGGTTGGAGACAGGACGGTCAGACTGCCCATGCAGCGTGAAGAGTCAAGTGAGTGACTCTAAGCTCTCACCTTCCCTTACCTCTTCCCTGCTTCCACAGCAATATTTCAGAAGGACTTTGTGGTGTCCCTGCTCAGTAAGGGCATTGCAAGACAGAATCTCTCTTTCCTCCCAAAAAAGCAGACCTATAATGTTTCTGGTTTTGCTCCCATTGCGACTCCCATGAATCTGTCTGGAGTTTTGCATTCACTCCTCATACATTGTTGCCCAGATACCTACCAAACTACAGGTAAAGCTAAACTTTGGCTTTTTCTGTCTTTCTTTCTTCTTCTGTTTAAAGAAGGTTAAGTGATGATGTGGTCTCAAAAGCTACTCCAGGCTGTGTGCAATATGCTGAAACCAGATCCCATTTACACAGTCCTGAATGTTTCCTTGACAAAAGCCTGAACTGGACAAGTTTAGAAAAGCCGGTTAACAAAAAAGGAGAAAGAGAGAGAGACAGACACATAAGAGAGAAAAAGAGACCCAGCAAGCACAAAGGAGAAAGAGGGAGAAGCAGTAGTGTGAGAGAGGCAGAAAAAGTCTCTTTTGAGTCGGTGCTAGTAAATGGCTGTCCCCAAATCTGTACCATTTACAGAAGTTTTGCTTGTTGGAGTGCCAGCGAAGGCCATTACGAAGTGCCTCTGTGTTATTTATACTTCACATGTTTGTTCTTCTCCACATCACTTGGTGTTTGCTTCATAAACAGGAACCGCACATTTGTACAGTATAAATTATGCCACACACAAGAGCAAGGGAAAACACAAGTGATGGGGACAAAGAGACAGTGCTGTGTACGGGTTCCTTGCTGAAATGCTGTTTACCATGAAGATTTATTTAAGCTAATGAAAATTAAATGAAACTGAAGGCTGTTGGCACAAAGACCTGGGAAGGAATTCAACAGTCTCCTCTCCCTGTGGGACATGTCGAGGTGCATGGATTAGTCCCTGAGGCTCCTGTCAGATGTTGCTCATACAAAGTGAGGTGGTTAGCTAAAATGTAGTCTGCTGCGATCCGCCACAATTACCCCCGCATAGTGATGGTCAGTACCGCTTCCAGCTCTCATGATACTTATACAAAAGTGTCATGATACGACTATTGAAATACTTTCAAGTCTTTTGGATAATCGCTCAGTCAGTTGTGGGAAGACGTGGATGGGGGTGTCTAACTTTCCCCGCATCAGCTCCCTGCTCTTGATGGGGGCAGGACCTCTCCCCAGCGATACCCCTCCATGATGGTAGCTGGAAAGCAAACTGGAGCTTTTTTTTACCGTGCTTCTCCTCTCCCACTTCTCTAGGGCCCAGGGCTCTGCAAACACAAACTGCTCCTTCACCCATTATCCTCCAGAGACCTGCAAACACACGCTGACCCTCCCTGCACACCAGCTCGCACCAGCAATTTGTTGGTGAGCACTGCTGGATGGAAAGGGCTTGGGGGGGTGTGTGGCCTGCCCCAGCCATTTCCCTGCTTGGGGAGAGGAGACAGGAGGGAGGGAAAGGGGAAAAAGCAAAGGTGTAGGAACACTCTGCAGCACAGAGAAGGACTGGGCCAGGGCATCACCGAGTAAGACACAATCTGATATGAGATTGTCAATGCCTAATAATTTTAGTAGTGCTTATGTCTTTTTTTCATAATCTTATTGTTATTGATCCATCATCCGCCAGCTCTACCAGGAGCACGTCTGCCGTGGCATTTAATGTCTGCTCCTGTCTTCACCAGGGTAATGAAGAGCGGAGAGATGGCAGCTTTTCTTGCTAGCTGCTGAATCTCTCCTGAAGGACTCCTGACCTGTAGCTTATCTAAGCCACCCTTTCTCTAGCTCTAAAATGTTGTCATCCTTTTCCAGAATGAGTGGAGGTTACCTTCCTCTCCCAGAGCAAGCTCCGTCTTAGATGAATCTGTTTTCAAAGCTATTATGGCAGTGCCTCCTCCAGGGGACTCCAGTGTGGACTGGACTACTCTGCAGCACACCACATCCCTTGTTTGCCAGCTCCTGAAGAAAACTGGCCTCAGCTCAAGTGGTGGGGACTCATACCGTGAAAGCTTGACAGGTTCCACCCCTACCATTGCTATGAGGTTACTCCCTGGCCACGAATGTGGTACAAAGGCATCTCTGTGTTATAAAATTAAAAGGAGGGATGTACTGCAGCAGCAAAATGGAAATGCTGTGCTTCATCCCTCGAGGTCATAAAGTCACATTGCACTCCTGTCAGTAATGGCCAAAAGCTGTTTGGCGTCAGCCTCACAACTTATTGTCCTTCAAGGAGTGCTTGGACCAAACTTTGGACCTGCAAGTCTTGCGGTGATTCAGAACCTGTTCCAAGTGAGATTTTAGCGGTTCCCCAAAGCTCTGCAACAGCATCAAAATCCTATGCTTGAACAGTCCAGAGCTTAGAGAAGTTCATGCAGGTGTCTAAAAGAGAGGGTAATTTTAAAAAATACTCAGCTTTGGCATAATGCTAATTCTCCTGAAGTGAAGTCAGACCTCCCATTTGCCCTCACTGGGAGCAGTGTTGTGTTGGCACTGAAGGCTTTTGGAAATATTGCTGTAAAAGTCAATATGCCTTTTATAGAGAGTCTATGAAAGCTATAATAGCTGCACATGCAAAAGAAAGTCACTGCCCAGAAAAACAAATGCAAGGGAGAACCATGCTGGCGTATATGGCAGGGGGCCCTAGAACGGACCACGGGCTACATTTCGCAGACGGACCCTTGGATGGGATCCATTCACACTGACATGTTCAGCTGACACTCTGTTTATTATTTGACGATTTGTAGGGAGAACTCACTCCAGTCACTCTGCCTTGCCTTTCCTTCAGCAACTGAGAAACATGCTGCATGAACAGCACTGAAGCAAGAACCAAGGAAAACCAAAAAACATACACTGTTCCTTACCCCATTGCTTCCCAGAATGATCTTCATATTCTCCATTGGAGCCTTCAGGTACCTGGCTATCCTTTCCTGAGCTGGCATCATCTGCAAAGGAAAGGAAAGGGAAGATGTTAAGAAGGTCTCCTGCAGCATAGCAGTACGATAGCAAGAGTTTGCATTTCCTTCTGGAGGCACCATGCAGCTGAAACACACCCAACGTACATTTGGCATCCACATCCTGGCACTTACAGCCTGGCCAGTTTAATGAACAATTTAGTTTGCTGCTTTATGAGGTTTTCGGCAGGCTACCAAAGCAATGGGAGATTAATCAATGTTTCCATTAATAGCTGACAAAAGCCTCTTTGTTTATGTTTACAGGTTGCTGTTCCCTAGGAGGAGCTGATCCGTTGTACCTTCTATGCAAATAATGGTATAAATCAGCATTACAGATAATTAAACCTAGGAGATGGGGGAAGACTTATGTGATCAGTCACACAGAGCACAAGCGGTAGAATTGGGGCCACTAATTCACCTTTCAGCTTCCATACAAAATCAGGAAAGCAAGCAGGTCTGGGGTCAAATGAGTCCTCAAGGGATGCTGAATGCAAAGCTATGGCTGGAGAAAGCACTACTGAATTGAAAAGCTGTTTGTGTTTCGGTTTTTTTTTCAAATTAAGGTCACCCATCCACGTGTATCAACAACACACCGCTTTGTCCCTTATCACTCTAGGTGTCTATACCACTACCACAGAGCAGCATCAAGGTCTCAACTCTGTACCCTGTACTGCTAGGAGAAATACAAATCACCACAAGGTGAAACCCCCATCTCTTCAGCAGCCCCCGCCTTAAATTGCTGCTGTGATATGGCCACCTACAAGGTCTCCACGAGGGCTGAGGGAGCAGGAGAGTGCCCTGAGCCTCCTTCTGCAACCCGGGTGATGCTGGTGGCCTCACAACTCTGCAGTCCCCAGATGTGAAGTTTTTTCCTCCTCCAGTAAGATCCCAACCTCTACTGCACCAGCGCTCAGCTCAGAGCATCCTGTTATAGCAATGCATCACACCAGGATGAAGGTCTGCCTGAGGGACTTTGGGCACCTACAGGTGACGGCGCAGCAAAGTATGACTCTTCCAAGGCTACTTCTGTGATCTACAGGTGGCACAGCCCCATACGGCAGCTGGATTTCAGGTGAAGGTCTTGATCAAGAGCTACTCAGTTCCTGGCTAAAGTGCATTGAAGTGTGTGAAGTTTGATTGTCAGAGATAGGTCAGGTGAAGGCTGGGAAAAAGTTCACCTGAATAAGAAACTGCTCCACAATGGTGTAAAACAAACAAAAAAAATCATGAGAAGTGGAAACATCTGACCTAAAGAATGAATCCCTCCAAATGCCCAACTCCTAAAACCTCTAAGAAAAAGGTCTCAGGAGCAAAAGAGAGGAAATTTCTTGCTGTAATCTCTGTGGCAGAGAGGAAAAACTTATCTCAGCTTATACATGAGCATGGCCCTCCCTGCAAACTTATAAATAGTAGAGCTGTTCTTTACAGTTGTTTTAGAAGCTGGGTCGTGCTTAAACAGTGCTTGGTGTGTAAACTTGTGTGCAGTCTTTGTGCGAGAAGAACATGTGTTTAACCCCATCCTCACCCCAGTTTCCGCTATTTTGGAAAATCATCCCGTCTCTTCAGCATGGGGTATTTTATGCCGACACATGCTCCAATCTCGTTTGCCGCTGTCCCTTAAGCAGAGAGGCTGCAATGCCATATGGGTTTGTCCCCCCTCGCCCCTGACAGATTTTTCCCTTCTCCTTGCGGTTACTTCGGCACAGTTTTCCCCGGAGGTATGTGCAGCTGTCACTTCGAGGGGAAAAGAAAACTTTCAGGGCAGCAGCACGCCATGCTCTTACTTCAGCAGCTCACTCCAGCCGCCTGCCCCTTCCCACCTCCCTCTCGCCCATTGCTGGAAACCCAGAGGCTTTCCCAGGGGCTCCAGTCAGCTCTGAGCCTAAACCACAGGGAAGCGGTGTGAAATGTAGTCACACTCAGGAAACATCAACTCTCATGCAGTGCCGTGAGTGCAAATGTACCGTCCAGGCTCCGCCGAGGCTGGCCTGGAGCCTGTGTTACAGAGGAGACGAGTAACCCAGGTGCTGCGTCTTACAAATATATTTTTACAGCCTTGGCAAACCAAATGCAGGGAATACAAACATACCCATTATATATGATGGCTTGCATATGACAGATGGTCTCCTTTCAGTCAAAATACTGAATCGATTATCTTCTGGCACTTGTACAGTTTTTCACATAAATATCAGTAGTGCTACTAATGAAATCTTGGATGCTCTCTGACAGAGGACTTAGTAAATCCCCTAGCACAATTAGAAAAATGTATTGAGTAATGGAGAATAAAGAAAAACTGTGGTCAGAGATGTAGGATTCCTGCCCATTGTTAACGGCCGAATATCTTAAAAGTGGTTAAGATGTTTAAGTGGCGATGTTCTGTCAATTATATCTTAATCCTACTCAGCTTGATGTACAAAGAGCAGTATATCCTCCCTTGCCTCCTGCCTCATGTTACAGTATGTCAGCCCATGTGCACTCCTCCTGCCTACACACAAGGACTGACTGGCATTCGCAACACCTCTTGACGTGCTGCCAAGCTTTTGATGTAAGTAAAATTGTTCTGAATCTGTTTGATCCTTTGAAAATGCTTCTTTGGATGTTATCCTGCCAAATCGCAAACCTGCGGAGTAACCTACCAAACCCAGAAAAAAATCCTTCTGGGGGGAAGAGATCAGGATAACTAATGCCACCATGCTGAGCCTATGAAATAGATAATTTGGCGGAGGAGCAAGACTGAAATAAATAACTGCATGCATTTAGACATGTTGGTTTAGATCCACTGGAACCGGTTTCACTTTTGTTGGGAATGTGGTAACGTTAACAACAACATATAGCAGAAGTCTTGGTGGTGGTGGGGAAATGTCATAAACATGGAAACTCACGTAGAGCAAAACTACTCCTTCCCATCCCCAGAGCTGCACACTGGGTGAGGAGCGTTACAGCAGCCTCCATTCCAGCTGCAACATGCAGTGAATTGGACTTCTACCTTCAGCATGACTGTGTCTGAACGAACTTACACTTGAGAACTGTAGGAAAAAAGCTGATTCATAAGATCCAGAAATTGGGTGAAACTCATTTTGGGAAGATTCCCTGAAGCCCAGGAATCTCCAGTCAAACTTAAAAGTGTGAGCGAGGCAGCAGAATAGCCAGTGATACAACCATAAAGCGTTAACCTGGGATGTGAGTGACCCAGGGTCAAGCCCCTCTTCTGTTACATTCAGAGAGGGATTTGAACCTCCCCTCTTGCACCTTGGGCGTCTTAAGCTCTGAACTGTGGTCTCAGAGAGCCAAAAAAGAGATGATTATTACCTAAAGTGGAACAGCACTGTGGGAGCCAAATATCTCAGGAACACCCTCAGGATGGAAGACCTCTGCCTAATTCAGATATCACCAAGATTTGACTTCCACCTGCCCCACCCAAAGTTAGTACTGCGGCTGCATGGAAAGAATCTGTCTCTCCCTGTTTTGAAGAACTTTCTTATTTTTTTGATTTTAATTTCAAGTAGTTTCCTAGGATAGGGAAACATTTTTGCAGTTGTTCTAGTCCCTGTGCTAGCAAGGATGGACATGTTTCTGTACCACAAACACACTTTGGTCAGCCTGCTCACTCCTAGGGAAGGATCTATGACACTGAAGGCAAAACCAAATTTCCTGAAAGTCCAGAGGCATCTGATTCAGCCCAAACCTGCAGCCTGAAGCCTGGTTGATAGTGCCAGATCTGAAGACCTGCTGTTTGCATTTCACCCCAATCTTTACAAATGCAACTGGCCTGGCAGTATTCTTATTAGACAGAGAGTGGACCTGAAAAAACGAGCCACCCAGATACGTATGACCAGCAGACAAAACAAAGAGTTAGTAGCAGAAATCACATGAGTCTTAGCTATATTCAAAAATGCCCTAATAAGCTGATTGCTTACTCATGCCCTTGTCACCTCCCACAGAGGCGGGCAGGTCAGGGTGATAAGTACATACAAAAAAATCAGCCTGCAGCCAAAGGGCAGCAGGGACCAGCTATGCAGCATTGCCAGCTTTGCTGCCAGCAGATTACCACAAGAGGCAGTGCTAAGAAGCATGAGCTGCTGAAGTTTCCTACAAGCTCCATTTTCTGTGACCTATATTGGAAGGTCATCCTGTACTGGACTTCTTGGACAGTATCACAGGCTTAGGAAAGCAGCCAGTTGGAAGACGAAGTGGAAAACCTGCCCTGAAAAATAATCACTGACTAATTTTATGTCACAAGTATCTGAGGCTAAGAAAACATATACATGATTTAGGTGTCCTCACTGTACAATTTGGTTCCATGGTGCTACAAAGCATGCCGGCTGGTTGGGAAACCTGAAGTGGAAGGCTCCGATATCATGTCAGGTGATAGACTTGGAGACATGGGACAAACTCATGTAGCCCTTTCCCCTCCAAATACTGCACCGGGCCATACAAGACAGGGCCAGTATGGATCCAGAGGCATCAGCCTGTTGTTCACAACGTCATCCCAGAGGCGTGATCCCCAGCTGCTCTCCAGCCATTGCCTCTCTCTGGCTTCAGGATCTCATTCCAAGCTGGCTTCTACATCTGAGATGCCACAGGACTGAGATGCTGGTGCTGTGCTGCGGAAGTGTGTGGTGGGGCTGAAAGGGGCAGTCATGGGATTGGTTTTGCATGAGGCTTGACACATCTGAGTGTATGAGGCCCTGATTATCCGTGCTGACGTCATGGCCCAAATTGCCCTTTCTCACCCCAGAAAGCACGATGCTCTATGCATATTGCCTGCAATGTCTTTTTGGTCTATCCCCTGCCCAAAGCAGGCTGGATTTCTGCAGAAGAGGGATTTCTGTATGTAACTCCATCAATTGACAAAGCATTTAGGAGATCCTGTGGGACAAAGACTGCCACATAAGCGGGGTATAGTTACTGTTTATTACCATAGCAGAATTGTTCCATTCCCTCTTAAAAGTTAAAACAAATGGAAAATTCTGCATAACGGTCTGGCTCTGAGAGAAACTGATGGGAAATATTCACAGACTGTTACTGAGCCAGGATCAAATTTTATTTACCCACAGACTCTCCATGAAGGCTTCGTGTTTTAGCCGAACGGGTATGACTGGCTTTCAGGCCAATATTACGTGCCGAGCATCCAACCACGAGTCAAAACAACTGCCCAATTTTTGAAGCAAAAATCTAGCTGTAATATTTCTCTATGATTCACAAAGTTGCTTTAATTTGTTATAATGCAAGGCCCATCCCTGCTCCGACTTGATGGGACCGGCTTTGGAGTCTTTGATGTCAGAGGCCTTGAAAGCCCCATTTCACAGATGAGCCAGCTTTGCATAAATAAACAAAGTGACCTCTGAACTGGAGCCTGAGACCTGAGCACACTTCAAAGCACTGGGGGAGGCAATGGGGGGGCAATGGGGAATGAAGCGATCAGTATGCATCATTAGGGCAGCCCCTGCTCAACGCTGCCGCCGAACAAGGGGTGTAAATAAAAGGAGGGAGGCAAGCGGGGAGGGAGTGAAATGAGGGGGAAAGTGATGTAATTCAGTCAGGCTTGAACAATTATAATGAGGCCTTCTCCCATGGATGAATAAAGGAGATCTCTCTGAACTCCAGCTTTAAGAGCTGACTCTTGCGTTTACCCAGATGCATCATATTTGCACATCATATTTGCTCCCCAATGTCCTTTGCTGCTGCAGATGTCTAGTGAGTGACAAAACACAAGTTGCTTGTGGGAGGTGGGTCTTGGGCCTTCCTAGGAATTAAATCAGAATTCGTTCTGCTGAGCCTAACCAGTAAAACTGAGGGAACACACCATAAACTTAGACCAGGAAGTGACTGGACTTATTTCTCAGTAGTCCTGATGGTGCAGTAGGTAGAAGATAAACACAAGTGAAAGTAAGTACAGTCTGAAAAAGTAGGTCTCTGCACTTTATCTCAGATAAATTCAGGATTTCCTGTAACACTTGCTGGAATTTGAGGGGAAACACAAGGGAAAGATCATTCTGTACTTTGTTTTAGGCAGTCTTCTGCTATCCCGACTGGTTCGTCTGATTCCCAGATGAATGGTCCATGAGGTATATACATAGGCAGGCAGTAACAACTTTATCACTGGGTTTGCGGGGATTAAGGCACTTGCTTTCCTCAGATCTCCTTAATGTGGATTAACACTCCAGGTTTCACTAGAATTTCAGCTCGTATTAACCCTCAATGGCCAGGAAAACACATCCCAGCCTACTGGCTAGCACATGATTTCCATCTGAAAGCTACCACTGCCAGCCGCCAGGATTTTATTGTTCGTCTTGTGATATTTGGGGTTTCTGGAGGACCTTGATCCTGGCAAGTGACTATTTGAGAATCTAACTTTTTTTGTTATTGCATAACAATTCTTAACATCTGTGATTATAAAGAAGAACTCTACACAAATATACCCTAAAAGCTTGGAGGTAAAGGGACAAACCACTAATTTTTGAGATCTTGGGATTTTTCAACTTGTTTCGTGGTTTTGCAAGGTCTGAATTACGGCTTCAGAACCCTCGGGACTGGTGATCCATAGATGAATCCCAAAGCTGATTTGAAATCATGAAAAAGGTTAAGATGCAAAGTCCTCATCTTGACTAATTCTGAATTTCCTCCCATCATTGAGGTCTAATTTAGCAAGCCTCCTCTCTGAACCCTCCTTTCTGTCAAGAGACAGACAGGACAAAACTCCAATGAACTCATCCCACTAACACAAACCTGGTGTAAATCTTAGGTACTATTTTCAATGTTTTTCATAGTCTCTCCTTCAACCCTTCATCTCATGCTCACCATTCCTTAACCTGCCTACTATATTAACAGTGTCACCTACTGTATTAACAGTGCTGATGGTATGAGAAGACAGGAAATGTGTTTAGAATTTATTTGGAAGGGCACAGTGAAAGCAAAGGGATCATGAATATTTGGAGGGAAGAAAAAAGATCTCATGGAGGAAGCCCCTCTCCTCGGGCCCAGCCAAACAAAACCCCTCAAGATGAAAAAGAAGAAACCCACTCAGAGGAGCACATAGCCAAGAAACACTCTACTTTTCTCAAAAAAAAAAACCCCAACAAAACTAACACAAAATAAAAGGTTACTGGCAGAGAATTTGCCTCTGTAACAGGCACTGAAGACTTTGCTGCCTACTGCCTTTGACTCCAGTTGGGCCAAAAATAACCAGAGGTATTGATACTGGAATTTCCTGAAAATAAAAATAAAAAATGTTTGTGTTAGTGGCTTTTTTGGTATTTTCAGCTCTGGCCATTTTCATGAGAATTTCCATGCAAAAAATTTCATGGATTTCACTTCAGCCCCAGCACTGGGAATCTCTCTGTAAGCAGGATGCTTTGTGAAAGAAATGTTTGCAGCCCACCTGCCTCCTGAAACACTGGAGAGGCTCCACAGTCTACAGACCAAAGTCCTGGCTGTGGAGTGAAGAAACAAGACTTCTGTCCCTAGCTAGATCGGTAACTCACATTTTTAAGTTATGATGATGTACAGGCCCATCCTATTACCTGCAGACGACAAAGCTCTTAATTGGTGTTATTGCTGCATCCCACACCTCAACACACAGGTGAGCATATATCAGAAGCGATTGCTTTAAGCCCAAAAAAGACTAAACTCCCTTCCACAGAATGAAAGAAGGAGGGACTATGGGGTAGCATAGACATATCAGAGCCAGTCTATTTTATGGGCTAGTACCAATCTAGCTCCAACAGCACAGGCAAATCAGTTCTACTTCTCTGGAGAGTTTTAGCAGCCCACAGAGGATCTAGCATTGCTGTGCATAAGCTGCTACCAGCACCTGAGCTAATTCTTTTACCACCAATTCCAACATAGACATATCCCTGCTCTGTACCCTTGCAGACGACTAAAGAATGCTGTGGTTTATTGTCTGGGCTTGATTAAAAAACTTTGGTGTGGAATGGGATCACATATTTCCTTAGAGAGGTAAATGGGTAAGGCGGAGAGATGAAACTTCAGAAAAGTGGAGTATTTTAGGCATATAAAGGGATTAATACACAAACAATGAGATAGAAAATGAGAGTATTTAAATTGAACATATGTGAAAACTTCCCAAGAGGGGCATCTGCTAGACTATGGAATAGTCACCCAGAAGAAGAGAAAGAAGTTCTATTTCACAGAACCATAGAATCACAGAATCATTTAGGTTGGAAAAGACCTTTAAGATCACTGAGTCCAACCGTTAACCTAGCACTGCCAAGTTCCACTAAACCATGTCTCTAAATGCCACATCCACACATCTTTCAAATACCTCCAGGGATGGTGACTCAACCACTTCCCTGGGCAGCCTGTTCCAATGCTGGACAACCCTTCTGGTGAACATATTTTTTCCTAATACCCAGTCTAAACCTCCCCGGTGCAACTTGAGGCCATTTCCTCTTGTCCTATAGCTTGCTACTTGGGAGACGAGACTGACACCCACCTCACTACAACCTCCTTTCAGGTAGTTGTAGAGAGCAATAAGGTCTCCCCTCAGCCTCCTTCTCTCCAGGATAAACAATCCCAGTTCCTTCAGCTGCTCCTCAGAAGACTCATGCTCTAGACCCTTCACCAGCCTCGTTGCCCTTCTTTGGACACACTCCAGCACCTCAATGTCTTTCTTGTAGTGAGGGGCCCAAAACTGAACACAGTATTCGAGGTGCAGCCTCACCAGTGCCGAGTACAGGGGGACAATCACTTCCCTACTCCTGCTGGCCGCACTAGTTCTGATACAAGCCAGGATGCAATGTGCACCTGGGCACATTGCCAGCTCATATTCAGCCGGCTGACGATCAATACCCCCAGGTCCTTTTCCACCAGGCAGCTTTCCAGCCTCAATCTTTGGAATATTTAAAATTATAATGGTCTAACCATGGCTGAACTAGAGATTTTACAAATCCATTTGCCAAAGTTTGCTCATCTAGTTCCCAAAGAGAGCTTTAGCACTGTTACTGTGAATACAGTATGACTGATAAGAATGAAAAAGCACAACAGAAAAGGATGTTCATGAAAAAGGAGTCCTTGAAGACCACAAAAAAATTCTCTATTGGCTATATCTATACAGAGGAACCTTGGAGCTCTTCTGAGCTCCTGCATGGAGCTCGAGTCCATGCAGGATGAGACCTGTGCATACCATGTTCACCTCTCTCCTCCCCTTCTTTGTCCCCATGACGCTGTATCCGGTTCAGATCTGCACCTACTTTATAACTCTTTCTCCCCCCTTCCCCAACCACTTTCCATAAAGCTGTGGAGGGAGAAGCCTTCCCAAAGGTTTAGTTCTTCCCTTGCTCCTTGTGGTCTATCACTACCCACAGAGCTCACGAAGTCATCTGAGACACATTCTCAGTCATGGCACATCTGCATATAGGGATGCTCCAGCTCCTGCTGTAACCACACAAAGAACCACAAGGAGAAATGGCTGGAGCTTTTCACTGAACCACTGCAATTCCCTGGCCTACCATTATAACAATTACATTACAAAGGCAATCACAGGCCTTCCGCCATGCCGACTCCTCCAGACACCAGGACCTCCCGCCTGCCTTCAGGTCTCCATTCCATAAGGGGCAAGAAAACAATTCTTCCTTCTTTGTTGTTGTTGTTGAGATTACTTTTTTTCTCAGCATGCTCCAGCACACACAGACAGCAGCCCCGAGAGCTCTGCACCACAGGCACCAGTCTGCGGTTATATTTTTGATCTACTACTGGAGAGGATGAAAGGAAGAAGAAATTAGAGAACAAGACGAGTGGTTAGGCTTCTGTCTTGTCACCAGCACTTTCTGAGCATGAAATAGTAGCACCAAAAAGACAGCAATTACCAATCAGCTGTTTCAGTCCTTGAACAAATTGATATTTCCCAGTATTTTTTAATTGTTACTTGCACCATGATAGTATCAATGATTTCTTAGAGAGAGGTTCCCAGTATATTAGACATTGTTCACACACAGCACAAAAGACAGACCCTGTTTAAAGAGTTTACTGTCTGGGTAGTGCAGGTATGGAGTGGGTGTCACATGTATTAAGGTTCCTCAAGAAACATATTTTTTAGCATCCACCCATTTTGGCCTGGTGGGGGAATGATGGGGGCCTTGCACTTTTATAGAGTTGAGAAGTAAAGCTTCATCTATAACACCAATCAGCCTATCTGAATTTATAACAATTTTATTGCATTTCTTATTTATAATAATAAATCATTAGTTACCTATAGTAAGTTTATAAACATTGGGAAGAATTATGTGATTTTAATCGTTATCTGACAAATAAAGATATTGAAATAGTCCTTACTTTAGAAACCTAACTCTAGTGCCCAAGTTAAGAGTGAGAATGAAAAGAAGGTCAGGTTGACATCTACCTCTCTTCCCTGACTGCAAAACAGATGATGGAGGGGGCCTCAGCCACGTACAGTGGGTGCCAAAAATGAGGTGGTATGAACACTCCACCCAAGAACGTAAGCCAAAATTCCATCTTCAACAATCCTAAATTGCTTAGGGTTGGGGGGAGGGAGGCATGCCACAAAAGGACTAATGCAAGGTTAATGATAAGAAGAAGATTACTGCAGAGCCAAGGATAAACTGATAAGACCTGGCTCTCAGCCTTCTATTTTAACCACTATGCAGCTGCTGTTACCCATAAAGTTATACCTCTATCACTCCTCTTCCTAGTAGCACTGATCGATGTTTACTATTTCCTTCACCGAGATGTGTAGGAACATCATTGATACACGTTCTATCTCCCTGAAAGTTCACATGGTCAAAACAGCCAGCACAAAGAAATTTCCAGAGAGGTTGGAAGGAAAAAGAGGTCATATATGTCAGTGACTGAGAACAGAAATTATTTTTGGATGGCATTTACAATCAAACAAAAATAATCAATTGTACAATCCTGTCCCTTCCAAACACTGAGTTTATTCCTTAGTGTGGAATTACCCAATCCATCATGATGAACTGGGAATTGCAATACTGGACTTTACAGACAGGAATGTGGATCCAGCTGTTTCTTCAACACCAGTATGAAAATTATTGAAACATTCTTTATGGGCTTTCATATTTCATAGTCTTCTGGTAGAAAAGTAAAATATCTCCTATGGAAGAAAATGAAAGATCCTACGCAGCACGACAATTACCAAATGAAGCAAACTCTCAGAGA
This sequence comes from Fregata magnificens, assembly GCA_013389945.1. Lineage (NCBI taxonomy): Eukaryota > Metazoa > Chordata > Aves > Suliformes > Fregatidae > Fregata > Fregata magnificens. Next base: position 102,624 of record WAAD01042403.1, read on the forward strand.
GGACTGCTGCTTAACATCTTTAATGGGAAAAGTGAGTCCCATGTGTGTTTGCTTGAAGCAAAAAATCACACCTCATCAAGATCCACCATTAACCTATTATATTTAACTTCAATTTCAAGAAATAACAGCACCTACAAGTGGTAAAAGTGCTGAGAAATCAGCAGAGGATGTCAGTTTTTAATTGGACATTACAGAACATATAAAAATCTCAGTGTCTAAGATGTTAGTTATATTCAGTAAGGCACAAAATGTTGTTAGGGAATCCTTCCTCTCAGATTTCAGAAGTAAAGAGAACTATTTCAGAAAACAGTTCACATATGTAATAAATATGGATTTAAAAAAATATGTCATTTGCAGCTGTCAGCCCCTCAACAGTCACCAACCTATGACTATATACTCAAATATCTTTTGATAAATGGACTTTCTAAAGAACAGGTAAACCACTAAGACAGAAAAGGCATTTGAAAGGGTAGAGAGGAGAAACAAATTTTAGCTCACTTTTTTTTTTTTACTTAGATTTATCTTTTATTAACAAACTGATATGCAGTAGTGGGATAGCAATATGGCAGTGATGCAACCTCTCTGACCACTATACTTTATAGCATGACAAGAAGCTAAAGAAATTGAGATTTTGGGGTCCAGTCATGAAAGACAGAAAGTAGCCTCTGTCTGATGATGTCAAGCCTTTCAACATTTCCCCCATATGCTGTTAAATAGGTCATTTTATTAGTGAAGTGCTATACACGTTCTACATAATGCTCAATGAATGATACATATATCTCTGGGTCATTGTCAGACTAATAATAAACTGGTTTAAGTAGCAAAATGTTACCACTTTCACAATTCTGTCCAAGAACAACTCTGGACAAGTGGCAATTTTGTTGGCTCCCAAAACAAAAGGAATACTTGGCACCCTACCTAACATGAGGATTGCAGTATATTACACGGGATAATATGGGCCTATGTCTCGCCAAAATTAAACCTAACCTAATTACTTGGAGTAAATTATAGCTTTCCATGTGGGGTAAAACACAGATTGTAAAAATGGTTGCTCCACAATTAACCATATAATCCCAATGCTGTCATTACAAATTTCTAAAACATACTTCAAAACAATGACTAGTGTAGTACAGTCATTCCTGTGGGATGGAATTAAATTCCCTTGTGTTTTTTGCGTTGTTTTTTTTTTCAAATGCCTGTCCTAGCACATGACCAGCAGTGTATGAGAACAACAACCAGTGTAGGACCAGAAAGGAGCAGAGGCAGAAGCTACCTAAGAAAACATGTGAAACCCAAGATTATTTTGGGTAGAATTCAACAGCTTTTGGGTGCTCAGCTGCAGAGTTACTGCATTTTTTGAAGACGGTACAGCTCTCCCCAACACTCAGAACCCTCTACAGTCAGAGATGCAAGGCACGCCATGTTAGTGCACTTCATACCTTCAACCTCTTTTAAAGGCTTCACTGAGATGAGGAAAGAGAGTGGCAGAAAGTCTGCATGAGTAACACTGTTTTGCAGATGGGGAACAAAAGCGTGGAGACCATACAAATGCATTGAGAAGACAGACTAGGGCTGCGATTTGAATTCAGTGCTTGTCAATAAACCAGAGCTAGCTAACACTTAACCAGAGTTAGCTGTCACCTATGACCTTGCCTAGATGGTCCATAAGCAACTTTTTGCAAGAAGTATTTCACCTTCTTTGATATTTAGAAGCTAAAGCAGGTGCAGTTTATTAGCTTTCTATGCGAGTTACCCCATAAGGACTGCTCTTGGAGAGCACTGGAAGCCACAGTGCAAGCCAAGGGTGCAAATGGGAACATTTAAGTCCTCTATTCAAAATACAGAGAATATATCTCATTATTATCTGTGGGGGGAAAATATTTATTTTTTTACTATTAAACAGTGCTTTCTCCAAAAGCTCTAAACACTTACTCTAATGAGCACTGCAGTTACGCACCTTATTTTTTACTGTGATAATGTATACTATTATTAACATACTCATATGAATATTGCATACTGAATGTATCCCACACGCCGTTGGCTATTTTAAACAACAGATGTGAGAGGGATTTAAATGCCAATTTTAAAACTGTGCAGTTGATTAAAATCCTGTGAGCCATTCATAGATTGCCAGATATTCTATTTACATGTATTCCTCCCATGTAAAATACTTCAGGGAATACTCTAGACCCTGGCATATGGTTTAGAATGATGATAACTGATGTTGGAGATGCCACACAGACAACAGGACATATTATCTGGTTACATCTGTGTGTAAAATGCTTTGAGATTTTTTGATGGAAGGAGTTATGAATGTGTAAGGCTGAGATGCTACATTTATGTCCCTCTAAATCCTGCCCAGAGATAACAAGCAGTTAGAGTCCCATCAATGCAAAAACAAGCACTTTTATGAATGCATTTCATTGCATTCATGTGCTGTTATCCTCTGGGGTAATCATGACTTGTGGGTGAATCTTGAAAAACTGCTGAGGATCAGCTTAAAAGGAGAACTCCAATGCCAAAACGCATCCAAACCTTGAAAATGGAAACCTTGTGAGAATAGCCTGTGCACAGTCAGACTGCAGCGCACTCAGGGCTCGCTTCTTCTAACACCGGGGAATCCCCTATCCATGCCACAAATCTGACTGACTTCAACTTCTGCATCTGTAGCCTCACAAATCCCATGGGCTTGAAACTCCCACGCTCTATAGCAGAGGCCCTGCCTGACAGATTACATGCGAATGTTACAAATACATCATAGGTTATAGTGGAGGAATGTTCACAGTGCTGCAGACGCGTTTGGGAAAAAAGATTCAGCAAGACCCCTTGGTAAAGCCCCCATGGTAATACATCCTGAATGAGGAACTCTATTGTGTGAAAACATTCCTAATAATTCCTTCTGTTTTCATTAATAATATTACATTTCCTGCTTCTGGGGTATCTTTTTGTTTTAACAAGCACAGCTTTTTGTCTCATCTTCTGAAAGACTGCGCCACTGTAGTCTATTATTACTATTTATGCTGAAGTCATTTAAATGGACCAGGCATCCATATCCAAAATCAGCAATTTGCAAGCCATAATCTCATACCAGCCAGATTAATGTGACACCTGAGATGTGTTTTCTTTCAAGACGTAGGAGTCTGAATGGCTGAAAGTGTCAGAAACGCATGAAAAAATAGTTTTTCTTCTTCAGAAACGTATATGCCGTTGATTCTGCAGTGCTCATAACTGACCTTTGGTGAGTTTTTCCTTGACAAACAGCCAACTAAAACTGAATCAAATTGTAATAGGCCAATGGTTTGAAACCTCTAGAAACAAAAAATAAGAGAGTTGTTTTCTTACTATTTGAAATACCTCATTCTGGCCCAGAAATAATTAGGGGTGGATAAATTATCTGGTCTACGATTTTTCTCTGGCATATTATTTTACTCATGTCTTTCTTCTTCCTCCGCAGGGGGTGCTTGTGGTCATATTGTTCTTTTATTTATGGCTCACAGCCTTTTCAGTGGCAGCACGCACACCAAAGCGCGGGCACGGAGCGGGAATGCAAATTCCTTGCGAGGTAACCAAGAAGAGAAAAATGTCCCAGACCATGCCAAATCTTTACAAGAATGGCAGTTAGTTAAACAGGAAAATATACCCTTAAAAAACAAAACCTGGGAAACAACAATGCTTAATTAGAATATCATGATTTGTATATTTACGAGCTTTAAATATAAGACCTGGTTCCTATTGAAGCCTAATTGGTTCTTTTGAAATTCTCTTATAAAACAGTGCTCATATTATCCAGCTGATGCATTCCCCTATTTATTTTGCTCGGTGGTGACTTGTTTCCACTTTGAATTGGTCGCTCCCAGGACTGCTCTCTGGCTCAGCTTTCAAGCTGATTTCTCTGACAAGCTGGCAGCAATAAAATAATTCATTCCAGAGGCTGAGAGAATCACCCGCAGCATATAGTGCAAGTATCGTCTGGCAGCAGTACAGAGGCCTACGCAATGGGAAGCCTGGGGTAAACCCTGCGCTGGGACGCATGAATGCTGCGGGGAGGAGGAAAAGCTTCGGTAATTCGACCAGGAATAAAGGCAGCATCATGGCAGTGGGATGGGAGGAATGCTGGAGAGGGGTTACTCCAAAGAAGACTCACTGAAAGGAGGAAGAAGCAACCAAGGAGAGGAATATTTTGAATAAAACTGGAATTTCCAGGAGAAGAAGCAAGCCCCTGCGATGAACCCTGCAATGTGGTGCAGGTTTTCAACCTGTGGTCTGCATATCCGTGACCATTTCTGAAGGCCCAGGAAAGATAACTGAGGAGGACAAGCCGAACAGCAGTAGCCATGCTTTTGCAATGATTTGATAAAGTTTTGTCTGTATTTCTGTTGGAAATGCTGGGGATCCACAAGCTGAAAAAAAAATCCTTGTGCTAAACAACATGATGTAGGAAGTCTTATAACTATGAAACTTTGAAAAAGATGAAACAGCAGATCCACTCCCGTTCAAAAAAAAAAAAGGTAAACTCCTCCGAACCTAGCAAGAGCATGGGTTTTTGGCTCATATCTGTGGCTGGGGTTTCGATAAGAAAAAATAGGCTCGAGATACTACATCTCCCTGCTGAAGTCACTGGATCTCTGAGTGCTCAAGGCAATCAGGACTTTCCCATATCAGCATGATGTGTAATGAACTGGCCCAATATCTCACTGAACAATCACCAGCCTGTTGCAAGGAAGTCTGATTACATATCCCCATGTACTTCCAAACCAACCACATCTGGGTAGAGATTAGTCACTGTTTTTACAGTAAACTCCTGGACTAAGATCTGCTGTCTGATGCATTCCCGAGGACCAGAGACCCCACTACCTCTATGCCCTGAAACCTGTATTAGTGGCGGCCCCAGCTGACTGCCACGTGCTCTCTTGGAGTCCCATGTAGGGGGAGGCAAGTCAGGGTGATTTGGCAAGTCCCCTTTGACATTACACAGCAGGAAATCAGGGTTTAACTGCGCTGGCATTGCTCTTTGACCACTCAGATATTATACCATTAGAAAACTATATCAGCCTCCACGTGAATCTTCCTTAATTTGGCTTCTGGCTGGTGCAACCATAATTTGTCAGCACGTCAAACTGCAAGAAGTCTCTTCCGCAAGACCTTCTCATAACAGAGAGAGCTGGCCCTCCTGCACAACCCAGTTTGGTCAGCTCAGCGGTCAGATTTCCATTGCCCCTGTTCAAACTTGCCCACATTGTCCTGGCCCAGTCTACATGAAGTTCATCAGTCCCTAAGGATAGCCTGGCCAAGGTCAACTGCCTGACCTGCAGCTAAGACGGCTCTCCAGAGAAACTGTCTAGAAGGTGGTGCACCACGTTGCCCCTTCACAAGCAAGAACTAATGCAACCACACTGTCAGTACACCAGAAATGCAAAACAGACTTCATAACACGACGTTCAATCACAGAGCCCCATATTGAAACCTTTCTATTGAATTGCCAGGCTGAAGTTGGCAGAATTTAGGATTATGTTTTAAATGAAGCAGAAAATTGCTTCTGTTTTATTTCTAAGCTACATGTTACTCAAGTGACCAGATATTCCAAATGAAAACTGCATTGGAAACTTCCCAGAAACCGAGGTGTGGCATTAATTCTGTATAAAGCAGAGCAGAAGGCAGCTATCTCCTTTCTATAGCATGAGGGGTTAGTTGGTGCCCAGCAGTCTTAAGAAGATTAAATATCACCTTAATTTCAGAATCCATCTGCTCTGGCTATAAAAATGCTACAACTGCAATAATAATACAACTGATTGTAAAACTTCAGTGTTTGGCTTGGATTAATACCACTGCTACTTTATTCCACAGGGAAAGTAGTGCAGTGGGTCTTATGTGTTATCTCCTCCAGACAAGAAGGGTTAATTACCCATTATTCATTACAGTAATTGTGTTTTTGCTTGCTCAATGAAAAAATTACATTATTTTCTGCTTTATAAACAATGGGTTAATCTTATCAAAAGAAAAAAGTGACCTCTGAAAGCAGATTCTTTTTTCCATTAGCCTTTTTTGAAAAGGAAAAGCATAAAAAAGTGAAAAAGCATTTTTAGCTACTGATTTAAAAAAATAAATTAAAAAAAAAAAAGCTAATTGGGAGACAGTAAAGCTGGGGAACACACACCTGTCTCCATAGGCAAACACACCATATGACCACCGTGTGGGAGACATCTCTCAGAAGAGACTTTCAGGGACCTGTTATCTCAAAGGTATCGAAGCCCCTTCCCCTTCCTCACCTTCAAAGGGGAAAAGCGGAGCAGACAGCACGGCACTAGCCAGGCTCTAGGCTCTCCTCTACCACCGGGGAGGTATCCTTCCCCGTTGATGGCCCAGGACCTCATCTGTGAAACCAGGAGCAGTAAGTTCCCACCAACTGGGAGTAATACGAGTATAAATAGTGAGCCTCTCCGGTACAAGCATAGATGCAGAGAGACAGGCATGTTGTTTTAGTCAGTGTGTATAACTCACTTAAATTTACCATGCAGTTTCAACTTGCAATCCCATATTTCCTGTCCTAATCTCATATACAATGTGGGTTTTGTACTGTTAAACAGTTTCTCTGTGGTTGCTCCATAGCAATGGGCAAATTGATTCCTATACAAAAGGCCAGACTCTGCTTTTGGATACATACTCTGTTTTTCCACTGGTCTGAAATGGGAGTACCTGGTGTGTTCAAGAAAAACAACTGGTGGAAGGATAAGGCATAGGTATAAGGCACAGAGGAGCTGATTGCTTCTCAGCTCTGCCCAATGCCTCTGAGTAAAAATGAGCAAGTTATTTACTCCTCTTACTGCCTCAAATTTTTACCCGTGGTAATATTAATTCTGCTTTTTCTGCTGTTACTAAGATTGCATATTCTTTGGGCAAGGGTTGCTCAACCGTCTACAACCAGTTGTGCAACAGGACCCTACTACAAGCAGCTAGTAGTAACTAAGAGTAGCATTGGTATTCTTTTAGAGGAAAGACTAAATACAAACTCCTTTTAACAACTTGTACAGCATGACAGCAACCTTATACAACTATCATAGGCCTGATCAAAGCACACTAAAGCCAATTAAACAGTAATGTTTAAGGATGGATGTGAACAACACTGAAAGACCCAATAACCTGAAACCACTCTCCAGTGGCATCTCCCTGAAGGGCTGAAGTGTTCTCCGTCACATATTAAGGGATTATAACAACAAGACTGAAGCAATGCCACAGAAAAAAAAAAAAAAAGGCAAGAAAAAAAAAGCAATGGAAAGCACAAGCTGTAGAAGGTCCCAGTAAAAGGAACAATAAAAATTGCTTAGGAAAAAAGCCTGGATAAAATTACCACCTTCACTCTTCAAAGTTTCTGCCTGAAACCAAATCTAAATCACACCTTAGTTGCACAGGAGTATTACTGGATGGGAAGGTGAAATACCTAGTTAGCGGCAGCAATGCAAAGAGCAGCAGTGAAAGATGCAAAACCATCTGTTTAGTAACATGTTGCCTTAGGACAACATATGCTACGTAGGTTATTTGCGTGAATTCTTTGATACCTGATTTGATCTACACCTTAGGGTTTTTTGAGCTTAACAAGTAGTAGGCCTTATGATAAATCCTGATCTGTATACACAGTCAATGGCCCCATTGGCAATTTGTGCCAGAAAGGTCTGATACTTAGGGAACACGGTTATTACAACTGTTGCTTTAAAAGGCAACTATTTTTTCAAAATATGTTATTGCTTGTCTGCACACAGTAGGTGAGTAGACATTGCTTTGTGCTTCTGTCATCTAAGCAAAGGACAAGCTTCCGACATCATCCACCAAATCAGATAGGACACAAGTGAGTTCCCATGTGCTACTGGGAAAGGGACTACCCCATGTGAGAGAAACACCACCTGGCCCTAAGTGCTCCTCTGTGCTTGTGATTTCTTAAAACCAGTCACTCATCTTTGCCATGGCCACAAAGCATATTTCTCAGGAACCTATCCAACCCTCTTGTCTACCAGAGCTGAGGAAATGACAAGTGCTTTGCCTTCAGCAACAAATATCCCCTGTGGGAATGGTGGACGGTATGGGCAATTTGCCCGATAAAAGGGTGACAATCCTGCAACAGAGACAAGGAGACAAGGTTCCAGTGGGAAGAGATGAAATGCTGTTTGACTGGAACTGAGCAGACATCAGTCTCAGAAAGGTGAGAATTTAATTGCCTAGAAGCCTTACTCCATGTAAGGAGAGGGACTGGACAACTAGCGTAATACCTCTCACCTTTGCCATTTCCCTAAGGTGAAAGATAAGTCAAAGGGTTGTCTTTTCCAGCAAAATCACTGCATTTCACTGCAGGCATCAGCCGTTGGATTTTTTAATCATACATCCTCAAGATCTAAGAGCAGGAACTGGTTATGAGTAAACAGCTATGAGTAAATACAGTTGACAAGCGTAGCTCAGGAGGGAGGGCAGAGCTGGCTTTTATGTCATACATTACTGCTTCTGAGCAAGGAAAACATAACTGGCAATAAATTACAATAAAAAGAAACAAGCTGATCAAATACTCAACACTGAAAAAAATTATTGTTAAGAAGAAATTGATTTAACCAGCTGCAGTGTAGTGCAGAATGACACATTTGAGCTTTGCCCTGTGAAAAGCAAAGGAGATGATCTTGGAAAATGAGCTAAATGCCTCATAACTTACAGAACATAAAATCAGAGACACCTGTAGTGCAAAGTCACAGCTGAGAATGTTTTCAGTAGCAAAACCAGGCTCACAAACAGCAGGACAGAAAAGAGGTTTCTTTTTCTTATGTCTCAACTGTTGTGTACTCAGTATGAGAAGTAGTTACCTACCTCCTTCACTACAGTCTAGCCAAGCAGGACAGTCCAGAGCCAAGTGAGTGCTCAGAGAGAAGCGGGGCATCAGTGAGAAATCAGTTATGTATCAAGACTTGCCTTAAATCCGCTGGGATAATCTAGCAGGTCTAAAGACTCTGATTCACAGTTCAAGCAAGGTAAGATTAGACAAATTCTACAGAAGCCAAAAAATAGCAGAAGAAAGCAGAAGAACCCAAAAGCCAGTGCAGTTGCTCTGGAGGAAAGGCTGCTGTATTGGCTGACTGCAAAAGCATTCCCTTTTACCAAAAAATGTTTGCAAACCACTTTCTAGTATTGCAGAAAGGATTGTTCTCTAATACTGCAGAAAGTATTGGCAATGTGAAGAAGTTCAAGACAAATCTTCCCACAAAAAAACCCTTGCCCCTACCATTAATAATTTCATATCTTTCAAGAAGTTCTGCCCAGATCCAGACAACTCTGGAGTCCAGGAAGATTTAAATCTACCTAAAAATGGGGCGGGTCAGACCTGCCTGCCTGCCTGTATCAGACGTACAGCACCAACAGTAATTATCTGCAACTGTGTGCCGTTAAGGCACCTATTGCAGTTTTTCTCTCCAGAGCTGTGGGCATGGCGGGCTTCATCCGCACAAGTGTCGATTAGCACAACATGCAGAGTACTCCAGGAGAAAAGCGGAAGGATTATGCTACAAACAGTTCAGTAGCCTTCAAAAGCCTTCACTATGTTAATAGCCTTTAAAGTGACATTTCAGAGCACCAGTGGCACCTGGTCCAGCTGCTCGCAGCTCCGCTTCCATCTAAACCCCTCACTGCTCATCTCCCAACCCCTCGGACCAAGGTGAGGAGGGCTTGTGCCTGCCTACTCAGTGCTAAAATTTATTGGGTAGGCAAGAGGAGAGGACACAGGCTTCTCCTTCGGTTTCTTATGCACATTCTCCTCTACAGCTGCTGAACGTAACTTTAGCAAACATCAAGGAGAACAGGAGGCTTTACTGAATTAAAATATTTAACATACTGGCTAGTCATCGTTCCCTTTGAAACCAATACCCATCTGGGATTTGACTTCATGAAGACTGCTACAGTCTTTCCATACCATGTCCCAAAAAAGTTCAGAAGGGAAGCACATTGTTGTATACTTTATGTAGGCCCATAGAAAGATTGGGTTTGGAGTGCACATGCACACAAAAGCTTTTTATCTCCAGGGACCTAACCTTTGATAACTGTCATTGCAAGCATTTTATTTTGCTCACTTAAGTAGCACTATCAATAACTGCCTTTTGCTCTAAAGACAAACGTGGTCTGCTTTTCCAAGCAAAGGAAAACAAATTAAAGACTTGAAACACCCATCAGTTGTTCGCTTCAGCAATTTGATCACTATCATTTCTTTTTTTTATTTCCAGAAGACCCTTCAGGCCAGATAATAGTCACTCACTGCCTGCAACGCTGCACTTCAGTCCACAGCGTGTGTATTTTTTGAGAGCTTCAGTGAAATATGAGCGAGAAGCAGAGATTAGAATCTGGCCTGGAATTACGGTTTGAACTCTGCAAAAACGGATACAGCAGGTCAAATTCTCCTCTCAGTTACACCAGAGTAGCATTCCAACGAAGAACAGAAAATCCATGTTTTTAGCCCTCATTTTTTAGGTTATTTATACAACCCAGAATGATGGGGGGTTTTTAGAAGGATTAAAATAATTTGTAAGAAATCCGTGGCAAGCTGCATGTGTACAGCTCACAGGCGCATCAGCTGAATGCTGGACTGAAGAATAAAAAAGTGTGTGGCTCTATGTCATTTGGGAGAAGGCAGATAGGTTTTACTGCCTTGCAAGTCTCATGCCTCTCTGTGGCAATTCCTGAAGTCTGGCTGAGTTTAGAGGAAGCTCTCCAGGCAGCAGAAATTTCGTTGCAGCAGCACAGAGCTCAGCAGGGGTGATTTTAGTCAAATACTCGGGATTCCGCAGGTATTCTGATTTACTCTAACAGTATAATAAGACACACAGACTTTCACGCCACCACGACTAGGTGGATGCTGCTCCCCGTGATACCTAGTCTAATTGCGTCTGTCATCACTCCTTTACACTGAAGACAGTGGTGGAGGCATACCTAAAAAACAGTGAGAGGAACTTGACCTTTAAATGGGAAGAACTGACATAAACATGGTGGCAAAAAATAACACCAAAAGGACCCTGTGCAATACAGTCTAGGGAGCGCTAGTGTGGGACCAATGCAAGGCATTTCTGATGTGCATGAATAAAAGCAGCATTTGGAGCCCCAAACACATGTGGACATGAGTGGGTGCAAGCGTGAGTTGCACCCACATGCACCTACGTGCATGTGAGAAAGGGGACGGGGCACGTGCATCTCTGGTGCTGTTGCACTGGAGTTATTCAAGAGACAGCATTTATTGGCCCTGCTCGTCCACTTGCTAACAGTGGAGACACGTCAGGGATAAATTTCATCCTGTGATTCTAAGCAGCTGGCCAAAACAATAAAACTGCAATCTGTAAACATGCTCAGATTTTTTTTTTCGCCCAAAAGGTAATAACTTCCCCTTACATACACACATGCACATTGTTCAGAAATATTAGCCATTCCTCCCCTGCTCCAGCTCTGGTAAGTCAGGTAATTGAAGCTTCAAAGGAGAATCACGGTTTAATGGAGCCATGCTTGCCAAAGAAGACAAAGGACTTTCATTAGATTTCTTCCAGCTTATTTACATGACTTATCTTTTTATAAATTCAACTTCCTTCCAAAGTTGATAACGAGGTGCCTTGGAAAAAAGAAAGAAATGGAATGGTTTATTTTATCGCAAGACAAGTGATTATTTTTGTGATACTGTCTGGTGTAAAGTTCAAAAACAATGGCAGTAATAGTCTTTAGGCAAAACACATAACTGTTCCTGATAACAGTCTCCCAGGAAAAAACAGCATTTTTCAGAATTCTGCATAATAGCATTGACAAATACCTTCCAGAAGCAGCTGTCATGGTTAATTTCTGCTCTAAGACCTAAAACCAGGGATGGCTTTTCAATTAGACATTATTCATAACTTTTTTTCATTTTATTTCTTTTGCCTGAGTAGAGAATGGACATTTCCAAGACAGGAAAAGAACTGTTAACATACTAGATTAAAATGTTTCCATGCATTTCAGTCCTTGTCATTCTGACTTGGACACAAATATATCCAATTTCTCCACTGAGGAGTCCTCTTAAAATCACAGGCATGCTGATATTTTGCTAAACTGGCCTCTACAGTGTGGCAAAGAGCCTTGTGAATATCGAGATCTTAGTGAAGGAAAAACAGAAACGGAGCAATTGGATAATTTGAAATAACGATGAAAGTTACTCTCTAGGTAATAAGTGATCAAAAGATAGGCAAGGTGATTTGCACTGATTTGTCATTCAGCAGCTGGGATGCATGGAGAAGATTTACCCAAAACAACAGAAGGGGACAGATGACTGGAAAAAGGATGGAGTAAAGCATCCCCCTCTGCAGGGCATCAGCTTCAACACTTAAACTTACTGCTTCTTTATTGTTTGCATAAAACCCTGACAAATAAGCACTCACCCAGGGCATCTGACAAATCAATCTGAGGGTCTACCCACGTGAATTTATCCCAAATAACTACCTCATGCCTTAGCTGAATCGAAATTCACTTGAGCAGCAATCGGTTCTGGCCCCAAGATTCCTGTTTCCAAACTTTTTCAATATATCAGCAAACAAACGGCTCCTATGTTTGACTTTCACTCAAAAAAAAAAAAAAAATCCATCCCATGAAATAAAAACAACATTAAAGGAAAACTATGTGTAAAATAATTATACAAAACTAAAAAGCTCTAGCATACTTGAGCAGGCAACCTAAAAATAGTTTCCAAAGAGATACTCAACATTTCTAAAATTAAAAGCTGTCATAATAAGAGCATGTTGCAATAGCAACTCTTGCTGTAAAAAGTTCTGAACCTTATGTGTGTGAACTAAAAGAAACTAAAGCAAGAATTTTTACAAGTCACTCGTCTCAATATTATGGTACATTAACCTTGATTTTTATTACCGCTCAACATTTTTGCTTTTGGACCAGACCAAACCCCAGAAATACCAATGAATACACATATTGGAGTGGGGAGGAGAGAAATGGGAGGATTTGGGGTTTGTAATCACTGAAAAAATGCAGTTCTGTGCTAAAACCCAAGTGGGTTGTCATTTTATCTAACTGATTAGCTCCATCCATAATTAAACCCCAACTTTTCTCCCTACAGGCTGTGAATCAAAACCTGTGTCAGAATTGTGTGGGACGGACAGCCCGGGATGGGACGTGGGCTCAGGTTCAGGGCACAGCTCAGCCTCACTCTATCCATTGAGACTAGACTCCAGGAGGAAAGTAACTTGCCAAAACATCCATTTCACTGACCACCTCTTATTCAGTGGATTATCACATGTTTGCAAATAAAGTTGCTAAAAATAAAATGGGTAGCTGTTCTGCCTTTGCACTGATGGGAAAGGCAGATGTTGCCTGTAGCTCTACCCACCACAATTTTATTCTCAATTTACCCGCCACCCCCTGTTTTATGGCTCACCCTGCGGTAAGATACTGGAAGTCAGAGCTGCTGATTGCCAGTATGAACCTCGTGCTGGTGTTTATAGTGCCTCATACCGGCAGCCTTTGCTGGAAAACAGTTTGGAAAATATCGAGAAACATTCTCCAGTCATTCCAGTGGGAACCCATGAGAGCTCTTGTTTGGCCAAAAAGGAAGTGAAATGGGAAATAAAGAAAACGAGTGAAGATAGCATTCCTGATAATGCACTCAGTTTATGTGCCTAAATCCTGCCCTCAGATAGAAACAGGCGACTCGGCTGCTAAACAAATGCTTGCGCAAAGAATTTGGCACCCACATTTCTAACCACAGGTCACTGCAAAGCAAATGATCGCTGCTGCCCTTCGCAGCACTGGAAAAGGTCATTTCCCAAAGATGTAGGGCACCAGGGGTCCTCCGAGTGGGTCAGGAGACCCCAGAAGCACTGTGGCAGAGCACGAAAGGCAGCATGAAGTAGCAAAATCAGTTCATCTCAATCTCTTCTTAAGGCAACTGAGTCTTTCTGCAGCCTTCCAGGTGTGCCAAAAGCTGCTTGTGTTTGGCAGAACAAGATGTCAGTGAGGTGGCCAATGTCCCACCCTTTCCAGGCTTCCTCTCATCTCTCTTGTTAGGAGTCTAATGATCTCATGATCATCCCAGATTCATCCCATTTCGTAAATTTAAGCTATGCCAACATAGTGCGGATGCCCTTTCCCACCCTGTGTTTGCATCCCTCCTTGATTCGACACACCTTTACATTTGTCTGCAATCAAATGTCGGCGTGTTACCATGGAACTTCTGTAAAATAAATATTTGAATTGTGATTTCTCCTGGTAACAGAGAGCTCCTGCGTTGATTACACTGTGTAAGATCATGAGCAAATGGGCAGATGCATTCTGAAGCAGCCAAACAGATTACAGCAAACAAACTGGCACCCAAAACTAGGAGACTACACAGCAAAAAATTAGCCCAGATTTCTTTAGTCAAATTGGCATGCGAGTTTTTCAGCTGTGGCTCATCTCTAGTGGAAATGCAGCATATGCTGAGTATTTCAATGATGCGGTGAATGCAGTTAGCACAGAAATGAAAGCCCAGAGAAACACATGGTTGGTTTTATAGGAGGTGCAACACAGTCTCATCTCAGACTCCTTCATCTTCAACCCAGCTCCATCTATCCAAATATTTTTGAAAAATGCCTAAACTAATGTGCAGCCATATATCCATAGGGTTGTGCACATTGGTGTGACTTTACTGGCCATGAAATCACAAGAGGGTACACACAGGTGAAAATAAACAACTGGAACTTGTAACTTGATGATTTTTTTGCTCCTAGTTGAAGTTATTTTTTGTATTACTCATTTGTGGCTCTTTCATTAAGCTAAATGATTTGGATGCCTTTATGTATACAGGCTGGCATGGTGAGGCAGCGAGACCGGACCTCCAGGCCCACCAAAACTCCCACTGCTCCAGAGGAAATAGCTCTGAGAGCATCTGTGCTTGGAGTTGGTTCCGGAATAACTATTTTGCCATCAGCCCCATGGCAATACCCTTATTCCCGAGGTCTCAGTCTAGTTGAGGAATGAGTGGTGAACTCAGACCTCTGGAAAGAGAGGTTTGTGCTCCAGAATCGGTGTCTAACAACAAATTTATGCCACAATACCCTTTCCGGAATTTCCAAGCATTAGTGCAAGGGAAGCGAAGTGGGCTCCCCAGGCGGCTGTCTGTGCCAGCTAAACCTGCAGCAATTCTGCATTTGATCGTACTCCTGTGAAAGAACAAGAACTATTTTGGTTGCAAAAGGAATGTTCTGTAGGAACAGCAGGAGGCAAATCCTGGAGCCTTGACTTGCCTGTTACACTGGCCGATACTCAACCGAGGTTCCCAGCAAGAACAGAGGGAATTTAGCTGCACACAAACTTCACGTGTCGGCCCCAAGGGACTATCGATACCTAAAACCAAAAATTCTCTCTGCTTCCAAAGCAGGAGCATTTGGGAATCAAGGGGAAGTCTGAAAGCTCCTAACGAAGGGAAACATTTCTGTGGAGAAACTCCTTGGTGCAGGCAAATTAGAACTGGAAAAAATCAAAGCTCTGGAGGGTTTTATGCAACAGTAGCCAAAACCCTGAAAGAAAACATTGTTAAAGGTTTGTATTTTCTCTTTTCTTTCGGGGGACCATTTCTTCTGGAGTGGCCTACATTCTCAGGCCTGAATTCTCCCAAACTAATTGCTTTGCGTCCTCTTCCCTCCCCCCACCCCCTTTTCTTTCTCTCTCTTTAGCTTAGTCCCAAGCCGGTGAAGTCTTGGCCAGAGCCCGTAATGAACTGGCAGAATGATAAAGAGATGCTGGGCTGGAGGGAGGTGGGGGACCAAAAGCCCGCTAATAAGACCAGGATCCCCTACTTACACCATGCCCCACTGCGGGGAAGCCATTAAAGACCCACAGAATAGAAGAGAAAAGGAAGAAAGTTCTTACAGAGAGACCTCCCCTCCCCAGGCCCTCTCCAGCACTTTTTCAGAACAGAGCCCTCGACACAGCTAATCCCTCCACCACTTAATGAACTACAAGCTTCCCTTTCAGTCGGACAAAAGTTTCTTTCCTTTCTCGGGCCTAATCGCAGACAAATGGTCCCCCCACCATGATGCCTGTTAAAAACCCATTCCCTTTTTTGAGGCTGCGAGGCAGGAGGAATGCCACTGGCAAGAATAGGTACCCTTGAAATGAGCTCCTTCTGCACTTCTGAGAGATAAGTGCGAGATGACATTGGAGCTATAATGGAAAAAATATTTTCACAAGGCAGCATCTGTTGTTTCACTGGATGCAGCCCCATTTTTGTTCCAGAATGCTTCTGTGCATCTGTCTATATCTTTTCTGTCAGTGAAACAATTACCTCCCGCCCGCCCTCTCTCTACACACACATATATTGCTGGTAGGAATGTTGCATGGCTGCACAATAAAGCTGCCACAGCTTGTGCCGAGTTTTGTACGGACAACTTACTGCAAGAAGGAGTTATCGGTTTGCTTCCAAAATGAAATAGTAGGCATCACTTTTACAATTTATTACTTCACGATGCGCGGGATGAGCTCAAATATTGCCAGTTCCATACAGGAAAAGGAAGATATGCTATCTAATTGAGTGTAAAAAAGTTGAGCATCCAAATTGTATTTCGGTATATAAATAATTATCCTTATTTCAGGACAATAAAGACGCAAAGCATTTGCAGCTCTCACTTCTGCAGAGCAACAGTGAAACCAGGCCATTTATTTTAGTGCTTAACCTTCCAAACACAGCATGAATATTTCATCTTGGATGACTTTTTAGATGACCATTCAGAGTTGATTTCCCCAAGTTTATAAAATACACCAGTATCAGAGCTGGGAGTGCGCCAGGCCTGCCAAGCCTCCCTCCAGAGCTATGTCCTCTGTCTCACACTCCTGTGTGACAAGAAGATGTATAGACTTTAAAGCAAGTAGGGACTGTTTGAACATCTAATCTGAACTCCCATCTAGTCAGTGCTGCTGTATTTGGTGAAAACATTTTCCAGGAAAGCTTCCAGAAATAAGCTGAAGACATCAAAAGATGGAAAATCCATCCTTTCCCTCCGCAGTTTCTCCCAGGGGTTTCCCTCCTCCCCTGCCTGGCTAGTTTTTACCTTGCTTTTGTCCTGACTCACCTTTTAGCTCTCATATCGGCTTATGCCTTTCTTTTGCTAAATTAAAGAGCTGTTTAATATCCTGTATCTTCCGCCCATGAAGTACTTGCACGCTGCAATTAAGTCAACTCTCAATCTTCCTGTTGATAAGGTTTACAGCTGGAGTGCTTTAAATCACTTTCTTTAAGGCCCTATCTTCAGCCTGTCAACATTTTTGTGGCTTTTTATATAGCCCCCCTGATATGTCAGTGTGCTTTTTAATGCATGGGCCCTTTGGTTGTGTGCAACATCTCTCTGTCTCGCCGATGCTGTTCACATGGCTAAACAGCCTCCTGCTCCCAACAAAAGAGACCACGCTAGTCCTTTTGCAATGACATCGTTTACACCAATATACAATCATATTTAACAAATAGAGAGAGGTACTTAGCATATACAAATGCCTTTCTGGACTTTCTGTGCGAATGGATACTGCTTATTTTCTGCACCTGGACTGAGGGAAAAGGCAGACTTCAATTTGTTTGCAAGACAATATTTAGTTACTGGATTTGACTAGAAGGGAAGGGAGAAGGAAAAACTCTCAAACCCATCCCAGCACACAGCCTTGGGACACAGGCTTCTCTCACGCTCCCATTATAAGGAAAATGCTGGAGTTCAAATCCATGTCTCAGTAGACTTCATATACAGTCATTTTATATTTTAAAGGGGGGGGGGGGGAAATTTGTGTATGAATTAAATGAGCAGCTGTAAATCAATTAAGACCAAATGTTCACAATGGATAAAAGTTTACATCAATGAGCAGGTGAAATAAGCATGTCTCTGGGGCATCACACATTCAGCGTTTCCAGTTATCAACCATCACAGCAATAGTAACTGCAGTTTCCTCACAGGCCCCTGTGTAGATACCCAGAGTTTTGGGCATGTCACCAGCCACCTACAGAGCCTGCCTGGGAACTCACAGATGTATTTTTCCCTGCAGGATTCCCAGCAGCTCTTGCTCCTGCTCTGCTCTCCTACCACTATACTTCTGCCTGTGCTCTGGATAGATCCAACAAATGCAGAAGCAATTGAGGAAATGACAAGTAGGAACACTAACACGATCAGAGCTAAGCAATTTCACATCGCCACGTACTGCAGAGCAGAGAGAAGCTGAAACCTGCTGGTGCGAATAGGAGCTCTGTGGCTTTGAGCCCACCTTGAACCACCACATTTATCTAAAACAAGGGTGATGACACACAATTGGACCAACCAGGCTTTAAAGTGAACTAGTAACAGCTACACAGAAACAGGAAAACGCATTTTTGACAGAAGAGGTCTCTTTTAAGGTTATTTCCCACTACTACACCATTGAATTATGTCTCTCTTAGGAGAGGCTCTTCCCGTTCAAGTGGCAGAGCCCCCCCAATATCCGGGTTACTCCAGGCTTCTGCAAAAGTAGCACAGAGCTTATCATCTCCGACTTGCAGCAGAGTTCACACCACAGTCTAGGTGAATCTTTGCCAATGTCTATAAAGCACCTAGGATGTGAGAAGTGACAAGTATTAGTACTTTCAACCACGCATTTCTGACTCTCCAGAGCAGGCTTGGTTTCAAAGGGCTGGATTCGGTTATTATTTCTCTCAAGCTTGTCCACCCATCAGTACTCGCAGGGTCAGGCATAGGAGGAGGGGACTTTCTACCCAGCAAATCAAGCAGCTACAAAACAAAAGGAATCCCGTTCAATTATTCCCAGCAAGCGGATTAAGCAATGAAAGCGACATACGAGTCCTTTGTGTGGTATTTTTGCAATTATGTTCATTTTTCCTACATTACTAATATGCTACTAGAAACCAGACACCATGCCCAATAATGCAAAAACAAGACAAAAGAATGGAGCCAAGAAGGGAAAGAAACAGAGTGGAAAATGCAAAACAGTAAACTATTCCTTTTAGCAAATGTTAAGTACCAGCAAGGGCACATTATAGCTGGGCCCCCAGACTCATGCAGCAATGAACTAGGAGCAAAGCAACAGATGGTGGTGCAGCAGATTAGAAATTGCTACCAACTGCCTGTCTGGAGAGCTTTGCTTGGGATTACGGACTTGAGGGTACAGCAAAAACCTGTAGCAAGAGACATAAAAATGTATGGATCCTTCGAACAGGAAGGGTCCAGGCTTCACAGAGATTTAATATGCCCATGTGGACTCTACCCTGCCAGTGTCGGAGAAAGCAGACAGAAAGGTTTTGTGAATGTGTTACTAGAAAAAGTAACTAGGATCATGTTACTGCTGTGAATCAGTGCAGCTGCACTGGCACCAGCAGATCTAAGTCAAAATGTACTATCTGAGATTCAGGCTTCAGAAACCAGGCAAAAATGGATGAAGGCAATCACCTTGCGGTGGGCTTACAAAGGAGTAGGAATGAAAAAAACTTACCATGGTCTATGTATTTCCTAGAAGGAAACACTAAAAATGGATTGCTAGCTTGTTTGATTTTTTTTAAAGACCACTTACATACTCTGACCAGGTAGGACTGGAGCAGCTCTGACAAGTCTCATAGTCTTTCTCTGCCCTTTTGCAGAACCTGGTGTGCAGCGTGCTGAACTCTCCATGTCTCTCTCTGGTTTCTGGCCACAAGGATTCAACGCGCTAAGACTTCTTGTATGGAAACCTACCTGTGGTGGGAGAGTTTCAAGCGTACCAAAGTGCTTATACAGTTTTCTGTGAAGATCAACCATTAATTCTCCTCTACCCTTCTATACCTGTTGTCTTCCAGGTGTAATTGTAGAGTGATGCATTAGCATTTCCCCGTTAAAGTGCCATTACAGAGCAATAGTTTTCTCCTAAAGTGCTGATAAAAAGTGATGTACAACATTTGAGAGATGATCACCTTTACTGTTGGCTGCTTGGAATAGTAACTGCAGCACAGCTACTGAGAGCAGAGAGCATTGCAGCACTCTTTAGTGTGGAACAAGTGTCTAACAAACTATTTCATTCAGAATTTCATTCACAAGGTCATCCTCATGTTAAATGGTTCTCAGTTAAATTCCTGTTAACTACCAGCAGCTACTAGTTTATCGGTGCATCTCAAACTACAAGGTGACAAACAACACACCTAAGCAGGAACCCAAGAGAGCAAAGGAACTGACTTCAAACTTTACTGGATTTAGCCTTTCCCTTGTATGACCAGAGGTATTTTCCAGTGCAACAGTTCGATGAAAGCTTGGGAGGAGATCTACTGTATCAGGATGGGCAAATGTGCATGCATGCATATATTTATCACCGCAGTCCTCCCAAGGACTCCAAGTGCCTTCTGCAGAGGGATACAGTTTCTTTACTGGGTGATGTCCAAGCATCAACTTCTGTTGTTGGCTTTAACTAATGAAACATTCTGACAATAAACCGCAGCAAGCTGCATGCTGCATCCATCGTGCTGAACCAGTGTGTCTTTGCACATGCATTTTTGAAAGCACATTTTCCTTGATGAGCCTGTAATTCGACTCAGTGGGTCAGTGCAATGTGTGCTAAATGGGATGGGAGCGTCCTTCACAGTATCATTCACGCAGCCGAAGATCTGAAGCAAATCTATTGAACACATTATGTTATTCCAGATATTCAGTTGTGGAAACAAGATCAGGACCTGGCTTATGATCACAAGAAAAATGTCCCTTATGACCTTTGTCTTTCAAGAGTGAGGGGAAAAATCTGCCACTTGAACATATAAAAGGTTTACTGATATAGATTTCAACCTGGACCAAAGAGGACTTAATGAGTGGGCCAAATGTTAAATCAAAATAAATAAGTATTTTACAGCAATTAAGATTCGGGGTTCCAGTTGTCAGTCCAACCAAATGTTGATCTCTTTCTATCCCCGCATCTTCCAACCAAAGCAACACAGGATTCCCAGTATCTCTTGAGAACACAAAGCTCCAAGTAGCCTTGGAGTTTTACTATACAATACCTACATACACATACTTTAGAATTGCACCTTTGCCTCAGCATGACCCCATTTAGTTTATGAGAAAGTATCTTCATAAAACTCTTTTTAAAAAGGAGTGAGAAAGGGAATCTCTTCCCATAAATACTGCCCCACACTCATGAAGGAAGCCCAGTCCCCAGAGAGGTAGTTGCCCCTGCCATAGAGGGCAAATACAGGGAGGTGAAATACCTGTCTAGTTGAGCACTAACTCTTTAAAGCTATGTTTGACACAAACAAAAACATTTCCGAGCACCTTAGTACAGGTGCTCAGAAAGCTGGCATTTCCACATTGTATTTGTCAATCAAAGAAGATTTTGCTGGGAAATAAATAAAGCACGCAAGCTGCCCTGTTAAGGCTTTTTCCAAGAAGACTGGTGACCTGAGCAGCAACACGTGTCACCACTTGCTGCCATGGGGGACAGTTAGTGGGTCAGATCCTGCCAGCGATGCCATGCAGTGTACGCCACTGATGCACACTGGGATCTGCGGGAAGGGAGCGGTCAGCCTTTATTGCCATTTCCGTGAGGAATAAACCCTGATTAGATGGGCCAAGGCAAACGCTGGCCTGCCCTCCCTCCTGCCACAAAGGTCAGGGCTGGTGGGGCCAAGCCAAGAGCTGGCTGTCATCTGCTGAACCCGTGCCATTCCCCACACAGACGAGGCTCTGCTTTTCCAATACGC
This sequence comes from Fregata magnificens, assembly GCA_013389945.1. Classification (NCBI taxonomy): domain Eukaryota; kingdom Metazoa; phylum Chordata; class Aves; order Suliformes; family Fregatidae; genus Fregata; species Fregata magnificens. Next base: position 124,324 of record WAAD01042403.1, read on the forward strand.
AACTACGGCCAGGCCTGGCAGATGGTCTTCATTGGTGATGCCAGGACTTTCGCCTTGGCTTGGCTTCTCCCATTTGGATGGGAGTCATCTTTAGCGGCAGACAGGCTGACGCCTGACGAGGGCTGCCCTGCAGGCAGGATGCGACCCCTCAGTGATGATCAAGGGCTCCCTTTTCTCTTGCCTCTGAGTCCACCCTCCAACCCCAGAGGCAGAAAAGAGACATGCCCGTGGTGCACAACGGTGCTTGATCTACCCCTTGCCGCTCAGAAGATGAAGGCAAGAAACGCAGTCGCTCCATCCGCTGTAGAGAACTTAAGTCTATAAAATAGCAGAGCTGGCAAAGTTTCTTTTAAAGCCGGCGCTCTTTGTAATGAAGGCAAAAGAAATCTGTTAAACTAAAACCCCAATTATAATGGTCTTTTTACATCAAAAGAGAATTTAGTAGCTTTGTTGCTTTCACAATAATAACAAAAAAAAGAATCACTTCTCAGGAGACACAAATTAAATATTTGTCTTCTTTGCTGACAGAAAGGGTGAGGTTTCTCCCATCTGCTGCACAAGTAATTCGTGCGCACTCCCCTCGTGTAACACTATCCCTCTCCGCCATCAAAGCAGTGTGGGTAGAGTTTAATCACTGCCCCTACTTGCTCTGCTTACAAGCCTTGCCTTAGAAGACAGGTCTCCCTTCGGAGATGGATTTTACTGTCAAATCCCTCTTTTCAATGCCACACCCACTGCACAAGATCACAAAGAAAGGGGATTGTTTAAACACAAACCCACAACTGTTCGATCACAGCAGTGTTATCACTTACAAATACTGCAGATTCTTCCAAATCTCCAGGTATTCATATAAGAAAGAGTTAATCTCTGCTCCACATCATAACGATATATTATTACCTCTTCACCAACGAGAGTTGACTTAAACTCGGAAAATGAGAATGGCACTGATATACATAACACATCATATAAATAAATTTAACTCCCCTTTCTATGCGTTAGAGATCTACTTAAAGATTAGCCCAAGCCAAAAGCCAGGATCTAAACAACCTCAGGTTGTGAAAACATGTGGGTGCAACAAAATTAAGGCCAGTAACATATAAAGAGAATACCTTGCAGCAAAGAAATTAGGTACCCCTTCCCCATCTCAACCAGACATAAATTCTAGCAGAGTCCTTCCTTCAGGCTAAACGGCTTTTTAGAACATCAGTATTGGTTTTGTGTTATTTCTGATGCAAGCACTACGCAAACCTGTAAGTTCATTGAACTAAAAAAGGAAGATGGAAAAATTTAGGAAAGAAATATTAAAAAAAATCTTGAAATAAATAACTGCATGGCTATAGCCCAGTGACCTTACAAAGACGTATGTTAAAAGTGTGCAAAAGCAACTAACACAGAGCTCTTGACACAACTTTGAGAATGGAACAAACTGAGGAGCACAGAAAAATGTAAAATTTCTGCCCTGTGGAAATTCTGACAGTTCAACATTTGTTTTATATCCTGGGTCTAAAATGTTGTCACCTTTCAATATTTGTCTAATGGACCAAAACATGAAACTGTTTCATTTTCATGTTGTCAAATAAAAAAAAAACATGCTAATATCCTCAAAAATTAGACATACTATTGTGATGTATTTAAAAAGCCCCAAATGCTTAATTTCTCACTATGTTGACACTAGACTGCCTTCTCCTCCTCTTGCACATTGCCTTATGGGAGCTGTAGTTCCTGGCCATACTTCATCTTCTAATAGATATACAGAATGACTGATTCTTGCAATGGATCAAACAAGTTTGCACAAGAGATACAGGTATTGTATTACAAAAATAGCCCACGGGAAAGAATGTAAGACTAAAGTACAACTGCTAGAAGGTGCTTGCTGCATTAATAGAAGCAACTTAATACCTTATTGAACTGAATCAAAACAAAGTAAGTTGAGTCAGATTCAATAAAACAAAATATTTTAATTTGAATCATACATACTCAAATAAAATTTCTTTGGGATTTTCCCAAGAGAAGAACTGATATTTTTGGCATAATCAGAAGTTTTCTGAATTAACGGATTTATAATTTTACGGAAATTCCATTTTCCATTAGAAAACGTCTCCGGGAAAAAGTTTCCAAATAGCTTTCATAAACGTTGGTTGAGGCTGCAACCATCTTTCTGTTCATTGTACACTGGCTAGTATGATAGAGTCCCAGTTTGTGTTGGGGCTCTTAGATGTTACCTTGTTACCAATATCATTAAATACTAGAAGAAATACACTCCTATTGCCTTGTTTTGTAACAGCGTTTTTGGTTTCTTGTGGCATATTTCTTTCATCTTCAAGCCATAAGTCAAATTTACATTCATGAAGTTTCTTGTATTGCCATATAAAGAACTTGTCCTTGGATTACAAAAGAAGCTGGCAAGCCTTACTACCCCTGGCAAAACTTTACTAAACATGGCTCAAATGCCAAATTTACTATGAAAACACCCAGAAGAGAAGCCTCACATTGATTTCTTCTACTTCACCGACACACCGCCAAATAGGTCTTCTCCTGTGGCTAGCAATTCATAGGCAGGCGAATAAGTGATATGTTTCATGCTGGGCTTCATTCTCGTGGCACACACCTACTCCTCCAGGCAAGAGAAGTTATTTTCTGGGCCTGGGGGAAAGTATTTGACAGTAACTGATCAGGACGAATGGCTGCTGTTTGCCTCTCCAAGTCAGTGAAACATGGTAACGCGCCATCCAGAATTTGTACTACCGCAGCTTAAAACACATTAGGAAAATAGGCCGATCAATAAACCTTCAATGAATGCACTAGCACATTGCTGCGTTATCACACAAGTGGAAATAACAAATGTGTCACTCCAGTGATTGTTTGATGTGAAATCATGTGGAACGCCTCATTTGGAGAGCAGCCCGGTCGGCCCCTCTGAAACTGATCCCCACCGCGCCATGTTAACGAACGCCGGAGCGTGAAATCCAACCTCGCATCTGCGCTGCTGCAATCTCATTTTGTGCCCGCTACGTGTCAGCGTCTGTTTTTATTTTCTGGCACCTTGAGCAAGTGTTAGCGACTCTAAATAATAAGTGACACATGGACACTTTGCTAGCAACGAGCACCTGGACTGGAACATGACGTTCATTAAACTCCGACACATTCACCCTCTGCACTCTTTTCAGTACCTTCCTTTCTTTCCCTTACCGCACAATTACTCATGTGCCTACTGGCAATGTGAGAAATGGAAAATATAGCATGCCCCACTGGCCTAACAACTGGACCATGATTCCAGCACAACTCTCCTCCTCTCTGGTCCCTTTTATCCTTTCTGCACGGCACATTTAATAAAACCACAGGCACACCTTGGTCGGCTTCCTCATTAGAGAAGATTAGGCACTTATTTTTCTTCACTGCATTGAAACCAAGGATGCCATACACAGGTGCAGTCAAGCTACAAAGGTATGTATGTTTTGCTTTAGATGAGAAAACAAATTTCAGGGGAAGTTAACTGCATCTCCACAGCTTTGTAACATGCAAAAAGCCTAAATTTTTGATGCACATCTTCCATGAAGTTGAACTTCAGAGAAAGTAAAGAACAGTGTGCATGCACCATGATGGTTTTGAGACTTGTTAGTGCTCTCTTATCCTGTGTAAATACTAACTTACCACCAGATGAGTCAACAGAAACAGAAAGATGCAGAAGAAGATGCATGTTGGGTAACTTATGGGTGATCAGGAAGTTGCCAGCAGTCATCTTCCCCATGGGACTTGCTGAATTAAACATTTACTATCATCCGAAGAGAAAGTTATGTGTCTGGAAGGATGGAGGGATTCTAACGGCTGTACCATACTGCACTGGGTAATGCAGGATAAACTAAACATTTCCAAACCATGAGAAGGAGGAAAAGAGATTTACAACCTTTACTTACAGCAAGCTCAGTCCAATGAGCTAAGGATGGGACAACCATGAGGATTTTTCACAGAGCATCTACTTTCATTGGCAGACCATCCACTGCCATTAGCAAAGACAACGACTGCTCCTTAAGCCTCTAGTCATAACATGTGTGGCTTTTGGGCTTTTTTTTTTCTTTTTAAAAAAAAGCTTTCCAGGGATTACTTGGAGTATTTACCTGGGCACTCCATGCAGCCTGAACTTCCCAGTGGCAAAAAACTGTCTTGGCTAACATGATGTGTGAAAGTAATACTAAAATATTAAGAAAAAGCATATATATACACACATACATATATGCAGATTCCCTGAAAAACAGGGAGAAGAGAAGATTGATGACGAAGAATGTCATTAGTCTTCAAAAAACACAGCCTGCAAAAAACTCAAGTTAAAGGAGTGAAACACCAGGGACTCATCAAGCCAAAATCAATAAAGCAGCCTTTAAAAATCCATTTCCAGTTCAGGATAAGCCTGTTGCTGTATGGGGAAGGAAAACCCATCAGTGGTAGCACAGAAAGGACAGAACCAAAAGCAAGCTGTGGAGACTGTGTATCCTGAGAAGAGAGATGACTGTTAGAGCATAAAGTGCATCATCGAATAGGTAACCTTTCAGCAGGTTCATGCAGCATGCATATATTTGAGGTTGGAAGAGTGCAAAGCTTCAGGCTGTGAGACTCAGTCTTCAGAAGTACAGACTTTAGGACAACCAACTCAACTTGAACTCTCAGGCAAAACTGTTAGCGAAATTAGCAAAAACAGCTAACGCATTATTTGGATACAAGGAGAATAGAAGTGGATAGGTGATCTGACTGTATACACGATAGTATCTGACATAGCATTCTGGGTCTAGACTCGATGTCATGGATCAAAAATTAAATGGAAAGAATGAAGAAAAAAAAAATAGTACAAAAGTGAGCCAAAAACTATTAAGAGAGCAGAAGAAAACATTCGTAAATGTTAAAGTACTCAACACATCCTAATAGAAAGAAGGCTGAGAAGTGACTTAAGCCCCCTTAAAAGATTCTACTACATAACCAACACAAAAATTGTGGCCTCTGCAGTCTTGGTGAACCATGCAAACTATAAGCCAGTGGCTGGCGGTGGAAGTCAGCAAATGGCAAAGGAGAATTTGTGACTGTACAATTTTTCATGTTTCATTCAGCAGCATCTTCAAGCCCTTGAGTAAACAATTTTCCAACCTTTTCCTGGACATGTACACAGACGTAGAGCTGTAACATGGGACTGAAGAAGTCAACTGTTTTTTCACAGCAAATCTTTCATGGATTCCTAAACCTGTCATTTTTCATTAACTTTAATCTTGGCAGGTAGCGATGTTTAACCCTACCTTCTTAAAAAAAAAGCAAAAACCAAATAACCAAATCCAAATATTTAACCATTTTTCCAAACAAAAGGAACTAATGTAGCGTAGGTAGCAATTGTGATGACATTTGAGATTGTCCTATAATCCAGTCTCAATCTTCCAGCTGGAGAGGGGAGACTGGATGGTTTGAAATCTGTGAAGCTATTTGATTTTAAAGGCTTAACAGGCAAATAAAAGGCAGTGTAAGCCAATGACACCAAATTTGTTGTACAATGTGTAGTATGCTGGATCCAGATTTTATACGTGTCCTCTGTTTGCTTATTCTGATATAAACAGTTACAGCAAACCAGAAATATGTGCTGTCTGTGCAACATGGACTGGAATTCTGTCCTTGCTCATGTCTGATCTGTTCACACAGAAGTCAGCAGGATCAGCCAAAGGAAGAGAAATTCTCAAGACAGAAAGTATTTAACAACAACAACAAAAAACCCTAAATAATTTGATCATGAAGGAGGAAAGGTCATGGGGAGTAGAGTATGCATCTTTATATTCTTTGCATCGTATTGTAGTGCACGACTAGCTCTTGTCCACTAACTTAATCAGGAAGACATATTTTAGAGAGTGACAAGTAAGAATGAATACAGTCAGTCTTGTTTCCATCACAGGACACAGAGATTGAGTTTGGATGTCTTTTTGAACCATTCATTTGCCAGGAAGAATGGGAGCCTGAGGGCAGAAGGCTTCAAAAAAGAAAAAAATATATATCCCCAAAGTCATCTAAAATATAGGGCTACACTGTCAGCTAGTGTAAACGAATGTAACTCCACTAATGAGAAGGAGCATCTATAGTATAAACCAGAGGAAGACCTGTCCATGACAAACTGAAATTCTGCCCTTGGTGACATCTGATCTATTCACAAAAATATGCATGCCTTCTGGGGCAAATTTTACTATCTGCTCAAGTTTGTTTGGGGAGTATGTGCAGCTATGTCTGCTGGGTGAATCAGGAGGGGCAGAGGGAGTCCTCTGGCATAAAAAGCACTACATCATTACACATCTCAAGGAGCAAATTCCACCCTTCGTTGCACAGAGGACAGTTAACCTCCTCTGGAGCTCTGCTCCAGATGATCAATCCAATGCCCGGTTCTCACCCCTCTTGTAGCGAAACTCCTGGTAGAGCCATGCTCTCCGAACATTGTGTTGGCACAAAATAGGAGGAACTTTGCTGAAATAACCCTCATAGCCATTCTACCATAAAGCTGAGCTGCCTGCAAGGGGAAGGCAATTAGAAATAAGAAAGAATTTATCTGTCACGAGTGGCAGTGTGCTCCAGCTCAGAGCAAATTCCTTGTCATTTATGCATGCAGCTCTATGTGGTTTTAACCTTAGCATAGTCGCTGGTAAGTCAATAGTAACAGAAGGGGTAGGGGATGATTTATTTTTCCTTCTTGCTGCTGCAGAGCAACTGCATATTTTCCTTGTCAACAGCTGTGGTTCATATACCCTACAGAGATAGGCAGAAAGAGGAAAAAAACCCACCCAATAAACAAGATGTAGGACTCTGAGGAATCGTTATTACATGCTGAGCATGACAATATAATGCTATTCGCAGCCTCCTCTCTAGGTCACTAGAGATTCCAGCGTCCTTTGTCCAAAACATTTGCTCTTCCCCAGGAGTCTGTGCAAACCCTCGTCTTTCTGCTGTACTGCCAAACCCCGATGGAGGCTTTAACCAAGGAAGGGTGAACAAGTCCCACTTGTGCACCTAGCTGAAACGCCTCTGCTCTTCACACCAAATTACCACATGCCTGCCTACCCTCTTTCTTTGTATCCCTCTTCCACGCTTCTTTTCTGCTGCCTTCCACGTGACCACTTGCTTCTGTAATCCCAGTCCCAGTCCTCTAATGCCTTCCACACACTTCTGCTGGGAGGTTTTACTGATGTTAGAGTCCACAGGGACACATAATCTCGACACTGACAGGCAGTGACACTCCTACTTGCTTTTCACCTTCTCCACACGCAGCATCTTGCTTATGGCTTAGGATATTGGAAGCTCCAAGAGGACAACTCTGGCTATGCTCCCTTTTAGCACAAAAGCTCACAACCAAAGACGGGGGAGCTGCTGTGCCTATCCCAGCCACCTCTTTGTCACAGTAAATAATCACTCAGTCTGCCCCAGCAGCAAATTAAACATGAAAATCTAAACTGCTGCAAATGTGATGGCATAAGAATGCCATTTCAGCTACCACAGCTCAGCTGCTGAGGGGTAGCTCATTAAATGGTGATCGCACCAGCATTGTTCCTCAAAAGCCTTGGATTTTAGGTTGCTTGAATTTAGCTGTAAATTCACTAGCACCTTACTGGCATGAAAATACAAGAGCATTCAGTCTCAGGCCTCTGCCTCAGCTTTCTTCTGGGTAGGATAGCAAATATCATCAGCTGTCCATGAACACAAAACACAAGTGCATTCAGCTTACTGAAACACCAAACCATTTTTGCAGGTATGCATGCAAAAATATCCGGGCTGGTTCTCAGGAGAATGTGACAGTTACAACCGGGCCACACAAGTCACCGCCTGAATGACGATTCGCTTCTGCTGGGGCCACATCCACCTATGGCAATGCAAATACGCCCACCTACATTCAACAAGGGTTTGTTCAGACTGGCTGAAGTTGGGGAGGACAAGAAATTAAAGTCAATTATTTAGAGTTCCAGTGAAATCCAAGCAAACTTATTTATCCATGCAGTTTTGAGCCGAATTTTGTCTGTAGAGGAGCTCAGCAGAAGCTGAGGTCAGTAGAAAGAACAAAATTTGGTTTTCCACTGTCTTGCTTTCACCAGAGAGATTTTTTTGGGAAAAATAACACAGTATCTCAGCTTCTCACAGCAACCATGCAATCCAAGTTTTTCAGTTTGAGATCTCATTTCGTGTATGTAATGCTGGCTCCATAAATGGCTCTTGGAGAAAATCATGTTACAAATACAAACATATCAGAAACAGATGCGTTCCTGCAGAAAACTAGCTGTTCTCAGGTAGAAGAGTAAGCACACAGAGTGCCCAAAACAATTTTAATATTCAACTTCATAAATAAATAATAGAAAATAGTCAGCAATAGTCACAGAGGTTCTGCAGCCGGGCTGAAACCTGATTTCAAACTAAACACTGTGGAAAAGTGAGCAGCACTGTTGGCATTTCCACAGTGCAGGTTGGAAGGAATGCTATAACCACTGAGTGACACTTGACTCCTTCCAAATAACCTTCAGGAGTTGCACAAAAACAACATCTCTCTGCACCCACTTGCCTTCCACTCCCGCTCCCCAGAGAAGTGCATTGCATCCTCCCAGATGGACTGAAGTTTGATACTGGCAGCCACACCGATGAGAACAACAAAACACAAAAAATCTTGCTCTCCTGGGCTAGGCACTGAGCTATGCCTACATGTCTGGAGCCAGATACTTTCTTGCCTGGCTTTCACAATGCCAGCTTCTCTTTTGTTGTGCAGCACCTCTTACACAAGGAACCACATATCTGCTTTCATTCGCAAAGAAAGATCACCCACAGAGTGGGACCTCCATGTGCCTGGAGGGAAATCTTTCTCTTTCACTTAGTGGGTTTTACGAGGGCTATCTTCCAGTTTGCACATCAAACATACGGCCTGATCCAAAGATCATTCAAGTCAACAGAAAGGCTCTTCTTGACTTCTATTGGCTTTGGCTCTTGCTGCTCTGGAGAGCAAGGAACTGTAGTCTTCATAATAAGGCCCTGGGCCAAAAATAGGGTTGCACACATGACACGACTCTCACCCCAACCCCATTCTCATCCCCCACCTGCTTCTACAGGTCACGGCTTTGTAGCCTCCGGAAGATGTTTATGTCATGGTCCTATTGACACGGGTCAGAGTTCAAGGAAGCCCAGTAAATCATGAGTCTAAATAGGGTAGGGCTGGAGCAGGGCAGAAGAGAGAGGGGAAATAATGAGAGCAGAACCATCTCTTTGAAGAGGAACAAATGTGAATGTTTACAGTCCCCCCGCTGCATTCTCCCTCTGCTGAAAACATGTTCAGACGCTGGTTGGCTAATCTGCCTTCTGAGAAGTGGTGCTGAATGGCAAGGAGCCCTATTCATGCCATCAACAAGATCTTAGCCTATGCTTCAGTTTACTCTGCAAAAATCCTAGCGGCATGGAAGGAAGCCAGTGCGTTAGTCCTGTATTTTGATATGCACTGTACCAAAGAGGCTGAACTATGCATTGTATATTCCCAAAAGGTTGGTAAAATCAGACTTAGTCCCAACACACAGTGGGATTCTTCTCAAAAGGAAAAAAGCAAAAAAAATCCCAAACCACCAAAACCCCAGTAAGCAAACAAGACAGGGCATGTTTCTGCACTAAACCACAGTACATAGTTGAACAACCTTTCACAAATCTTCTTCATTTATCATTAATCTGAAGGTAACTTCTTTTTCCCCAGCAGAGGATGTATGATCCAGCTCCTTTACACCACAACATTTCTGGGTTTCCTACACAGTTCAGAGGATCTCAAAGATATCCCCACTGCCTGTAATTACTGCAAAGTGCATTAGCACTTCACTCTGTCACTCACTGATTTCCTCTGCCTTATTAAGACTCAAGGAGTGTTTGATGAGAGCATTTAATTAAAAGTGAGTGCAAACTGATGATGAGGCCTTGTGATACTTTTGCTCTTCTGTTTGTTGATCAGTAAGTGGTAAACTCAAGGGACTGAAGGGGAAAGTCCGGGACAAAATGAGTGGAGAAACAGTAAGAAGGGAGGGTCAAAGTCCAGGCGTGGGACATCGACTCAGCAAAATCACATTTCACACTGAGATCCATGCAGCAAGGGTGGACACAGTATTAGAAATGCTTGATCTTTCTTTCTTTTAAAAACAGTCCATGTTTGAAAGACATCTGAAAACCATTTGCAAAACAGGACAGTCCTATACACAGGGATAGGCTTCTAAAGGGAAGTGTGATCTGCCTGCCGTGCTCCATCCACCTCACAAATATAATCCAGCCTGTCTTCAGCACAGCCTCTTTACTGATGTCTCATCTACACTAGAAACATTATACTCGCACAGCATTATTGCCAGACCCTTTCTTGCTCAAACAGACACAGAAAATTATCATATGGACAAAATCCTGCTATTGCTAGTAAAAACAATTTATTCCAGCTGAGTAGCTGGTCCTAGGCTTCATTTGCTCTGCAAGAAAGTCCCAGCAGAGATTCACACAAAGAAAGGGTTCTCTAGGTAAAAGCAACATTCATTTGGCTTCCCGGACGTAGCCTTGGCTGATACCATTTTCACTAGATGCCTGTTTCAGCGAAGAACACAATATTAACCCTGTGGGTAGGCTCCCACTTCTGTAGCTTTCAGTGAGAACTCCAACTTGTCCTAAGCCCTTTTAAGTCACAAATATTGGTCCTTATCAAGTTTATTTATAAATTGCAAAGGCAGCTACTGCATTTTGCAGCAGACAGCGCTGGCCTAACTTTGCTGCTCTACAATCATGCAAATCCTCGCCCACAGAAGCTGAATGGCTCCTCTCTTGAGGCAACCACAGAAAAGTCTGTGGGATCAGACTGGTCTTTCCTACATAACCTGTACATTTAGATGTTGTAGCTGAAGTTCAAAAGAGATCACAGAAACATCTATACTGACCGCCTACCTATCACATGGCAGGACGCATTGCCTATATTCTTCATCGGAAACACAAAAGTCTTCAGTTACACAGTTTCCAATTTTCAAGCAACTACATCAAGCACAACAGTGAAGACCCAACCACTGACTCACTTTCTGAGCCCTGATGAGAAAGAGGGTTAATTGCCTGAGGTAATCCCCAGTGCTACCAATATCCCTGGCTGCAAAAAAAATCTTGAGAGATCCCTGCCAAAAGCCCTAAAGAAAAAATGGCTGGCTCCTAGTCTGGCAAGGAAAGGTCCTTGCCATGTGAGAAAGACACAGAAGAAACATTGAAACCACAGTGCTGTCTCAGAAATATGACAAAAAGCCTCCATTTTGTCGGTATGGTCTACTGGATTGGGATAGAAAACAGGATAACATGAATTATTCTGTGGCAGTAACTATTTTCCTTATTCTTTCCTGACTTACTTTTGGGTAACCCGTGAATTTTAACAACATAGGATCACAGCCACTGTAATGACTGCCATTATCGTTATTTATTATTTATTCTGTAGCTATTCTTCAAAGACTCCATTCAGGCCATGAGACACACAGGCCAGGAGCACAAAGTGCAAGGTGACATGGATATGCAAACAGCCTTAGGTCTGGTTTGTAGGCTTTGAGTCGTTATTATTATTTTCTTGTTAGGTAAGTAAAGGTAAGATGCAATGGTATCAGTCATCCTTCCTGGCGCCTGCCTAGCCACACGAGTGATAAGCAACACAGCCCATGGTATTGCTTTCAGTAGGGGACATGCACAATTCCCTCCTCCGGCTACCTGGAACAATATACTTCAGTCTTATCTGCACAGGAGAAAAGCATCATGTTAGCAAACATACTTGTTAGCACAACATTCAGCATAATTTGTCCTTCTGAACAATGATTATCGCTTTTAAAAACACATTAAGTGATCTTAGATATTTCACAGAAACCCAAGTTAGTGACTTGTTAAAACGTTTAACTGTGTCTTGGCTCAGGCCCTCTGGAAAGTCAAGGGCAAGCTTATCTCTCTGCCTGTAAATGACTTAACTATCTTTACTTCTTTTTAAAAGAGTTGGTTGTAATATTTGGTTGCCGAATTCTCTGCTGCTTTCTGTTCCACGTACTCTGAGGCACTGAGCTGCTGCAGGTATTTTTGACAACCCTCAATGAGAGGCAATCCAGCACAGGTCTGGATGAGCATCCAGCATATGGTGCTCCCCGCTCCACCAGGGATGAAGTCCACCAGCTGCAGCTGTTCAGACAACTTTCCTAACACCATCCCATGATGCAACGTCTCCTGCTCAGAAATTACTCAGAAATCCCCACTTACAAAAACAGGACACAGGAAGAGGGTTTTTAGGACACCCAGGACAGGCTGGCATATCCACAGCTCTGTCAAAATATGTGTCCCTCTGTGGGCATAGTAACACTCTTGCATGGTTAAGTGATGCAACCTGCCACGTTCCAAATAAGCACCAGCTGCAATTTTCTCCATATTTTGAAAATTACATGTGGCTCTCAAGAGCCTGGCAAATTGTCAACACAGCCCTTAGTCTGGTGCAATTTAAATGTCCTTAATCCAAATGGTATAAAAGGAAACAGTTACAGAAACACTGAAAATAAAGGCTGATGTTGGGTTGATGGCTTTCTAAATATTTCTTAAAATCCTGGGGGTGCCTTCTGTAGACAACTACTTTCAGGCAAAACTTTAAAAGCCTGAACTGCCGTCACTTTCCAGAGGAGCTAGTTTAAAGGTTATATTTAGAAGATCTTGTCCAAGCAGTTTCCTTTATATCAGGCTGCTCTAGTCCTACCTAGAAAAGGATGTCATTTTATACTCATTTGCTTAACTTCTAGCTATTTCCATACACACACATTTTTTAAAGGAGAGAGATGATTGGGCTACCTCCTAAACTTAAATTAAACCATCATAAAAAGCTTGCAGAGAAAATGGCAGCTTTGTGCCTAGTAAAAAAACAACGTAGTATTTTCCTGGCACTGTGCAAATGACTGATCCAGTGGTTGCTATCTTTGCAAAATGCTCAAACTATGAAATTCTTCACTGGTTGGCAGTTACCAAAAACTTTTGGGCAGAAGCTGGCTTATGTGATCTGAGTACTGCTTAGCATCTCTCATGAGAAAGGCTTAGGCTGAGTTTTCTTCTTTTGCAGGAATGCAATGAAACTGAAGGAAAACCTGAAAGCATGAGGAAAGAAGCAAGTGAACAGAACAGCTGAGTTACTAGTACTGAAGTGCTCTTCAAGCATCTTTAACCATCAAACACTAATGTGATCCTGTCTTCCTGGGGATGGATTACATGACCTCTTTCTGTAAGTCTTTTCCAGCTCTTACATCTGTGATTGATCCCTCTTTTGGGCAAAATATAAAACCAGTGTGATGATCATTCATCATCATTAAAAATCTCATTGCATTTTTCACAAAAGCAGAGATATTTGTTCTAGCCAAAATTCCAATTTGCGTAATTACTGCACACTGCCTACTGTCATGGTTTAACCCCAGCCGGCAACTAAGCCCCACACAGCCGCTTGCTCACTCCCTCCCGGTGGGATAGGGGAGAGAATCAGAAGAGTAAAAGTGAGAAAACTCATGGGTTGAGATAAAGACAGTTTAATAGGCAAAGCAAAAGCCACACACGCAAGCAAAGCAAAACAAGGAATTCATTCCCTACTTCCCATCATCAGGCAGCTGTTCAGCCATCTCCAGGAAAGCAGGGCTCCATCACACGTAACGGTTACTGGGGAAGACAAACGCCATCACTCTGAATGTCTCTCCCTTCTTCCTTCTTCCCCCAGCTTTATGTGCTGAGCATGATGCCATATGGTATGGGACATCCCTTTGGTCAGCTGGGGTCAGCTGTCCCAGCCGTGTCCCCTCCCAACTCCTTGTGCACCCCCAGCCCACTCACTGGTGGGGTGGTGTGAGAAGCAGAAAAGGTCTTGACTCTGTGTAAGCCGTGCTCAGAAATAACTAAAACATCCCTGTATTATCAACACTGTTTTCAGCACAAATCCAAAACAGAGCCTCATACTAGCTGCTATGAAGAAAATTAACTCTATCCCAGCCAAAACCAGCACAACTGCTTAAAAAACTCCCTTCAGTTTGAATCACAGAGGCATTACTCTATAATATCTTCTATTCAGAGGAAACAGCCTTCATTCTTCACTTTCTTGAAGACTGTGCAGTCATTTGCACTTACCCAAAGCGGATATAAAACGTTATTTACATACATTGTATTTGAGTCCTACTGGGTAAAGCATCACACACGATACTGTGCAGGGGAGAAATGAGCATTATAAGTCATGCAAGCCATGGGAGTGTAGCAATAAGGACAGGATAACATTTTGGATGATTTCAGACCTGACTTCCTTCTTGCTGCAAAGCTGAAAACCTTCATAGTGAGTGCAGGGCACAGCCCTCCCAGGAGACATCTCCCTAGACTGGTTCCTCATGGATCTCAGCTTTTCTGCCCCTGCTTTGAGTTGGGTTTGGTCAGAAGGGCCTTACAGTCATGTTACACTCTGCCCAAGGTGACATTTTCTATGGAGGTATTTCCCTTACTGTTTTTCTTATGGAAATGTGAATGGTTTTTAGCACAGAAACCAGCTTCTCACAGAAAATTCTGGTTCTACCAAACTCCAGGAAATTTTCAGAAAGAAAATTTGGGGCCTGCTCTCAGAATGACTATTGCACCATCACGAGCTGCAACTTCTTCCAGAAAGCAGCAAATTTGAAGAAATGACTGTGTTATTTGGAAAGAAACAAAGGTGAAGGAAAGACTATTGTACAGCACCCCCACCATCATTTTGGGTGTCATTTCCAGTATTCCCCACACAGTACACCTCTCCCTACCATTGCAAGCCCATGGATGCCACCACCAAGGCAAATCTGGAAGGATTTGTGAAGGAAAACAAAAAGATGGCCTTGCGGATCTTTAAAGTAGCGGATGCCAACCTGCGGCTAATGTAGAGCCAGATAACGGCTTTTCAGCACTGCATTTAATTTGGCTGTTCTCAGCATGAAGGATCAGGCCCAGGGAACTCCTGTCACAAGAAGACGACTGAGTTGGGATGAAGCCTTCAAGGGCTTGTTGTCCATGGGAGGTGAAGGAGTAACTTCTGCTACAAGCCACCCAGAGCTGCAAGGGATGGTGTCCCTTCAGCAGCAGCCTTAATGCTGCTTGCGGCTATGGAAAGGACTAGTCAGCCACTGCAGCCCCCTTTGACAGGAGAGTGAAATCCATTGCTGCTCTCACAGCCAGGGTATTCCACAACAAAAAATCCAGCCACGTCTCCTATATGCTAAACAGGGCCATTTACTCAATTTTTAATTACAACGATATTTCCTCTGTGTTGTTGATAATGAGCCAGCACAGGCTGGGGTCCAGTGCTTTGCATGCTGTACAGAGACACCATTTCTGTTTCAGTGAATTCCCAAGGAGCCAGCTATTGGAGTTTGGGCACTTATGTCAGGGGAACACCATGATATGCTTCCTGTATGTTTTTTTCACTTTTCCTTGGGCATCCACTATTGTGGGTGTTACAGACAGAAGATTGTGCTAGATGGGTCTCTGCTTCAGTCTGACCTGGTCATGCCTGTGTTCTGATATCTCGTTCCTAAGGCCAGCACGTAAGACCCTATCTGAGGAAATTAACTCAGTGATAGTATCGTGATAATCAGTGATAGTACCAATAATTTCATAGCACAGTGTCCAGCACAGATTCTAAGCTCAAAGACTCCTCAAAAAAGCAACAGAACAGAAGTTATACTTCATTTATTGTAATAAACCTATAAATGCTGTAAAATTCTGAGACGAAACTGCTACTGCCAGAGGGTCAAAGAGATTTATGGCACCTCCAGTGCATTGAGACACTCTTAACAGATTCTTCTGGGTCCTTTAATTTAACAACTAAAATATGGAAAACCCCATGCATGTAAAACAAATTTGGACAAAAAAATCCCCCAAACCAAAATAGAAATTAAAGTAGAAAATATCCACCATAGTCAGGGTTTAGGTTAGAGAGCAGAACCTTCAAAATTGTTAAGACTGTATCCTCCACATTTGGCCCAGGTATGTGTGCATGGAAACATCCTTGTCCCATGTCTTCTCTTCACACTGAGACATTATAGCTTGCTTTAATATACTTTATAAGCCTGCCTGACCGGCAAATTTTAACACACAATACCTTCCATATGTGTTAGAGAATTTCCCTGATGCAGCAACAACTCATATCTGTGTGCAGGAGCAAACCCAACAGTCACCCTTCTCTATCATGTATGTGCGTTGTCAATAGTAGAAAGTCAAAGCCAAATCAAAAGGGAATATCAAATTCTTTACAGTGTGTCTACCTCAAACTAGCAGAATGAAATTAAAAAAGAAAATATTTAGGTTCTATATCAGGAAATCAGAAAAAGAAAAAAACCTCTCTGGCAGAGAAATAATCTCTATTAATAAGTTTTGGAAAAGAAGGGCGGACTTCTGATTATGGCACGTGGACTTGTAACACAGGGGCTCAGTTTCCAGTTCCTATACAAACTTCCTTTGGGACTTCAGGCAAGTTCCCTTAGTCCATAAAATGGGAGAAAGGTTGTCACTCATCGTTTGTCTGTGTAGTTGACTGAGCCTGTAAGATCATAGGGGTGAGGTCTATTTCTTACTACAGAAAAATGACCAGCACAATGTGGCTTTGCTTTCCATTTGCACCCCTGAGCACTATCATATAAATAAGAAATAACCCCAATGTATTTAGAACTGCTTGGGACAAAAAAATAAAAAATAGGCTGAGGGAGACAAAACAATAATAAAAAAACATGTTTCTTGCAATAAAGGAAGACAAATGATGTTTTCCAAAGAAGAAAAGACCAGTTCTGGGGTGGGACAGGCAGAGTTCATAGCTGGGAATAAGCAGTAGACTCCCGCGATCTGGCAGACAAATGTTGCTCCTCCAATATCCAGGACAGCAGGATGGGAACTGACAGCAGCTCTGGATACCTGCTGGGCTGCTCCTCTTTTAGTTTCTGTCTTAAACCACTCTGAGACGCTGCTGGGGGCTCTGTCGCCAGCTCCTGCTCTGCCCTCCAGAACATGGCACCTCGGGTGACTTTGGTGCACCACCATATCTTCTAGCCTGGTGGATGCCCTTTCCTCAATCCCTCATCAAGGGTCTATCATATCACCTGCCCCTTCACCCAATGGATACATTTATCTGCTGGTGTTTCCTCTGCTGCTAGCCACCGCAGGAGAGGTAAGAAAGGACATGGAGAAGATAATGCCATAAGCCCCGCTCTCCCATGGTGTAAATCTTGGATCCTGAAAAACACATGCAAGATTTTCCTTCAGACAGAAAGCAGATTTCAAAACTGGAGAATGAAACTCAGCCTTGGCATATTCCCAAGCAAATGGACAACTCAGGCTAGACTGAAGGCCAAGGGACTGCACAAGGCAGCATCCTGCTTTTCAGCAATGCACTTCTGGCCATCACACCACCACACTTCAAATTAAAGGTCTGCAAAAGCCTCCACTTTATAAACCTCTATCAGTTACTTCCATGTCATACAAAACTGTAAGTGAGAGAGAGAGGTAAGTGGAGAGGGAGGGAGAAGAACTAATGCACTAAGGAAATCAAATGCTCTATGCACAACTGACATAAGCACTGAACATTTACCTCAGTTTAAAAACTTGAGCTATTTTCCTTTTCAGTCCTATCAAATCACCTTCCTAATCATACGCACTTGTTATTTTTCCCCAAGGACATGAACACAGCTAGTAAAACATCTGCTTGAGGAAAAGCAAAGTGTTGCTGGTGTGACATGAATTGCTGAAGAAATGCTGCTGAGGATCCAAGCCGAATGCAAGCTTGAGCCATGGGCTTCCAGCAATACTCAAGACATGAGTCTGAAAATCACTTCTCTCTCTCTTTGCATCTTCTGATTCAGCCACTCCACGCTAACTTTTCAGATTACCAGAACCCACATTTCACTTAACTCCTAAGATAGGAGAATCATAATGAAATCCTGAGCTCAGCTGCTTTTGCCTGAGCCTGAGATCTGCCACTTGAAATAAAGGGACTACTTTTTTGATTTCTATTAAATTATTTTTGCAAGGAAATTGTTTTAGCAGAAGCTACGCAAATGCTGAACCTTTTGCAAGCTGTGAAGATCCACGGGAACTGAAGAACTTTTTTCCCATGACTATTGCATTGTTTTACGCAAGGAAGGATGAACAGGAGGTCAAAAGCAATGCAGGAACAGGAGCCTTTGGCCAACTTTGTGTGCTGAGGACTAGGAAGTCCCACTAGGAATTCACTCTGCATTATAGAGAACAATATGGTTTCTTTGCAGTGTCCAAAAATCCTGCCCCACCTCCTCAACACTGGCACACAGGCCCTATAGCAAGCAAAAACTGCTTTAAAATATTTCATCCTGTGCTCTGGTTAAAGTGTTAAACCAGGCTGTGTTCCACCACTCAAGGCTCACTGGAAAAAAAGCCCCAAGCTCTCTGCAAGGACAATACCCAGAAATAGGTCTTTGAATTCTATCACATCCAGGATAGACAGAAGCAGAAATAAACTACCCTGTCTCAATAATTACACATAGAAATTAAAAGAAAAAATACTTTAAAACAGTCTTATGTAATTTAAGTGTGACTATGCACTAATGATGTTCTGAGGCCTTTTTTGAAACCTTATTAAAGAACTGCAAAGTATTATTGTTATGGCATTATTAAATAAGAGTGTGAAATAATTCCAGATGTAATGAGGATGGAAAGGAAGAGGGTGCCTCACGCTCCTTCACAATTATATCTTCAGATGACTTTTTTGCTTTAGCTGAAATTTCCCACTCTGTGTCCCAACAGTGGAGGTTCGCAGTGCCTTACACACTGGAATTGCTAAGAGGAAGCCCACAATGAATAATAGCGCTTTTGTTTCAAACGAGCTCCAATTCCCATGGTTTCCTTTGAGATCTCACTCCCCCTTCACAGATTCTATATTTTGCTGACTTTTCCTTATATTTAAGTGTCAGCCAGCAAAGAATTGGCAACAATTGTGGGACAATTGCTTCTTCTCATCTTCCTCTTGCAGGGAAAAAAAAAAAAGGAAAAAAAGAGGAATTTAAAGAGACAGCCTGCATGAAGCAGTGAAGCTTAAACTGTAAGCTGCACATTTTCAGAGAGCATGAAGCTGTGAACTGGAAGGCTTGGGGAACTGGGGAGATGCAGCACACCTCAATATCTAGGTTCTTTACCATGCCACCTGAAGTGGAATTTAAGGGCAATAGACCTGTATCGCAGGGCTCTTAGTCACACAGTCAGATGCCACCCGCACAACTTCACTCGGTCCTCCCTAGCACGCGGGTGTGTGCAGGAAAGGCTGGTGGACCGAGGTGGTTAAGTTGGAAGCGCATTGACTTGGCAATTAGGAGACCCATAGGGCATCCTGAGTGGGATCACTCTGTTGCCACCCCCATTTGAGCTCAGAGCCCGGTGAGAGCATCCTTGATGTCGAGCTATTAAACATGGAGAAAATAGCGTGAAGCCCTGGAGTGAGTTGGACAGGGAGCTACATTTTCTTCCTGCCATACTATGCAGGGGGAGGAATGACCCCCTACCTTCCCACTGCCTTTCTACATAGACCTAGGCTACTTGCTACATGGACAAGCATCCAGTGAAGTACAGGTAAATGATTTTTAATGAACAAAAGGTGGTCTAAGCCACTTATCTGCTGTTGACCCTTTGGGAACTTCCAGGAACAGGGGTTTGCCATGAATGAACTCAAACGGCAAATGATTTTTCTTAATCTGGCAAAAATTATAGCCCTCTTATGTTTTCTCCCATAGTGTTTGCAACTTGTTGAACACAGCTAAGGTCCCCAAGGCAAGGGATCTGGGATATCTGTTGCCATGTTGTAGGACTGTCCTCTGTGGAAACATGAATAGTCTGGTCATACACTTTTATTTGGGGTCAAAAAAAAATAGATGATGCTCTCAGGAAGTTTCTAATGCAGTCCTGGGTGCCACAAAACTGCATCTATTCCTAATCAGTCTCAGCCCTCTCAGCATCCTCTGTGGGCACAGAAAAGTCCCACTTCTGCTCTGGATGGACGCCACCCTCGTTAGATGTCCCTCTTACCTTTGCATGTGGTCAGAAGTGACGCTTTATCTCCACGGTGCACAAGGAACTTGGGACACCGTGGAAGAAGAAGACGGGGTAAGGACAAATGGGCCCAAACCTGGGAGCCAGACTGGCAGGACGCATGTGATGCCCAGGGGGCTGGGGAAAAGCTGACAAAGGGATTTCTGCCACCTTAGACTTATGTGCGTGAACTTGGGCCCTTTCTAACCTTTCACACAAGAGTCCCTGGGACAAACTGCCTCTCTTATTCACCTTCCCACCTTATTCTCTTCTATCTTCCCTAGCGCCATTAGACCAAATGAAACCCTAAGAGTCCCAAGAAACAGCTTTGCCATTGCTCTGGCATGGATACACTGGTTGCACACAGGAATGAGAGCTTAGCCTGAAGACATAAACCCAAATATACAGCTGTGTACGGTATGCTGAAAACTAACCCAGCACAGAGAGCTGCTTTTATGGGCAGGATTTGTTTTTCCAAATGGGATTTATTTAAAAGAAAATTGAATGGTTATAAAGAGCTCACTAACAATAACACAGAAAATGAATCCAGTGTTCACTGCCGGCTTTGCTACAGGGTACAATCCAGATAGAGAAATCTTCTTTAGAGGGTCCTGGTAGCGAATGACCTGCCCTGCAGAGCAACCCATGCCTTATGGGGAAACAGCTGGCTGGAAACTGGGACTCTGTTAATGACTGAAGTTAAGGCAGGAAATTCGCTTGGGGAGCGTGTTACAACGCCAACATGAGGAAGTGACTACGGGAACACCCTGTTTCAATAACCTGTATCAATAGCATAGCAAGGCTCTAGGAGACAAATGAGACTTCCCCCTCCAGGAAATTGTTGGTGGTTCCCATTCCCCATTTCACCATCTTCGTCACCAGGGCCAGGACCCCTTCAGTCCAAAGGTCACTTATGCTCCCTTGATGCTCCAACCAGCTGTATAAAACTGCCTCTGTACAACCTTGCTTCAATTTTGATGGCATTTGGGAACTAACCGATGGGTACCACAGACGTATGCTTCAATGAAAACCTGATGCTTTAGGTTTCAGCATAAGGTGTCCATAACCTGCCCCGTTGAGTTTCTTAAAACAAAGCACTTGGGACCTTTTGACCATCACCCTCTACAAACCCTCTTCTGTATCTGCTTTTCCCAGTTCAGTACAATGTGCTGCAGCTTCCTTTGTCCTGTTTGTCTCCTTCAGTATGTGTCCCAACAGGCCAATACACCCAGTCACCTAATTGCAGTTTATCTGACTATCTGAAGAATAGAAACAAAAATAATTAGCCATGACCATTAATGTTTCTGATACAATTTGCTTCCGAACTACAAATCTATTTCAGTGACTAATCAGCGAGACCGTTAGATGTCTTTAATCTGGGACACATCAAAGACCTTTCTTCTCCAATTAGGCAATGGGCTTCATTCAGTCCTGCCCAGGACAGTAAGCCATGCACTGTTGCACAGATGTTTTCAAGTCATAAAGCAGAGCGGGTGTGGGGACAATTTTTACAGCTTTTACTGGAAACCTATTAAGGTCATGGTGTTGAGAAAGAGCACAGTATGGCCTTCATATCTTAAGCTTTGGAAATATCAAACCCAGAGTTATAAGTTTATTTATACTGGAAGCTGTCTACTAGGCAACTGCCAGGGTAGAGCTAATCAAGGGACTGCCTGACCTATTATTCCTGACATATTCCCCAGCCCATAGTCTGCCCATAACCTTCCATGCCTACTCCACAGCCAGCAGATAATCCGTTACACCAAGAAGTTCTGAGGAAACTCCAGATGCAACTAATTTTTTAAACCTGCCCCATCCATATTAAGATCCAGGCAGAGAAGAAGCAGCTGGTTATTTAGCCGTTATGGACAGAAATCTGGAGACATGGATTAGCCCTGAGAGAACTGTGCCTTGAGATCACCTGATCCCTTTCCAGACCCTCCAAGAGCTCCACTGACCTTTTTCTTTCCAGAGAGACATCACCTTTGCAGTCCTCCCCATAGAGTCTCTAGTTTTAATCTCAATTATCTTCCACCTCCTTGCCCCAGCACTCCTACGGATCCCAGCTCTGCCCCAGCCTTCATCCCCCAATAGCTGGGATAACACCTCCAAAGCCCATTGGAGCATCCTTTCTTTCTCCTGCATTACAAGTCCGACACTCAGCAACCATTCTGCATCCAAAGTAGCGGCCTCCATTGCCTCTACCTCACGTTAACAAAGTTCCATCTTTTCTCCAGCAAAGCTTGAGGAAAGATGTACTGATCACAGGTGAGATCACACTCCAAAACTACCAGATCTCACCCTGCTTTACAGTTACCCTAGGAATTCAGATTTCAACAGCAATTCCAAATGTACCTGCTTGCCCTCAAATGAAGTAGATTTCTGCTGCATAAATTGGTTGTGCTGATATCCTAAGCTCATCTTGCCATCAAAAATATGCTTACCCCTCCTGGGTTATTTGAGGATTAATTCACTCAAAATTGTATAACACCTTGAAGAGGTAAGACACTTGTGCAAGTGGTAAGTTTTAGTAGGGTACATTAAGTGATAGTGAAAATTAAATGGGTTATATGAATTATGCAACATAAGCAGTTTTCTAAGACCTCTGTAGATAACTTGCAAGTAAGTGTGTTTCTTTTACCATTACGTTGGTGCATTTGCTGAGAAATCCAATGTTACCCAGTGCTAAGGAAACCCTGTCAAATAGCTACCAGTGTTAAAAAGAGGAATTTCCCTTACTTAACCTTTTGAGAAACAAGAGGTTAACAGAAAAGGTAAATTGTAAATCTTTCCAATTTAGAAAGTGGGACCTTTTCAACAGCATTTTCAAGGAAATCTACTGCCAGAGTGTTCCCAGAATTAAAATGGAAAACCTGACACCTTTAACAATTTCCTGCCACTGTATAACTGTCAGCGTTGCATGGATTTTATCAACCTAGAAGTTAAGTTTCAAGGTTAGGAAACCTTTGCATTCATATGCTTTTGGGTTGTTTTCATACAGTTTTCTTTCCTCTACAGCCCCAAGATACCCGGCTGAGGAATCCTGGGAAAGGCAGCGCTGTGGTTTTTTACAGATTCTTCCTTCCCCCAGGAAACACCGTGCAATAAAGATCTCAACAGGAGAGTTTTGGACCACTCTCATGATCCAAAACAGCTCAGATCTGTTGCCCTTCATGTCACATCACAAGACACAACTTTCACAAGTGCTGGTGAAGGAACAAACATCATCGGTGTGGCTACTACTTGCTACGCAATTAAATCCAGATGCCATAACAAAAATTAGAGCCCCACAAGGATGAACACTGTCCCTCTGGGAGTACACAAGTGCCATATGTAAGACCCAGGTAGGAAAGCAATACCCAGTGGCACCCAGAAGCTAAATGCCGGAACCAGGAATAAAATCCAGGTTTCCTAACTCCTTGCCTCGTGTCTAGTATGCTGTGGCACCCTGTTTCTGGGCTAAAGCAGAAACTTGGCTTAGCTACATGTGCTGAATGTAATTAAGGGTAGGGAGGACTGAGGTGAAGTTACGGTCTTGTTGGGTTCACACCACACATGGATGCACACAGCTTTTACTATCTTATCACCCTAGATAAACTTTTTTAAAAAAAATCACAGTTCCTCTCCTTCTTGATCTCTCTCTCATGTGCACTTAAAAGTCAAATCAGCATCACCAAGACCATAATGAACATTGAGGAAAAAGGTCCCAGTCCACAGGGATGGCTCCATCCTGTTTATTACAGAAAAAGTGCTGGCTTTCTTCTTCAGAGGTGGCCTAGGGTATACAAGCCCATTTTAATCACTGTGAAGACATTCACGTGCCCATGTCTCATCCCGGGGTGCTCAGGACACCAGGAGCGTTACATGTTACGATTTGATCAGTTTTAATAACTAAAGTATAACGTTATAAACACGACCCAAAAAGCACCCCTCAAGCACGCACATCACTATAAGGAGAAAAGCAGAAGAGCCAACAGGCAGGGAGCTCACATGGGAGGAAGAGACTACAACTACAGAAAATGTTTCTACAGTGCTGTTAATTATTTTAAAGCCATCCTCACCATCCCCCACAATATGCTATTTTTCAATTTTTTTTTTTTTACAACAGAAGGTGCATTTGAGACAGGAGAAGGCATTTGGTTCAGCTGTCCGCTCTCAGCCCTGCAAAACCACAGGGCACTCTCTGTATTTCCTCCTCCACCATGCCGGGGAATGACATCACCTCTGCTCGAGGGGGCTGCCGGGCCAACAAAAATAACTGTTACTGACCAAGAGTGCTATTGCAAGGAATATTTTTGGAACCATACTCCGCATTCCTCCGAGTCCCATGCTTCCTAGTCCAAACATATCATGGCCTAAAAATTCCTCGCATTTTCTATGCAGTGTTTCCTTTGGGCTCACACAATGGGGCAGTTCTTCTGCTCAGCAGCGCTAGTGTTCTGGAACGGGAAGGGGAAAAAAAAAAGCTGAAGCACTAAATAACCCTAATGGCAACCGCAGGGGCCACAGTGTTATTTTTAGGTCAGAAAAAGATGCAGAAGGCAACAGAGTCACCTCAGATTTACCTTCCACTGCCCTTTACTGAACAAATGGCCAAAGAGCTTGGTCATTTCTTCCACGTGGCGGTAAGGGGGACTCACCTATGTTTGTGACAAAGACCCAGCTATTTAGTGGAATTTTGCATGGAAGGAGGAGGCCAGGAGGATGTGACACCTCCCTCTGACAGCACCTCCAGGACCATGCAGGGGTAACACAGCCCCAAAGCCTCCTCACCTCTGTGCTCAGCTGCCCTTCGGCTGCAAGAGGCACAAAACAATGGAGGCTAATTCTAGGTTGCGTCTAGGCTGTGCACCAACCATCATTTTCCCGGAGGAAAGAGCAGGAATTCCCAGCAGGGGCTGTCCCTCCTAACATCACACCCAAATGACACTGTACCGATCGCGTCCACTCCCACCTCTGTTGGCGTATTGACATAAGGTCATTCTGGAGGCTTTCTTACTAGCAAACAAATGATTTTGGCAAACTGTGTATACTTAAAAATATTCATAGAATCATAGAATTGTAGAATCATTTAGGTTGGAAAAGACCTTTAAGATCATTGAGTCCAACCGTTAGCCTAACACTGCCAAGTCCACCACTAAACCATGTCCCTAAGCACCACATCTCCATGTCGTTTAAATACCTCCAGGGATGGTGACTCAACCACTTCCCTGGGCAGCCTGTTCCAATGCCGGACAACCCTTTCCAGCCTAAGCCAAGCAACAGAAAAAGCTCTTATTCCTTCTTCACTGTGCATTTCTACCATTTTTTTTCTCCTTTGTTGGATGAAAGCCGTTTTCCTTATTCTCAAGGTAAAAGCCATGGCTGATCTCGTAGGGAGCAATTACACATACCTAAACGGTAGCTTCGTTCCAACCCTGCTCTGTCCCAAGCAGAACTATTTACCCAGTCTTGGTAAAAATTTGTATTTGAATAGAAACAGAGGCTACTAAACAATACATGCTTTACTGGCCAATACTTTGTTTCTTTTTTTAGCTGCCCAGATAAGAAAAACAATACAGAGAAGAAACTAACAGGGGGCAGAAAGAGGCCACTTATGCTACTGATGTTCTGCACAAGGTTTAGAAACTCCCCTTACCTTTTTGTTCCTCTGTTACTGCACCAGTCCTAAACAGATAAAGATTAATTTCATCTGTTTAGACTATAAAATCTGGGACTTGCTTTCTGCTGTGCCCTATTCTTCCCACTCATAAGTGGGCCTGGAAGCACATGTTTATTAAAAATCATTGTATTTTTTAAGGTATTTAGATTCACTGCACATCCACAAACAGACCAGTTGCCATAAAACTGTTTTCAAACACAAGGAGAGCAAACAAAATTCACTCATTGGGGTGTTACAATTGAGAGACGAGGAATGGGCTGGGGAAATCAGTATTTAGGTGGAACTAATTAGCAACAACTAAAAGCTAAATGGCAACATAACCCACAGCCCCCTTGTGGGATATTCTAAAATGGCTGTGCATGTCTGAAGCATTTCAAGGACTTTCATTATC
Organism: Fregata magnificens; assembly: GCA_013389945.1. Classification (NCBI taxonomy): domain Eukaryota; kingdom Metazoa; phylum Chordata; class Aves; order Suliformes; family Fregatidae; genus Fregata; species Fregata magnificens. The sequence goes on from WAAD01042403.1 coordinate 150,459, forward strand.
TGCTCGGTCTACCACTTTCACAGCTCAGATAAATCAGTATTTTCAGCCACAGCATTCAGCCTGTTGCCCTGCAGAATAATTCCCCAGTCATAACATCCAGAGATACAGAAGCACACAAAATATGATCTCTTTTACTAGGCTAATAAAAAACAGAAAGTATACTATATATATTTTATAGACCTCGAAGGTCTATCTTCCATAGGAGGAAACTGGGACTTCAGGCTACTGTCGGCATTATAACAGAGAGAAAAATATTTATTGGCTGCTTTAGAAAACCCACCAGACAGAAGTCACCAGCAAAGCAAAATAACATAATTGTAAACTTACCTGAATCTTTCCTCTTTGTGGAGCTCTTTCATGTTATAGTTTGAACTTGTAGATTAATGCTCGTAGAGCCACAAGGGAAAAAGGGCCAACCAGCAAGGAAACTACTTCGGTTTCTTTAAGCCTACCCCGAGCAGGCAACTCCATACTATCAGAATGCAAAGCACAAGGGCCATATGGGTCTTGCTTGCAGCTCCTCTGCATCGCTGCACTGAGCCCGCTCTGCGCTGTGCACGGGGTCACCGGCTCCCTCCAGCTAAGCCAGGCTGGGGGCGTTCAGAGGAGAGAAGGTGCCTGGTCTGTGCAGAAAGTCCTGCTGATTCAGTAGGATGGTCCGGGGAACCTATCTGTGCTCTGTTTCTGAAATGCACTGGCCTTTAAGATATTACGGTGTCACTGAGCACTCTGAAGTATGTCAAGCACAGCCCTCATGGCTGTGTTGCTCCTTGCTGAACCAGGGACAAGAGATCAGAAACCAAATGCCACCCAAAAGTCACCTGGGTGCCTCCCAGGAGCTACGTCCCAAGCCAAGAAGATCCATATGGATTCAGCTTCTCCACAAAGTGGGGGAAGCAGACTGTGAAAGCAGGGGAGGGGAGGAAAAGAAAAGATTCATGCAATTTTCCCCAAAGAAACCAAGGTGCTGAGCTAATGCTTTTATAAAGCTGAATGACTAGGCAAGAGGTGGGGAGGGGGAATTTTCGATCGTCAGATTGGTGAAAGCGGGAAGAAGCTGAATACTGGGGTCCCAAGGGAAAGAGAGACCGTGGTTTGAGCAGAAGCTGGGAGCTGCAGAAAGGGAGCCCAGCAGAGGTGACCCAGTGACCCAGAGAGGCACTAATAGAGATTTTGGAGATCACCTCAAAGTTGGAAGGAGGACCCCTGCACCAGCAATATGTTTACTTCTTTCAGTATAGCTCCTGCGCTGTACAAAGCAGAAAGTGACTGCTTCAAAATTTTCTGCAAATTTTCTGCAAAAATCCGTGTCTGTTTGCTGGTGGGCAAAACCTCATGCCTCAGACAGGTCAAATCAGACACTTCAATATATGCCCTGGATTCTCAGAAGGTTCCTAAAGACCCCAAACCTCATCCAGTTTCTTTGAGATCAGAGGGAAGACTGATGTCCTGAGCGCAGACCTGAGCAAATGTGTTTTTCTGTGCCTCAGTGGAAGGCTACACCTCTAAAAGCAGTTACGGTTTTCCATAAAAGGGACATTTTTCTCCTCGGGTTGTTTGGGTCCAGAGTGCCTGCCCACAAGGAAACACCTCACCTCACCTCACCTTCATTTCAGGACTGAGCAGCTTCAGAGCGGGGACACAATGGTTGTGCAAAGAAAACCAACCAGGGACCATCATATTTTTTGCTCTTCCAATAACCAAGGAGTTCAGAGACTATAGGGCAATATGAGCACAAGTGAAAGCCGAAAGGTGCTTTTTACTTCCCCTGTGAGCCACGTGACCAGCTTAGCCCAGGTCAGTTACATGAGGATCCCATCCCCACAGTCTAGTGGAAAAAACAGCGGGTGGCTCTTCAGTCCAGCTTTAGTCCTAGTTTCAGTGCTAAAAGATGGAGCAACTAGATCTGGCTCATGACGTTGACATTTGCTCTGCTATCATCATCAGCTCTATCTGATAGGATGACACTACTTAAGCTGTGGTAGCCAGAGGAAATCCAATGCTAAGGAAATGGACATTCATTTAATGTTTATCTAGGATCTGCTCCACCAATGAATTCCAGATGTTGGCTTTAATTGTCGCATTCTGGTATGTTTAAGCAGCAGGAGTTCGTAAGGCCGATTTGTAAATCAATCTGGCAGACTCATACTGAATCCCATCTTTGCCAGCTTTTCTAAGTAAGAAGATGCTCTTAAAATATTAAGTACTTTATGTGTCTGCAATGCAAAAGGAAGGAAAGATTTTTAAAAATCCCTCCCTGATGTTTTTCTCCTTCTACTCCTTCTCTCCTTAATTTCCTCCCTGCAGAACTGCAAGACAAGCCATTCCCCTCAGATGAGTGCAATGAATTTTAGCAGTCCTGAAGCTACAAGGGCAGGTATTAGGATGCCTCTCTGCAACATGGGCAGAGCACCCTGCTCCTCACTCACATACATTCCTTCTGAGTAACTCCACCGGTTTCCCACCATGGCCAACGGCAACTGCACGCACGGACTACATCCAGCAACAGTGTTCCTGATATTTGAGCCTGGAGTTTTCTTAAAGCGGGAAAAAAAAAAAAATTGATTACTGCAACCTTGGGACTGTCTCAGGCCCCAGCTTCCATGTTCTTATTAATTTGTGTTTAACTGTTACAGCAGTTACAGCTCATATCCAGAGGTGGTACAGAAATGTCTTTCATATTCTGAATCCCAAAGCATCATACAAGCTCCAAGTTAGACACTAGCAAACCTTGCAATCATTGTGTGCTCACTGTGACTTCACACAACAGCTGAATGTGTTGGACTGGCATTAGAGGGATTGCTTATTGCAACAGCCAACTTACTGGTCAGGCCTTGCTTACAGGAGAGAAAACTATTAAAAAATAGCTTCAGCTTAAGTACTATGTCCCTACTGACTAGGGCAGACACCATAGCTCATTAAAATTGCTTTAGAAACCTGTTTTCTCAAATTGCTTTCAAAACACCCGCTTCTGAGAAAGCACCTCAGTATTCAACACATGTGAACCCTACTTACATTTTCCCAGGAATGTGTGCTTAGTACACACATTTTTCAAAAGGTGTCACTGGATGGTTAGGTAGGGTTTCAAAAGCTCTCAGCATTGGCAATACTCATCCCATGGAAGTTCATGGGAATTCTTCAAAAGGGTTTGACTCAGCCTCGGCTGACTGCTTTTGAAAAACTCCCCTTTATCTTCCATCTTTGACGGCCCCAGAGATAAAGTGCTGTAAGTTCAGTTTACCATCCTCCTTTAAAATTACAGACCTCTAAGTGGGGTCCACTTCTTCCCTCACTAAGAACATGAAAAGCATTTCACTCGTGGCCTGAGTCATGCCATGTTTGAGAAAAGCAGTGGCTAAAAATCCACCCATTACTTTACACTCCAAGCAGAGACCAAAGTATCAGCAAAGAACTGGCTATATCATCTCAGCTTAGCAGTGGTTTAGCATTTGAGGCTGGAAAAGAAATCTCACTGCATTAAAATAGCAAATCCCCCAAAACAGGCAGGATGAAGTGAGCAGGCTTGAAACTAGCTTCCAAGTCCATGGGACCATATCTAAGCAAGGCACAAAAGCAATGCCATGCCAGTAAGTTAAATCGTTATCACTGTGCATCCTGCAGAGCTGGGGTGGCACCAGGTATCGTGCCACATCTGATATGTAAAAAGGCAGGTCAGAACTCCACAGGGGAATAAGCAAACTGATTATTTCCCCACAGCAAACAGGCTCTCTGTGTTAAGCATCAAAAAAGCCAGTACGGGGCTCCAGGGAGGTAGCTGTCAATAAGAAAAGCAATAAAATACTGTAAAAACAGGCTGCAGCAGAAATAACAGGAAAGACATGCAGGCAACTTGTTGGCGTTTATTCCCCATGTCTGAAACTATTTCTGTGGTGCATAGTACATGAGCGAAGATTTAGCTCCAAACACAGAAGAGTGCTTTCTCCAGATACCAGGTGGGAAAGATCTAGTGAAACTTTTGAAGAGTTTCCCCTTCAGCACATGCCAACATGGCCTTGGAGGAACAGAGATGCTGTCACAGGATCTGCAATATTCCCTCCCTCACTGCAGATGCTGAAAGGTGGCAAAAATGTCACTTGTGAGCAGTCCAGCATGCATCCTCCCGTTAAGTGTGGAGCTTTGAACACAAGAAGGGCCAAAAATTCCTAAGAAAAGCTAACATGGGTCAAACAAACAAATAGCGATAACCACATATAAGGCATAACTTCTGTGTTTAAGGTTTAACAGTTTAATTTATAGTTGAGTATGTCCATGACCCAGGTTTTGCCTAGAACAAGGGTAAAACATACCCAAATCATTCCTGGCAAAGGGACGGGAGATACACACAAGCGCTGATGGTACTGAGGATGTCGGGTGGCCAAATTCCTTTCTGATGCAATTCCACCAATCTACCCCTGAAAGCTGTTGCCCTTTTGTCTGTTTACCATGGCAAGGTTTCAAGAGGCCACCACAAAATCCTCCGTAATTACCCAAGAACAGAGCACCCAGAGAACAACCGCTTTTTTTCGAAGGTCACATAGACATGTTTTTATAATGGCCATGATTACAGCTTCTTGGACACTTCCCCATAGGCTCTGAAAACCATCCCAGAGGAAAGGGTTTGATGGATTCCCCACAGATTAAGCCAACCAACCTGCCAATGGGAGCAGGAGACAGCTCGCATGACAGGACCACTCCTGTCAGGATGGGAGGAGCACGCCTAGCACCCTGCTTGCATTTCAAGCCAAAGGCACAGACCAGCTTCTCAAAATTCACCCTCAATATTACTCACTTCCCACAAGTGAAGGCTGTCTGCATCTTCCAAGCCTCCTTGAAGGAAAGGGATTAACAAAACCACACTCAAACCAAAGCAGCTCACAAGAGACCTTGGCTGAAACAACCCTCTTGATGTCAAATTCCCACAACTTTCTCCTGGGTTGAAGTTTCTCCTGCCAAAGCACACGTGAGGGCTACCAGGAGAAACTGCAGTGGGCTTGCAGTTGTCAAGAGACGCTGCAAACAGAGCACAAACACTGGGCTGTGCCAGGGATTGGGGAGATGCCATCCCTCTCCTCCATGAGATTCCTCGGATTGCTCTGGAGAGAGCAGCAGGCAGGTCTGGGAATCCCAGCCCGTATCTGAAGTGCATCCTGCTCCCTTCCCAAATTCCCTGCCAGCGAACGAGGAGGACTGTCACCAGGTCTTCTCTCTCCTGCCGGCTGCACATTCAACAAAGGTGCGATGAAGATCCTTGTTTACTTCAGTGGAAAGATCATCATAATTTATTTGAGCTTGAAAAAAACCAACGCAAAACCAACATGCCAACTCATATGGTTTCTCTTTAAGAAGAGAAACATCTAATATTGGACCAAAGAAAACTCAGCGAAGAATTTGGTGGTGATGCTTTTTCCAAATCAGAATAGTTTTGCGATGGACGATTCAATCCCAAATATTTCAAAGCCATTTGTTGACAATCAAGCAGAAAACTGACTCAACTCAATAGTTCAACTGACTTGACAACATTTTTCAGGGAAACAATGAATTGGAATTTAAAAAAAAAAAACCATAATAAAAGTCCTATGCATCATTTGGATTGTGTGATAAACTCAGATTTAGTGGCTTGGTTGGCATGAAGAGATCAGACAACCGTCCATATTCTGCATTGTTTTCCCCTATAAGCTTTGCAGTGTGTCTGTAAGAAAATTATATATACACAAAGCAACACATGTATCTATAGCAAGATGAAAGAAAAGAAGAAAGACAACCTTTGTTGCACTGGATCACTGCAATGGAAAATAAAATTATTTGCTTCCCTTTAATTTACATGAAATATTTTCTGTACAGGCCTGTTAATAATTTAGCTTGTTATTAAACAACAGCATTGTTCTTACTGTTTGTCTCCCTGTTGTTCTGCCACTTGCAGTAATTTAAAACAACCCAAAAGAAATCACAGACAGATGCATTTTGTAGAGGACAGATGTGTTGACCCATACAGTGCTTTAACAGCTAAGCTTGCAAGGTATGTTTATGTTGTTTGCTTTTACTGCACATTAAAAGAAAGTTCTCTTTAAAACATTAACTTGAGAGCTGCAAAATACATCATGGGAGTAGAAAGTGAAGGGATAAATTCTGTGTTATCTGATTCCTTTTACTGCTCGGAGGGGTTTTATTTCTCCCCTCTTTTCCTTGGCTTCAGTGCGAGGAGCAGGTTCCACCCCGTCAGCGCGACCAGAGTAAAACTGACATTTTATGAGTGGAAACACTCCAAGGATGGTGGCTTATGCTCTTAACATCCTGACATCTCAACCTCTGAGAGCAGCGGCACTGCTTCCAGTGGCTGCAGAACACCTTAAAAAGCAGCACAAACTGACAATGAAAATAAACTACGGTTGCAGCACTGCTGGAGTCTGGCAGCCCTTAACAAATACAGCAGCGTCTGGGTGTTAAAATACATAAATCTGTCATCATTACCAGGCTAAGGGGTCGTCATCCTATTCACAAAATAAAAGAACTGTGCATAATCAGTAGGGCAGGGAGTTCAGAACAAAGTACGCCTTTTACAAACTCTCAACTGCTGATAGATGGATGTTTGCAAGGGACTTAATGTCTTTAACAGGGTACGTTTAAGAAGCAGTGTAGGTTTCAGAACTCCTGGGATTAGTGCTTTTTTTCTCTTCTTTTCCAAATTTATTGCCAAAAGTGTATAATGTAAACACTCAGGTCTTCTGACTATGAAACCCACGTTATTACAAAGTAAGAAGAATCAAAGCGTTCTAGCACAATGATATTATTCATCAAGCACAACACAGAATATGTTCTTTCTATCATCAAACAAAAATAAATTGGATTAAAAATAGGTTTATACACCAATTGCCAGCAGTTTTGTTGGGTTTTTTTTCCTTTTCTTCATCTTTTTCTTAATGTGGATGCCAAAGACAGCACAGGAAAGGTAGAGAACCAGACCCTACAGGAATGTAAAAATACACCTCCTCAACAATCGTACATTTTAACAGGCAACATACCTACATGTACGGATCAAGAAGCAGCACGTGAGCGATCCATGGCGTGTATGTGCATTTACACATAAAGAGGGAGTCTCCAAAATCAACATTCAAGCTACACCTTATAAACCAGCCCAACTTGGTGCTGTTCTTTCTATAATAAATATTATACACTGTGTCTTAATTTACAAGTGTGTCTTTTGTGCATTTCTGAGTTAACTGATATCAAAGGGAGTAAAATTTGGCTAAAAACCACTATCAGTGGTATTTATTGGGCAAACTGAGGACAGCAGAGCTGTATGATGGCACTGGTGAATGGGGCACAGTGCTCTCCGGCAGAGACCTGGAAACACTGCGCCCACGGAGCTCAACCCAGCTTCAGTGGTCCTCTGAGTCCAATGAGGCCATGCTAAGTCCTTCATTCCCAGCCTTTGGCAAGAAGAAGAGGGACGGAGTACAGGTGCCAAGGAAACACTGTCAGGAAAAGGGGAGGACAGTAGTAGTTGTAGGAAAGTTAACAGAAAGATCCTGCTACTTGCGGGAGATGGTCATCTTGGATGGTTGGCAAGATGGTAGATATCTCAAAACTGCTGATGACCAGGTCTGCAATTAGCATGATGGCTTCTCATTACTTGGGGCACTATTAATTAAAAGACTGTTAACTACTGTTCTGCAGTCACAGCAGACCTCGACTGGTAATCTAGACCACCTTCTGCATGCCTGCTTTCCACACACGTACATATCACCTGCTTGGACCAGGGACTGCCTTGGCTTTACTCACAAATGCAGCTATTTCTCAGCATTATAGATCCATAGATGTGGACAAATCACGGCTGTGTACATCAGCGTTGCTCTGTCAACACGGGCTGAAATTCTGCCCATTAGCTGTATGGAAGATTGTAACAAAGACAACTCTGATTAATAAAGTCAGAAGCAAAAGATGTTTTTAGCCTCAGACATACTGATGAGAAAAACCCGACATGCATGCCACAAACTCATTGGGATCAGAGGCTAATTCTATTAATATCATTTAACAGAAGGAAGCCATAAATTGCTCAGATCAAACACACTTTTAACGTCAGCCCGCCTGGCATTGTGTATGGCTTTCATTCCCAAACAATATTCATGCAGCAAACAGAGCTGCAGTTTGCTGTTTGCATGGGTGTAGCAGCAGCTACACACTCCAAAGCATCTGCAAAGGATTGTGGGCTAAATGCATCCATATGTCCTGCATGCCTCGAATTTACACTGGCTGCAGCTTTGGTTTGCTGCAGTCTACCACAGGATGGAGTATGGGGGGAAATTATATATCCATATATATATGTATGAATTTCATGCTTACATCCATGGAAAAAAAAAATCTTTTCATTTCCTTTAAATTGTGAACAGGTGTTGTCACCTTCTTAACTTGGCTTCTATGTTACAGCTTCATGAAGGGAAAAAAGAAATCTACCCGAAACAGTGAGGCTTTTGTTAGCCAGAACATGATGTATTGATAAGCATACTGTAAAGTTTGTTATAAAATCAAATGAAACTAATAAAACCTAACAAAGATCTTGTAAAAACTGTGGACATTATACAGCATTAGCACTGAGTTACATTATAGATCTGGACTTGGAAGAAACAAGACTGCTGCCCGGCTGTGATGTTTTCCAGCCTTTTACACCCGTTCACCGAGAGCCATCAGTCAAATCACTTGGTGCTACGTTTTTGATCAGTCATTTTTAGGATAGTTACAGCTAATACGGGCACTCACATCATCACCTCTTTATGGAGAAAGAGCTTTTCAAGAACAAATTATTACGGGCTGTTGTGACATCAATCTAGTGTAGCACTCATCAAAATGACTAAAACTAGTGAAATCATTTTTCTGCAACAATCCAGGAATAGTCACCTTTTCATTTTGGAGTATTTCTCTCTCCTTCTTTCCTCTCCCAGGACAGTGGACATTTTCCAGGACTAAACAGGCTGCATATGCGGACAGGGAGTTTGTCAGACTCTGAGCAGGATTCTCCAAATGAGGAGGAAACGAAGCACCGCTGAAATTCAGGGGATAGGAATAACTGATTGCTTTTAGATTCCTTTTAACATGTATGCTTCTGCTGTCCCTGGGCAACACCAAGTTTGGTTAGGGTGTGTGTCTTTATGCCTACACTGATAAACACTCAGAAGGAAGAGCCCTCACTTGGGTGAGGGCGTCGTTAGTCAATGATGAGTCACCTCCAGTGGAAAAGGAGCTTCATTTCCAAGTGAACAGCTTTTAGCTATGAGTTTGCACCAAAACATGAAAATATTCACATTTTATGAACCGAGCATTTCATTGACTCCTCTAGTCAATGGAATCAGTTCGTGCAGATCGACAGTTTCTTACCACAGGCTGACACACAGGATCCCCTCAGTTGGCAACATCACTTAGACAGGTCTTGTTATGAACCAAAGCCCTACCTGCATCTCCACAGAGATTGTTGCTGTGACCCAGTGACACCACGCCACATGCTGACAAGAAGTCCTTGTGCAATGATTGCAATTGCTAGGCCTTGAGTAGTAAACTAAGGCTCCCCTTTTCTGCTCAGCTCCCAAAGGCCAAAAAAAATCTGAGCTTTAATTAGCAACATAACCATTACTAAGCATCAGTGACTATGGCCAGATCCTCATCTGGTGTTAATCACACTGCGTATGCACAGGAGGCCACCAACGTAGATCCAGCTGCCGGATTGGGGCCTTAGCAAATTAAACATGAGAACTTTGTTACTGTTTATTGTCAGAAGGAATTCTTCATTTCCATATAACAACTGGCTAGTCTTCATTAGTCATGATTATATGCCCTGTGATTGTGTTAACGGTCCCACACTGGATGGGCTGCCTTTCACACTTTGTGTTGAAGCAAATGTGCTAAAGACAGATTGCTAACTCCATACCATGACCAGCACAAGCCACACCACCTTGTTCTCAAATGCAAATACTGCACCTTTTTTTTCTTTTTTTAAGTGTTGACTCATTTCAGTTTTTGCTTAGCATTAGCAGTCCCTTGGTGCACACATTGCTGACTCAACGTTGATTCACATCTTCTTGCTGAGCACATCTCTCTGTGGTCCCCAGAGTTTATCAAGAGGCCAAAACCCAAACATAAATGAATTTGTCACGCTTCTCCAAGATGGCTGGTGGCACCTGACTCTGTGCTACAAATGTTTTCTCAGCTTTTGCACTATAAATGAGTTCTGAGACACGGACTGATGACTTCATTGGAGAACCATAATGCAAACCATATTTTACTGTACTTGACTTTTTTCACACAGTACCTTCTACTACTATGAGCAGAAAAAAGCACATTAGAATATATATCCATTCAGACATTGCCGTGATTTTTTTTTCAGGATACTTATGCTGACCGTTTAAAAAAAAGGTTATTTTAATGCAAATTTTTCACACATGCCTGTTATCAAAGAGAGCTGTCTTTGGACAAGCTGTAAAAAAGCATAAAATAGCAGCTGGCTCAGCAGGAAAAAGCTACTTTAAAGATAAATCATCTGATGTCAGGGAAGATTCTCAAAGCAATCAATTGCAGCAGACAGACGGCAGACATTTAATAGTAAACTTGATTTGTTTGAAAACGAGGTGCAGCTCAATTTCTGAACAGCCCATCAGAGGTTTAGGACAACAAGCTGCACTCTTCCTCCTGCTCTCTGTATCAAGGTTTTACTACTTCTCAGCCCAAACAGGGCCAAGTGGCTTGGTCACTCAGAGGGCCAGGCACCAGAGCGGGCTATGAACTGGATGGACGATGGATTCTTCACCAAAATCTTCCTCCAAATAAACCCAAAGAAGAGAAAAAAAAAATTGCAGCGGTCAGAGATACAGGGCAAGAAAGAGAAACACTGGAGGAGCCGTTCCTTGGACTTAAACGTTGTTCTTTTTTGCGCTGAGATGCACCCAAGCAAGATGTGTCTTTGGCAATTTACAAACTCCAAGTGAAGCAAGAAGTCTACAGTGCGGGGACAATCCCAAACCCTGCTCTTGTTGCTGCTTCCTTTTTCTTTGCTACAGAAGGTAATAAGAAACATGCATGCAGATGCAAAAACAGAGACAGTTTGATCTTTCATCACTTGGTTGAGCAACTGATGCAATACAAAGTATTTATTGGCAGCACCTGTAGCAATAGCCCCGCATGTTGCAATGCTGGCACACCTTGCAGGATTTGGCCCATAACACTTCTGCAAGTGAAAAGTCCTCTCTGTTGTGCATTAGTGAAAGAGGTCATTATGCTACAGCATAAATATTTACTAATAGTCCTCCCTAGAGCTGTTCACCAACAATTTTCCCTTCAGAGAATGACCAGACTTCTGGAACAAATGATACTGTTTATTATTGCAGAAAGAGATGGTAATGGAGGTTGTCCAGCACCTCCTTGTTAGAAGACTTTGTCTTCAGTCATTTATAAGTCAGGCAAATCTCACCCATTTGGGCTAAGATTTCCCAGGGAGGGCCTGACGGCTGGAGCGTGTGAGGGCTCCATATGTGCAACCTCACAGTTTCTCCAGGCTGGCCACAGCTTGATACAGGCTTCAGTTACACCACCACATGCTATTTTTTTTCTGCAGAGCGTACCTCCATTCAGCACACAAGGTGGACAGTTTTCAAATAATGAGCAGCTACTCAACATTTTGTTTCTTCCTCTTTGGCCTTAGGCTTCCTTTTAGAACACGCTGGCAAGGAAGTTTTATTCTGCAGTAAAGAAACCACAGGTTTCAACCAAGCATCTAAAAACAAAATAAAGTTACTTTTCACACCTGTAGGTTATAAACCAGCTCTTCTGAATTGATTCAGCTGGGAAAAAACCTTAAAGATAAGGTTTTCATGGGCATCATTGTACAAATAACTTTTTGGGAAGGTACAGCACATTTGTTTTGATGAGCTACAGATAATTCTCCACAATAAGGAACCATTGTACTTAATAACTGCAATGCTGATTTAATACTGATTAAAGAGAAGTTCCTCTTCCAGCATTTGTAAATCTGTCTGCAGTGTAATTGGCATCCCAAATCTTGTGGTAAGCCACAAAAACTATTAAAGCTGGCTAGGAAAGGAAATTGTAGTTTGGACTTATATTGGCTATCTGCTTTTACTGGCTTACGTTTCACGCAGGAGTGTATTAGAGCAGGATTCCTTGGATCTTTCGGATCCGGGCCCTGCAGTCTGAGAAGATGGGGAAATAAGAAAGACAGAAACCAATTGCTACCATCTGGGTTGGCAAAACCTTTGTCTGAGAAGCAAGATCAAAAACGTAGAATAAGAGAAGACTCCCTTCCAACACAGCAGCAGGAAGATGCTAAATTAGGAAGAAAAGACCTGACCAAGTGTTATGAAGGAGGAATAGTCCTTGAGGGTGAGATTTAAGAGGTTTAGGCTCAACTCTGAGCTACAGCTCATATTTTATGTGGTCTTGGACTAATCACCTGGTCTCTCTTTGCCTTAGTTACCATCTGTAAAATCACAGTAATCCGTCTCATCCGCACTTACAGACTGAGAAGTCCTCCAGCCAGGCAACGTGTAGGTATGTCTACCAGACACGTAGAGGCAGACCTAGGTTTGCTCTGTTTGTGCAGTGAGCTGGCTGGTTACAAGCAAGATCTGTCATGAAAGCCGCAAAGTGACATTCGAACAGGCTTTTGCCAAAATTATTACATCTCACAGAGACCAACCTGCAACGTAGACAAGGGAGGTCACCTCTGCCATGTCTGCCGGCACTCACTGGTGTTGGCGAATCCACTGCCCTTTTTTATTCCGTTGTACAATGTCACAGATTTTTGTTGGTTCTCCATACTCTAATAGAATATAGAGACCAATAAGAGTTAAGATTAATAACACTGAGTGCAGGCAGAGAGGTTCAAGAGAGCTGAGTTTTAGTCTCAGCTCTCTGTAGGACCTTGCGTAAAACATCGCCTTATCCTGCTGCGGTGTACACGTATATAACACAGGTGTGACAGTTCCTCACTTGCCAGTTGTGTGGCAGAGCTCAGTTAAAAGCATATAGCATAACTCTAAAATCTTTCAATAAGCTACTGTATAGATTCCAGATATTACAGCTTAAATTCCCAGAATGTTTTCATGTCAAAATGGGTTTTATTTTTTCAAGTCCCAACGTTTAATGAATCATTTGATGCTATTCTAGGTTTAATATCTTAACCACCTTGTGCATGTCTGACACCCGCATGGTTTTACATGTTTGGTGTCAGCAGTAAAGCTGGAATAAGAGGGCTTTTTCTCCTTTGAAGGAGTGGGAGAATAGAGAGGCCATATGGTCCAAAAGGCCACTCTGCCTAATGAAGTTTGTGCTTTCCGGAGCACAAACAAAACAGCTCCATCAATTTGATCTTCATCTTCAAAACTGACATGCAGTTGGTCTTAAAACACTGCCTCCTTCTCAAAAATCAACAAAGGATTGATTTGCTCTCAACCAAAAACATTTTCACCAAGACGAACACGAGCATCTGGCCAATGCATTAAATGTTTGGATCCTTTGAAAGAATAAGTCAGTGATACCTTGTGTTTACTTGCAGACCTTGGCAAGAAGGACACTAGGGGAACATTTGTTTTCAGGGGAAATTGTTCTAGTGAAAAGCAGTTGGTTTGAAACATTATGTGAACACATCTGTACCGCTGGAGACGAGGGACGTACGTAATCCGTCAAAAATGGTCTGAGCAACAACAATGCACAAGGGTACACTGTGAGACAAGGAAGGAAGGTGCAAAGGGTCTAAGAAGTACTGGTTTTAGCCAAGCATTAGAACAAGGATGCATGGAGGTGAACGATAACTCAGCCCATATGTCTGCCACACATTTAGTTTAAAGTTACCCTTTTCTTGGCACTTGGTGATCAATATTTGTTTGCATAGGGCTCAATCTCACACCCACAGAGGCCAGTGGGAGCTTGCCATTTCCTTCCATAGCTGCCCGATGAGGCTCCAAATAACTAGTGTTTGTGCCCAGGGCTTTTCAGTGCCAAATATAATGAACACTATTGTTCTTAACACAATTAAATTTGATAATCCAATTTCCCTGAGCAACTGAATTGGAGTTTTTGCCTCAATCTTTCCTGAATTCTAGTCCAACTTTTACCCTGTGCCTCCTGGCTTTTCCCTTTCATTTGTTTCTGTTGTGCTACCAAGAATAGTCAGAGCCTTCTTTGACTCGCAGATGCCTCAATGCCTCTTTGCCTTGGAATAATGGGAGCTGGCTTGGGCGCTGAGCTTTACAGAAGATACTGGGTGACACAGAAGATCAAAGACTTTGGCAACCTCCACATACTGCAAAAGCACAAGCAGGACTGAAGCAGGCTCCTGTAGCATTCCTTTCTCCACACCAAACAGTCTGGAAAGCACGTCCAAAAGGACTCTGTATAGACATGACTCTTTATACACTATTTCCACTTCACCCTTTTTGCTCAGTGTAGCAAAGAAAGATGGATGAATGTCGATAGGGGAGAGGTGAACGAGGAAAACCAAATCCTCAAACTATGTAAACTATAAGACGGCTTTTGCGGCTTTATCCTACTGATACTACAGGAGTCATATAGCAAGAGGGTTTCCCCTCACCTAAGCGTCTCTTTCCTGACAAGACATTTACATTCTGGTCTCTCTCCCATGCCGCCTCTGCAGCAAAGTGCATTCTCCAAGAATCACCCTGTTATCGGGTGATAATCCTCCACCAAGCAGCACCGAGTGTTTTCTACATGCTCTGAGTCCACAGCAGCCCTCCTACTGTGAAGGTGAAGAAGAAGAAACAGAACAAAAACAGGCCAAGTGCCAACCAGTACGCAGCTGGAAACTGCCCTAAACTCTGTCCTCACTTCCACTGTCTAAGAGAAACAGAACTTTGTAGACCAGATACTGGGGATGCTGATCAGGCAGCAGAGTGAGCAAGATACCTGATCTCACCCACGGCTTTGTAACCCTCCCCTTTGCTCCCTCAGCATCCTCCAGCATAACAAATTTCATCCAGCTCTTTCCCTCCTCACAGGCAAGGAGCAATGAGCATATTTCTGTGGCAGCCACAGCAGAGGAATCTCTGATTACCCAGAGAAATGTCTTTGGAGGCCTTGAGGAATGCTCAGCCCAAAATCCCATCACCAGGCCAAGCAAGCCCTTTGAAGCTGGTCAAAAGCACAGCCAGAGAACCCATGGTCACCAAGATGGCATCTGAAGCACCAAGGGGATTTCTCAGGAATTGAGCATCCCTGGGTCACATGCCAGCTCTGAGCTTTGTTTCAACCTAAATATTGTTATTCCTGAAGACACCATGCTTTGCAAAAGCTCAGTACATGGATCTTCCAGCTGTGCATTTTTATATGGGTGCTTTAACATTTGTTTTGAGAACTATCCTGTTGCAACAGCAAACATAAAGATCAGTGTGACCTCTCCTTATCGCACAGCCTTTCCTGTGTGGAATTCATTGTGATCTGGACCCTAGTGAGTATTGCATCATTTCTGTTTATTTGTAACCTTTGGCACCGTGTAATCTTATCTGCCTGCAGCTGGCTGCAGCAGAAGATGTGCAGCAACGAAGCCAGCTCTGGCAATCCTCAAACACTGGAAAGGGCCAGTTAAGAGTGGAGGTCAGTAAATGATTAGCAAAGCAAATCTGCAATCATTGACAGCTACACAGAAATCAGCTCACTCTCTCCCCTCAAAGGCAAGGCCTGGCTTTTCTCCAGCTCCACTCACCAATCACGATGAGGGTGTAGTTCACGTTGGTGCTGCCGAAGCCATTGGTAGCTTTGCAAATGTAGGTTCCAGCATCTTCGCTTTCCACCTCCTTGATTTTCAGCCCTTGCTGAAGGATTCGGAACCTTGTCCAGCCACTGTGGATAGTGCGTCCATCCTTCATCCACATGGTGAGAGGAGGGGGGTCACCCTCCACTGGGCACAGGAGCTTGATGGTCCTCCCTAGCCTCACGGACTGACGGTGAATCACTTTATCGGCAATCCTTGGGGGGCCTAAGAAAGAACAGAGAGAGGAAGAGCTGTTATTGCTTTTGCCAGTGATATAGCACTGATTTAAAGACCAGTCATCAATCGGGGCATTACGTTGACTGCTATACAGAGATATAGTGAAAAGTGCTTACCAAAAATCACTTACAACCAAGGCTAAAAATGCTGGCAAATACAGAGGTATAAAACAACAGAGATGCTGCTTTGTGCGAGACCTGAAGCTGTAGCCTTGCCATCATCAGCAGCTCACGCTAACCCACCAGGGAAGCCTGGTTCTGTCTCTCTTTTGCTTTTCCAAAGCACCCTCATTTTATTATAGCAAGGAGGAGTCCAATACACAAACTATTCAGCTGTATTTGGTAAAGCAACTGTAGTTGTTTTAAACTTAACACCTATCCTGACGGCAAAATTAGTAACAGCACTGGTACTTAAAACAAAACACTGCCCTCCCCCCGAAATGTTATAATCCTTTCATGTTGTATGTACAGTAATTCCCTTTAATAGTCACCAGATGGGCTTTATCTGAGACGCATAAGCCTGCAGTTGTCGGACATAAAGCATTCATTGGGTAGCACTTCACCGAAAGATACAGCATAGCCTGACATGTTAACATTGCCTATAGTCCAAAAGAAGATATTTTTATAATTTGCCTTGGCAACCCTTCTGGTTTGACCCGACTGACAAATATTTGTTCTTTGTAAAAGGTGATAATTTCATGCAAAACAGAGTGTCCCTGGAATGCCACAGAGTGAACGCACTGTTTGCCACATGATAACAGGATGCACTTGGACAGGCCAACACTCAGAAAAGAGTAGTGATAAAGACTCCAACAGTGGGAATGGTCCCATAGCTGAATTCATACCGGAATTTCTTCCCAAGGCTCTGAAACATTGAAGCAGAGACTCTTTTTCCTGCATCTGCCTTTTCTGCCTTTTCATTAATTGCACAAGTTCCCCACACAAACTGCAATACCAATGCTCTTCCCAGAATAGTCTATTAATGGGCGTGATAATAAGTGCCCTGCTCTTGCATAAGGACAAAATGTTTTGCTAAGGATTGCTGATGCTGAGTTGCACCCAAAACCCACAAGATGTTTGTGGGATTTGGAACTGTTCCCTCATATTTTATTCCTGTTCCTAGTGTTTTGCAGGATTGGACCCACATGGGATAAGCTACAGAGCTCATATTTACACTTCCTCATGACTAATTCCTATTATTCCGATGTCTGTCTGAATTTTCCCCAGCATGACTAAGGCAGTGCATACAGTCCAGCTCATGAATGACTACAGAGCTGCTGTCGCGGTTACTCATGTTGAATCGCACCCATTAATTTCACAGCTTTGCTGGTGACCAGAAGTGCTGCTCAAGCTGAGAAGAGAGTCAGGAACTAGCTTAAAACTCATTAATTAGTTTAACTAAGAGCTTGGTTAAACCAGTGGGTCTTAGACACACTCAGATTCTGATGAACTGCTCAAGACCCAAAGCGTGGATCTTGAGAGCACTTATTCTGAAAAAGTCAGTCTCTGCCAAAGATAACACCCATCCCCGCACAGCTTCTGCAGACACCTGTGGGACAGCATCTCGGAGGTGATGGTGCCCTCCCAGACTCCCAGGGAACTGGCAAAACACCATGAAAAATCCTGCTTGTCCAGGTCTTTCTAGGTGCTGCAAACCGCATTGTTAATGTTCTTCACCTTGGGAGATCTCCAACCAGCTCTGTGGATGAAGAGATAATCCCAAGATCCTTTGAATGCTGATCTGACACAAGTCGTGTTGCTGAATCTTTTAAAGAGGAAATCCACCCATAGGAGGGGTTGTGTGTTGGTTTTGATAAAGCAGAATTCACCAACACCAGGTGAGGATCCAGTCCCAAATTCTGCTACATTTCTCTACATGGTGCAGCGTCTCACTCAGCGTAAAGGAGCAGAAATGTCCAGACAAGTCCACAGCCTTTCTGAAATTCTGGGTTGGCCCTTGGAGAGGCCCTTTCTGACCTAGAGCCCTACCAAACCAAGTCAAACTTTAAGAGTAGCTTCATTGCAATCTACTTGTGAGCCAGGATACTACTCCATGCATATTCAAATGACAAAAACAGATCTATAATTAGTGCTGGGGAAAAATGTTTGGTGCAGGGCAAGCAGGGACAGTGGAGAGAGAGCACCCTCCCCCCAACTTGGAAACCTGCTGTAGCTCCTTCAAAATCCCTTTCCTTCCGACATTCAGGTTGACTCCTGATGAATTTTGAGACCTGGAGGAATCAGATAGTTTCCCAATCACGTCATGTGCCTCGTTGGGGCAGGCTGCACAAGCGGCTCTCCTGATGGCACCAGAGTTGCCTCTGGATCTGTCACATGTTTGGGTCAGTGGTAAGCTTGGGCCTCCTAAATGCCATTTTCCTTTGATTGACCTTTCATTCTGAGGAATTGTTGGATCGCTGTCACAGGATCTATTCGCAGACCTTTACGACATTTAGAAAAGGGTGCGTTTCTTGAAGTCTTTCTGCCTGAGAAGAAAAACACTAGCACAGTCCTCTGCAGCCCTTCGTTAGCCCCTCCAGTGACTTTCTCGGGATGAGGAATAAAAATTTCCCCCCACATTTTTCCTGCTCTGAATTTTGCCCGACAGAGCTGCAAGCACTTCTCAATGAGGTACAGCCTCAGGACATAGATGTTAAAACCTTGCCTCTGTTCATTTGGTGCTGTAAATATTCCCATTTTATTACCTATCATCTTTGCATTAATAACTTTCTGCGCAAGCAGTACTCTCTCTCTGGAATCAGTGCCTTCGCATATGCCAGAGGCTTCAGAGGCCCTGGCAAGCCAATGATAGCTGGACCTCCTGTAGATGGCTACAGCAAGAATAAAATGTTGATATCATCACGGATCTCTGTCTCTCTTTCTAATGTACAGGCATCCACTGGGTCTTATTTCACTACATATCTGTACAGCCCTGCCTTGGGACTGCAACAGTGACGGATGAATGCTTTTCAAGTCAAGATACACTTTGGCACATCTCGCCACTCTGCGCTGTCAGTTTTTGGAGGGGAGGCGGTGGAGAGGGGGAAGTGTGTTTTGCAGAAAGGCCCTTCTGCAACATCCCCTGTGCAGTGGGTGCTGCTGACACAGAGCTGCCTCACGTGGCATACCGTGGAAATCCCACGCTATTCAGACAGAAACATATTCCCTCTCTGAATCCATACATTAAGCTGCCCAGAACCCCTCAGGTTCCCCTGGGTTTAATTTCCAGGGCTTCTCTATGGCAGTTCTACTTCTACTATATGAACAGAGCTGAAAGACATAGTAAAAAGATGGTGAGCACCCCAATGTCTTATGTGCACCACTGGTACTGAAGGGAGCTCCCCACCTTGCAGAACTGCCAGGGGGGTGGCCATGAGAGCAGAATGCCCAACAGCTGCCAGCTCTCCCAAGGCGCTGATTTAGGGGTGTCCCTTGGCGGCTGCCTCCCACGGGGCTGGGGGACGCATGCGCTCACAGCTGAGTGCGGCGGCACGGGAGCAGAGCCCAGGGCACAGCCCACAACCCTGCAGGCTGGATACATTTCTACAGCTGCTTAGAGAGGCAAAATCCCAGGAAAGCACATGCTGCTTCACCTACAGCTGCCAGTGAGGTAAAAACAGGCTGAACCCTGGCTGCTGCCAACTTCCCATCCCTTGCCGCTGATGGCTTCTGTCCTGTGCTCTAACGCAGCATTAAAAAGCAGACATAATTACTCCTCAAGCAGCCAGTGTCACGATCTCAGCCATCCTAGACTCCAGCTTTGTGTTGTATGTGAGCAGAAATGATCTAACATATTTTGAGAGCAATACCCTATAGTTGCTTGCTGTACTGCCGCTCTTGCCTTGTTTGTGGATTATGCGTTAGGGCAACACCACAAGAGCTGGATAGTGACACCATAAGGGATTGTTTTGAAACCTGAAATCATTTTGTTAAACCGGATTGTTAAAATCGTGAATTCATGTATCTACCAACACAAATTTGTCAATGCCAATATATACCATCTTTCTGGCTATGGGGGGGATCCTGTGAATGGCCATGTGCCTGCACCCATGGGCCAAAGCTCCAGACTGGATCCTTTCAAGACAGAGCAGGAGAGAGCAGTGCTCTCCGGCCCCAGGTGTAAATCCTGGGGGAGGTGCCTCTACACCATACTCCCCCAGATTTCTTAGCCATTAGGCAGTGGTTCTTGAAAAAATCGGCCTTTGTAAGTGCTGAGAATCTGCAACCTCTGATGCTCCTGGAGGCAGAGATAACTTCCCACAGCATTTTGCCATGAGATATGGGAGAAGGGGCCAAAACCAAGGCCCCAAGTAAATATTCCACCAAAATTGGTGACACAAATTTTTACACATTTTTATAGTCGGGAGGGGAGGGGGGAATGGTGGGGAGAGAAAACAACCACCATTTCTTGCTTCCACTCTTGCAGTTTTCCATTATGCAAAGGCAGCTCTCCGTGGCCACAGGGCGCTGCTGAGAAACAGCCTTTTAAGCCACACCACGCTGGACAGTGTGCAGCTAACTTCACAGCCTGTGCAAACAGAAGGAGCTATTATGATAAATTAAGCCCTACCTCGACACAAGCCCAGTGGGGGCAGGTTTTCTTCAGTCCCCCTTGTCCTCAACCCAATAGTTTGAGAGAATCATTTCTTAATATTTCAGCCGAGGGGGAAGGGTGGGGTTTGACATCTGTGGATGTGACTTAGGAAGAAGTGACGAGAATGCAGCTGCCTCCCCCTGCGCCTGGTTGTTATTCTTTCTCCAAATACAAACTAAATATAACTTTGCCCCGTAACATTCAAATCATTTTAGTTACTAGAAGGGATCATGCCTGGGGTTCCAAGGGCCAGGGTGCAATCAGGCTTAAAATATAATTTAAACAATCCAGACCCTACGTTTTCCACCAAGTTATTTTCTTGCTTGTAGCTTCTCCATCTGCAAATACATATAAGTACACCCAGAAAGAAACCAACAATCCCAGCCAGATGCCAAGTTTTCTGTTCAAGATCATATAAGCCCAGTCAAACATTAACAAGGAAATGCTGTGATCACCTCATTTGTTTTAAATATTTCTGCTCATATACATGCAGACAAGTGTGCAGATTTATTTGCCTCATTTACGAATACAAGCAACTGGAATCTCCGTTCTGTTCCATTATATAAAAGACAGATCCTACACCTGTCTTACTGAACAGCTGGGCAATTTTCAATTTATATCCTGCGATACTGCCCTCCACTATCCTATACCGCAGAAAAGCCCCACTTGCTGCTCTGCTGCTGACACTGCTTTACAAGCATTCCTGTTCTCCCCCCCAGTGCCTTGGAAGGGCTGGTGGCTGCCACTTCTTGGCAAAAGGAGTTATGTAAAACCCAAGAAAGCCTCTTTGCTTTAGCAAATAGCTATTTCCGGGAAGGAGCAAAAACAATTTCTAGAAGTGTATTTAAGACACAACAGTGCCTGGAGCTTCCTGCCCATATTTCTCACAGTCAAAAACACTCACACATGTAATTATATTTTGCTGGTCTGCATTGCAAAGTTCATGCACTCGTTCAATTCATACATGTGGTAAACATGATTTATAGCTCTGTGTGAAAACCCTCTAGATATATGGTGTTTTGATAGTGACTCGAACCTAGAGCTATAATTTAGTAACACCTAGCAGTGAAAGCTAAATGATTTCCCACTCCACATTCCTAACTTTCCATGAACCCCTTTTACTACTAACCTGGGGAGGAAATACTGCTTCTACAATTGTTTGGACTTAGCCTTGTTATTCCTTCAGCTACACTGCACACTAACGTCAAGCTCCACATATGAACACGCCAGCACTGACCCATGTCCTATGAGACCATTTGCCATGATACAGTTCAAAGTGAACTTTATTAACACATTAAACATAATTACAAAGAGGAAATTCCAAGGAAGGTCAACCAGCTCGGACAGTTTCTTGGAATGGAAAGTAATTTATAATATCCACATACTGTATTGTAAAGTTTATAAAGAAGTTAAATAAGTTTTAAGAGTCCCACGGGTTATGTATATTTTATTATTTAATACCAAACACATCCACTTTCCATGAAGATAAGATTTCTTTTGAAGTGCCGTGTTAGCAAATTACCAAAGTCATTTACCGTGAAGCACCCAAACAACCCATCAACGCATGCAAGGAATTAACACCAGGGACTGGGGTATCACAGTGTGTGTCCTACGAGGAGAATACAGCAAAGCAAAGAAATCTTTCATTATGACAGTGAGATGAAGGAGTTGGACAATGGCCGCTAACCAGATGACTCATTCCATGTGAACACAGTATCTTACACCAACACCTGAGGCAACATTTGGCCTTCACCATATCATCACTGTAAAACCTAATCCTCCAAAGTCCTTAGTACAAGGATGGTTCACACCAAAGTTGACTTCTTTCATCCCTCCAATGCTTCAGAATGAACACGGATGGCTAGAAAGGACCATCTAAAAGCCATGTTTTAAACTTGCTTCCAGACTTGGTTAACTTGGGATATCCATTGCCAGAAAGCTGGGCTGGACAACTCCTGCTTACAGTAGGATTTTAAGCCTTACTACACCAGTTTAACCCTCTCTGCAAGACTAACAAGAGGATTATACGCTTACACTCTCTGCACATCATTAGTACCACTATTTGTGTTGGCATTCAAGCTGTAATATGGATCGATGGATAGGGGCTTCGCTATGCTGGGGGCTGGACAAACACCTACCAAAGAACAATTCCCACAGGGAAGGGCTTACAAAGCAATGATGGCAAGAGCTTCAATTAACATGAGTAGGTATTCCTCAAAGAGAGGGACTCTTGGCTCTCCGCACAGTGGGAAGCCATTACATGGAGAGCAGAACTGATAAAAATGCTTTTTGACAGAGATAAAAGGATGAATGCTTTGCCCATGTACACCATTAACTATTGGAATAAGCAGTTCAAAGGACTGGTGAATCCAACATCTTTTCATATTTTCAAAACAAAACAGTCTGCATTTCCAAAAGGTATGCATTAGCCAAGTAAAGTAGGGGTCAGCGTAGGGGTAACTGGGCCAAATGCTTTGGTATGTGACATGAGGAGATCAGATTAGATGAACTAATGGGTCCTTCTTGGCTTGAAAACACAGGCGCCCACAAACAAAAACAATGCTTATCAAAAACAATCAAAAGATTAAAGAAAAAAACAACAGCAACTCTGTAGAACAAAGACTCTTAGAGAGGAACACAAAAACACCACAAGTATTCACTGACCAGCCCCGATGACTGGTCAGGTTTAGCTTTGGGAATAGCGGACTGTTCGCAGGAGCAAGTTCTAGGCTTGGACTGTACAGCTGAGTCCAACAACGTGATGGAGAAAACAGCTTTGTGGATTCATTTTACAGCAAGTAAAGTGACATATTTTCTCTTTCTTCCCTACCTCTGTGGTAGGAGCTGCTTTCCTGATGAAATGGATATTTATTGATAGCACAAGAAGTGCTTGCCGTATTTTTACATGAGTAATAACTAGCCCCTTGGGTGAAGGCTGCCAGTAAATTTTCTACTTTAGATGTTCCAAAAATAAGAAAAATAGAATATTTGGGAACACGTTCCATTTAATTAAGTGCTCTGCATACACATTTCACTGAGATTTAATAAAATAGTTATTGTATGTTAAACAATTGGCAGTTGATTATTGCATAGATTTATTGCAGTTCAACAACAGTAGATGAGATACGTATCTCTTACACGGTTTTTAAATCCTTTGAGCATATGTTTTCAATAATCAGTTGGTATTTATTTAACATTAAATTACCATCTTATTAAATTAAATGTGCATGGGTGACATTCAATTTCAAGTGTTGCTGAATATTTCTTCAGCAGCAAAAAATAGTAACTTTATCCCTTAGGTTTT
Organism: Fregata magnificens; assembly: GCA_013389945.1. NCBI lineage: Eukaryota > Metazoa > Chordata > Aves > Suliformes > Fregatidae > Fregata > Fregata magnificens. The sequence continues at coordinate 174,359 of WAAD01042403.1, forward strand.
GAGGTAGCAAACGCAAAGGAGAGTTAGGATTACTTCAAATTACTTTTGAAGAAACAGACTTCATATGCTAGAAGGTTTCTCTTCTAGTGTGGAAGAAAAGATATTATTTATTGTTTCTTAAGTGCTGCCAGTGGGCTTAACGTGGGCCAAAAGAGAGGATGAATATTCCTACTCTAAGGCTAAAATTATACTGATGGCGCAGTTCAGGTATGCAGTTCAATGGATAACCAAAAAACTTTTTTTAGAGAAGAGATAAGTACAACAAACGTGTGTTGGCACACAGACCCACACAATCGACCTTTTTCATTCCCATTCAAGAAGGCAAGCCCATCTGAATAACGGCATTCCTAATTTGCTTTTTCAAAACAAATGGCTCTAAAGCATATTTTCAAGGTTCTGAAATTAAAAGGCTTTTTTTTAGTCTCCTGTTTCCAGGAAGGACAAACTGCCTAATTCTGGCAGAAAGCTAGAAACCCTCTGACTTGAGGGAGTTGGGAGGATCCAGAACCCAACTGAAAATCCTGCCCCATAGCCCCAACCTGTTCTCACCAAACCTAACCCAAACCCACAGCATCTCCACCACAAGTCACACAGGGACCATTCCTGCCAACATAAGGCATCTGTTTGCTTCCCATAATCTCTGGGAAACAATCCAGTCAGGCAGCTCTGAATTAGCTTCTGGGGTTAATCTACCCCAATTTTAACATAAACGCCGTTGTATTCTGCCCTTCCAACTGCTTCCCAACCATGTAAATCCTGCTTCATGAGCCCAGTGGATTTCCCAGCCAAATCACCCACCATCTCCAAGACTTTCAGCAAAACAAACCTCTGCAAATCTCAGTTTAATTCACTTATTTTGTAACAAAACTCCCCTTCGAGCCACCAGTTGCAATCATGTTCCAAAACCCAAGGCTTCAAAGACAGGCATTTACTTCTGAGCCAATCTGCTATGATTTTTGTCCCCTTCTTTGTCCCCCCTGCCTACGTGCAGTATCTTGTTGCCTAATCATTTTATTTGAACAGATCCTAGAAAATAGGATGCCCAAGTTCACGTTTGGTGACACGGATTCCCCTTGAACTTTCATAGTCAATATTTAACCCAGTCTAAGCACAGCACAAGGTTTAATAAGTAATTAACCGTTTCCCTTATAGACAGACGCTTGTGTGAGAGCTGCACTAGCAGGAAATTGTAAGTGTCATTGTTTATGTCTGCAGGGAAACAGAAACCACAACGGTTGACTCCGTGCCATATTCGGGAATGATGTGAGCAAAGATCTTTAAATAGTTGGTTTGCCTTCCTGCTAGCCCACAGCGGTGGGTCTTCGGCCATATATTGACACAGGGGCCTTTGTCATTTTTATCTAAGAATTTGGTTTTCCTCAAAATATTCTTTAAAATCTTTTTTAACAAATTTCTCTCTAAGGGATGAAACTGGAGATGACTTTACACTCTTCCATCCAATGCTGGTTTCTACTGGCTTTTCCCAATACTCAAGATGGAAAAGGTGTGATTAGGGCTTTAAGGGCTCAGAAAAAAAACCATCTTAAACACTCACTCTCCAACAGGAGACACTGCCAAAATATCCATAAGCCTTTTGCTGTTGGGAAATCAGTGGCAGTGCCCTACATGGCAAGGCTGCTCTCAGCCCTCTCTTTGCTCTGCCCTCGTCACTGGGGGCTTCTAAGTTTGCTCACCACAAAAACGTGGTAACAACTGTTTGTTGGTGACCACAAAGAGATAAACACCACGGTATTTAAGAACTGAAGATATTTTCAGAGGCTTCTCTAAAACAGAAAGCATTTCTAGCTGAACGGCTGCAGAGAAGACTTGGTATGGAGTGTTTTGCAGTAATGTTTTCCTATCAGAAAATGAAATTTTTGTCAAGAACCAAGACTTTGTCTGGTTTTCTCTTTCAATATTCCATCCTTCAGTTTGAGAAATCTTTTGCGTCATAATTTTGGCAACTTAAAATGAAACACATACAAACAAAAAAGTCAGGATTTTAAAAGTATATTGATTAAGCAATGGTAATCTTTTTTTAATGGGTTGCTGTATCACTAAAATATGAAAACAGTTTTGATTTGGGACAGTAATAAGCTAAAATTCATTAAAAAATCACAAGGGTAAGTATATATATCTCTATATATATATTAAAAAAACCCCTTGTCTTGCTCCAGAAGAAAAATTTTAAAAAAAAAACCTCATCTTGGTCCTAAAGAAAAATGCAAACCGGAGCTGACTTTCTACCTTCTAAGACAGCAGCATTTTAAAATTCTGCCTGAAACCATTCACCGTTGCCCTACCAAAACTTCCAGTTCACGGTGGGTGTGATGGAAGTGCTCTATCCAGCTCTCTCCAAATTAAACTGTCATCATAAGGGTCTGCATCAGTTTGGACCAGGGGTGTGCTGTAAAGTGAATATTTTGATCATCCCCACCGATTATACTTTGCTTCACATCATGAAACGGTTTTGGTGGACATGAACTGAGTTGCTTTTATATGAAATTGAGCTGCAAGGTGTGCTCCAGTTCAGATGGGCATTTAGATGAGAGGATCAGGTCAGGGCTATTCTGGAGCGAAACATCCCTCTGAAATGGGAGCGTCAGGTCCTCAGCACCAAATGCTTTGCTTTACGGATCCAATCTTACCAATCCCCACCAGCTACTAATGCAGACACAGCCAGCAATTGCTAGCTGGGTCCCCGGTAAAACAAAAGCAGAAGCTGTGTTCTTGGATTTCCATTAACAAGTGCTCAATCTACATGACCAGACTGGAGCTAATCCAGAATAAACTCACAAAATGCCTATAGTGTGAACATCACCTCCTCTGCACCAAATATTTTGCTTTAAAGATTTGTTCCTGTTGTGCCATTCTACAAGCTAACTTAGACACACCTGTACATCTCTTCCAGGAGGGGAAAATACTTAAATGCATTTTAAAAGAAAGTGTTCACAAGGTTGATTCAGTGAAAACTTACATTTAAACTCAAGACACGCCAAGTCTCCCGCATATGAAAACAGGGAAACTATCGCTGAATTCTTATAGCATTCACATCTGGTTCCTGCTCCCCAGACACTGAAGCACACACTACCTGATGTAAAAGCACATGATACTCAATAGTATTGGCAGGAGCCAGGACTTCTTAATGCATGAAAGCTTCATACCTGCAGAATATTATATTGTCAGATCTCATATAGGAAACAGCCTCAGCTCCAGGCTATACCCAAAGGAAAGCAGTAACATTTTCTTCAAATGGATTGACCCTGGTCCAGTGCCACAGCACAGTGTTAAAACATGTGATGATGCCTGCACAAGTCCATACACAAGCGACCTTCTGGCTACAAAAACTCGAGTTGTCATTGGCACAGTCTGAGGGCTCAGCTGGTGCCTTGGACAGAAGCTAGTCCAGATTCCTGCAGCCTGCCTGCAACCGGGACAACTTCAAACAAATCCACTTACTCTGCTCCTCCTTTTCCACATTGCTGGCTTGCTCACGACAACAGGGTTAGTGCACTCTTAAGTGGCCTTCATTAGTTTTTCTAGCAGAAGATAGTAACATCTTGTTCTGTTAGGCTTACTATATCCGATCGCACCGCCATGGTTTGTGCCTAGGACTGCCAGGTGCTTTTCTGGACAGTCCTGGGACTATTCAGTTTCTAAGATCAGAAAAAATCAGTGCATTTCATCTGGTATGTCTGAAGCTCTGCTGCACCCCTTGCTGCTCAAAAGCTGCTTCACTTCATCTGGAGGAAGGTATTTTTCCTACACCTCCATTGCACACCAGCGTGGCATGTCTCATGATGAATGGGATTACCAAAACAGCACCTAACAGTGGGTATATTCTGCCTAAATTGAAACACTGAAAATAAATATTTAAAATATAAATCCATTTAAATTCCCTAAACTATCCAAAGAATTTGGAAATATTCCTCCTTTGCTGAAGATCCCATATTGCCTACCTTTTATCTCTATAAATCTGCATGAGTAGAAAGATGGTGTTAATTATTATCTGATACACAAGCAAACTACCACCCCCCTGTTATTAGCACAGCCTGTGACTGTCAGTGCAGTTGCTTTATTTGAGCTGCCCAAAGTTCAGCAGCTACAGAGCGCACAGGAGTTTTGCTGACATCGATTGCTCTGTAATTTCAAATGACATCATTCCACTGGCGGGCTGCAAACTGGTATGTAACGTCGTATCCATCAGGTAGATAGAGCTACACTGGAATATCAATTAGTGTGCACTCCTATTACCTCACAGTCTGGTAATGTACAGTCCCAGCTACCCTCCTGCAAGCGTGTGCGGGGGGGAGAAACCTGGAGAGCATAACAGCTATCTAGGAAAAGCCGTGCATGGAGAAATACTGTCTCACCGCGTGATTACATAGCTGCTTTATCCCCCGTCGCGTGTGTGCGTGTACCAACACACGCACATCCCATCAGCTGTGAGCAGGAATTCCTGACTGAAGATTAAAGCGTTGCCACAGTCTGTCTGCTCAGCCTGCCCGATGCACATCAGAGCAAAGTGTCCACTTGCATAAGGATTTCTGAGCTTCTCTGTTCACAGAAATATGAGGTTTTACTGTTGCAATGACTTGAACTTGTTCTTTAGAGAAGCCACATCAGAAATCACTTCTGTGCTGCACGCCACGCTGGCGTTTCTAAGTGAGGAGTCAAGAGGTCAAAACCCAAGGTCAGAAAAAAGCAGACACGCAAGACCCCTTGCTGTACCTGTGGCTGGATAAATCAGCACTTTCCTAATCAGTCGCTAATCCCCTAATCTTTACTGCATGTAAATTCCAATCCCTTCCCAACGGCTGTGCCATGGTAATCTCCAATCTGATTACAGTGAAACCCCATTGGAAGACTCATTGATAAAAGATGGAAATGTGTAAAATCAATTTACTAGATATCGCGCTGCACACCCCTTGAGGGATCAAAGAACCGCCATCAAATACCAACAAATAAGGGTTGTTAAAAACGTTTTTTATCTAACAGTGGATTTGACTATTTGACAAAAGACAAAATTCACTTCTGAAAGGAGAACCAGGGCATTGTACTGTAAAGGATTAGTCGGCGACTAAGTCAGAAAAGGCAGCGCAAGAAAGGTCACCATTTAAGGCCACGCTATAAAAGTGTGAGGGCAAAAGACAAGAGAGACTAGCTGCGCTTAGGCTCACAATTTACTGGCAGGAGCTCACACTCAGCCAACGATCTCAGCTTTACCTCCAGAAGATACAGCAGGAGCAGCATTGGCATGGAGCAGCCGGCCAATGAATTTGTCATTTGGTATTTATCTTGATAAGAAGCAATAATCATTGGTAGGGCTGAGTAAAATGCTCCAACTTTTGGTCCTGAGCTCAATCAAGCTTCGGGCTGAAATGGCCCCAGCAGTAGGGACCAGCCGGGGCTCCATCATTGCTAAGCATAGTGGTTTTTAGTTTTGAAAACAACGGAAAATTGATAACACTTATAAAAATAAAATATCTTGGCAGGATCTCACTCTCATATCACTTTTCCACAGTGGCTAGAAGGGAAGCCAAAGCCTCCTTCGTGTAACCCACCAAAAGATAAAGAAAAATATTAAATGAAAAGCAAGCAGAGCCCAATCTACCTCCTGTGTTTAATCCCTTGAGGGGAATCTGCCAGCATTCACAATTTCAGTTTTTAAATCTTGTGATATTAGGTGTTTGTTTCTTAATGTCTCTTTTCTAAGGGCATAATCCTGAAGGAGAATCTCCTGTTTATTTGAACATGAAAGGAAATTTGTGACCTTTGTGATCGTGGGGAATCACTAAATGCTCTAAAAACAGGAAGCAAATAAATAAAATCCAATTTGTTGTAACATTCATGCTATTTAAGCCAGAGTACTGGTTTTCTGGGGTTTGACCCAGGAGTGCTGAACACGCAGGATTAGTAACGTGAGTGTTTCCCACGGATGTGTCCCATGTGATTTATTTAAGCATCTTTATGACATGCATTAACAAAAAGCTACACTGGCTGTGGGATCCAATAGCTGTAGGATCTAATATAGCTTATGCTCCATTCACCACAGAGGAGATTATAAGCAGGTGTCTCTCCTGGAGAAACTGGTATGCTACAATCAACAGGAAGCTGGCTCATATCCCCAGATGTTTGTCATTATGGGAAGGGGGGAGAAAGAGGGACGTTAGGGTCCATAAAACCACGCTGCTTACTCTTGCAGCACCTACAGTCCAAGAGCGACTTCAGTAGCTCAGCTCTGCTATTGATAAAAGTTTTACAAGACCTCTGCTCCAAACAGCCCTGAAATCAAAGGTCTGTTTACTTAGCCTTTGCTTGCTGGGCTTTAGGATAGTGCAGGGAAGATCAAAGCAGAGACCTCGTTTAACATGTCCAAGTACACAACTAGCAGGTCTGTTTATGTTGGATTCCTACACACTAAGTGTGCTGCTGTCTGTCAACACTTCAGGCTCATTTTCAGCAATATTGGGTGAGGAGGGAAATATTGAGAAAGGCCCCACAGATTTTGGTCCTGCTGAAACAGAAGTGAAAGTCAGACCAAGGAGCTCTGCTTTTAACTGTGACTGCCGAAGGTCAAAAATGAACTACTTGCAGGAAAAAAGAAGTAGACCTATGGTCTCTGCTGAAGTGCTACACCATTAAAATGCAGCTAAAGTCTGCATGAAGAGCCGCAAAAGACAATTTTGGTTCTGTATTATTTGGGTCCCCCCTATTTTTATTGCTAACGCACAGTGAGACTAAGGTGCTTGGTTTGGCATTAGTAAGGGATGACACCCTGCGCATCTCAGGCACAGAAAGAGGTGCAATAGATATCTTCCTGCAGTCTCCCATTGATGCCTGATAATCCTACTCTGGGGACACAGAAGTTTGCAATGACAGGCCGTCTATTCACCTTACATAGTCTCTCTTTCACTCCCGCTGCTGGGGACTACCAACCAGAGATTGTTTTGCAGTTACCAAAAATGCAGCAGGACTAACAAAGCTTAGTTTCCAATGGCCCTATATCCTGCATCTGGATTTCTCAGCACCTATTAAGAGGCAAGAACCTGCTGCCACCTTCATTTATTTATTTGCCTGTTTGTTGCTGGTGCATTCATCTCCCTCTAACTGCCTCAAGCATGGTGGTAGTGGGATGCAGCATTATTACAATCACTCCCATCTACATGGCTTCCCATTTTCACAAAGTTTGTAAGAACTTCTTATCTCCTACATTGCTCCTTCTCAGATACATCCAAAATTGGCTAATAGGCTCAAAAGCTATTGGAAGGGATGGAGATGGATCAACCCTCAAAAAATGTCGCCACGTGGATCTCATCTCCTTAGGACACCAACGTAAAGACCAGCCTAAAGATCAGCCCGACAGGGATAGGTACAAAAAGGGCACTGAGACAGAAGGTTACTTATTTAGCTTTGGAAGTAGGGCTCTTTCTTTGAAAGTTTTCTCTGAAGATATAACCCACACCTCGTATCACAGCAGAACCTTTACCAGAAAATCAAGATCACAAAAGTTGGGGCGGTTCCACTTTTTGTTGATTTCTTTTACTTTTCTTGGTGCTTTTGTTAAAGTTTCCCAGGAGAAAAACCCTCCCATGTTCTGACCAGTGTTGCTCAGAAGAAACAGAAACTTAGGTCCTGCAAAATATGAGGCAGTCTGTAACCAGTGTTAGGAAACCAAGTCTACCAACAGGCAGCTCGTTCTGGAGCTGCCTCCTGCAAAATGCCCTGCATCTCCTTCTGAAGTAGCTGAAAAAACGATGGTCAGAGACAAGGCACTGGACTGCACAGCCCACAGATGAGCCCAGCGCAGGACTGGGATTCAAAATACGTAACATATACTACTCCTCCATCTCCCACGTGCTTTCTTTCTCACCTCAGATCACCTCTATTTCACCAGCTGGGAAACGGAGTCATTTTTTGCAAAGTGTTGCATATGTGCTTCGAGATCCTCAGCTGACGGATCCCAGAGTGGCACTCCTGGAGCAGAAATGGAGCCATTTGGTCTGAATGGTTTAGTGGTGGACTTGGCAGTGGTAGGTTAACGGCTGAACTTGATGATCTTAAGTCCTTTCCAACCTAAATGATTCCATGATTTTATGAATTAGACCAGTCTGCCATTTGCCTCAGGAAAATAAACCACACAGCTGACAACCAAACCAACAGTTACTCTAGCTGTGACCAGACAGGAACCAGCAACATAGTTCAACTGTACATGCGCCCTATTCCCGCTGCTATCCAGGGCAGTGACCAGTTCTAGGTGTGTTTAGGGCGAAATTGCTTCAATCTTAACTCCTGATGTGAGCATGCCACTTCCAGTGGTTCCCTCCCAAACTTGCTCTCTTGCACTGATGGGAGGAGCTCATGTAGGAATGAGCAACAAAGTGATACGCGCCTCTTCTTCCCTTGGCTTCACAGATGAGTAAAACTTTATAAGGAGTAAAACATTATAAGGAACATGTGGAGAAGACCACACAAACGGTAGGCTGGAGGAGCCCCATTAGGTCTCCTTTCCGTCCATCTCACTGTACTATCAACAGGACTGACCCTTTAAAACAGAGACAAGTAAAAGGAAAGAGAGCCTAATGGTTAAGATACTTTCTTAGGTCCTTGATTCCAGTCAGATAGCAAGGGTCACACAAGGTACCGAAGTGCCACAGCTGCACACAGGGACATCTCCCTCTCGTGGGGTGCTGTGAGGACAAACAGTAGATTGCCAGGCACCCTGTGACGAGGGGAGTACAGATGGGTACCTAGACAGATATGCAGGTTTCTTTTAAATGAAAAAGAAATCTCACCAAAGAGTCTTCCCAGCCTTACAGGGAGATGTTTTCCCCACCCGGGCAATACAGCCCGCTTTGCTCCACCTTATTCCAGTGCCTCTAGTCAAAATCCTCATCTACACTCCTCAACTGTTCCCTCCCCCTCCTCCCGGCTCCAGTATGCAATCCCTTCATACACTTGTAGACAGTTATTGTCCCCTCAGGTGTCACTTAGCCAAGCTATACATATATTTACAAGCAGCTCTTTTAATCTTCTCACGTAAATCAGTGCCCCCAGTTGTCTGATCTGATCCTCTGGGCCTGTCTCTCTCTGTCCGGACGAAAACCTTGCCTGTCTCCCTGACATCTCATGGATGTCGAGCTGTCAGCTCAAGCTCAGAGCTCTTAATCTTCTTCCCCCTCCCCATCTTCTTCCTTAATTGCTGCAGACACCGCTACCATCCTGCCTGTCGCTCAGGCCCATGGCCTGAGTCTTATTTTTTACTTTGCTCTCCCTCTAGCTCTCCACATCCCATCTCGGACTGTGAGCCACAGAGTCTTTCTGCAGCTCACTGATAAGCCCCAGCCTTGGCTGTCCATCCACTCGCTTGCAGTTTGCATCCAGGCTCCCGTCATATTTCATCACCACTCCTCGGCTCCAGCCTTGACGAAACACATTCTTGCCTCATTCATATTCATTTTTTTCTAGGCACCGCTCTGGCCACATCTGCTTCTCTTCGCTTCTAGCTCTCCCTTTCCCTGCCACATCAAACGGCTGCTACTTTTCTTCACTTGTCAAGGCTCCTCCTGGCCTCTCCCCACTGTTGCTAGCACCTCTTCCTACCAGAGGTCCACCCTCTTCCAACTGGCCCAGAAGTCCAAGCTCTCTCCTCCCTTTTTACATTTTTCAAAGAAAACCGTAGGTGTTTTCTGCCAAGCTGCCTGCCTTGTGTGGGAGCAGCTCCCCATCAGCATTGGCTGAGGTGCTCAGCTCTCTCCCCATGCACCCCTCCTTAAAGCTTCCCTGCACCAGATATACCCAGGATTGCAGGTCAGTAGCTAAGCCTTACACCTCTGCTGGTCCTCATGGTCAGCACCATCTCACTGCTGCTTTGCTGCCCCCATCTCCCCATCTTCCTGCCTCTCGTAGCCCCAGGTGGCTCTTTGGGTACAGCCACCTTCTTGTGTTCAGACAACACCTTGCACAGTGGGGTGAAGGCCCAGAGCGCAGCAGTGACGCACACAAATCACGCTAATCACAACAGCTTCACTAGCACCTCTCCGCTGATTATCCTCATTTCTGCATCCACAGCATTAAAGTATAATTGCATTTTGACAAGCTTCATTAGCGCATTGCCTTAGTCAAGCTTAACACAGTCCAAGCACCCAAGGAAACCTCATGGTGCTTCTTTTCTGCTCAATATAATTTTCAAGGCTTCTGTAACCTGATTTGTTAGGAATAACCTCAGGGCTGTAAAGCTTTTCTTCTGCCATCCAGCAATTAAGGAATAATTTGTCACGGAGCAAGTCAAGCTGCAGGGCAGGAAAGCCCTGTGCAATACAATGAAGCTGTGTAAACCATAGCCCTCAGCGCAGGAACGAAGCGAGCATCCCTCCCCTCCTCCTTTGTTAGCCGAGAGCCTGTGCTCAGCAGCAGCTCCTGTAAATGCTGCACCATCCCCTAAGTAATGCAACTCCTTGGCCCGCAGGCAGAGAAATGCCTGTATACACCCTGCCAGCGTACACTGACTGGGACTCTGCCCCTCCTGCACTTTTTTGGACATTGTGTGGAAAGGTAAACAGCAAGTTGCCAAACCATACCATTGGCATGAGCTATATAATGGAATAGGATTAAGAAGCAGGCTGCAAAGCTTTGTTAGCAAGTTTTATGAAGCTCCAAAGGATAACTGAAATCCCACCATTTTTTAAAAAAATGGGAAGAAAAATGTTAGTATCTTAAGAATAAGAAAGAATGAGCAAAGGTAGGTGATGAGTTTACAACACTCTAGTTGCCTTGAACTCGCTTAATTTGTGTACACTGCTATCCATGACAGGCATGAGGTATGGGACCCTGGGCAGACCAGGGCAACCTGCGGTGCACACGCGACAGCATCAGGACATGATCCTGGGCAGCAGCGCCCAAGCAGGGACACACTCCACATTTCAACCATCGTTTATGGTCCAATAACTGTTCGTATAGCCATGGACAGATATACACACATACACTGAGGAGAAAACAGTCTCACATTAGAAAGAAGGAAAAGGCTGCCCTTATGTCTGTAGAGTTCAATAGGCATTTCTGTCTGGCTAAACCTTTGCTAGCTTTAAAGTTGTTTAAAACTTTCTCCAGTTATGTCAGTGACATAAAAGTCAAACACTTTCCCAAGCATTCCTGGAAAGATGCTTCCTGTTTTGGTCAGGGAGACAGGGTATTTTTAAATAAAAAATGATCTGACTATGCTCACTGTATATTAAGCCCAGTCACAAAACCAGAAGTCATTTTGCAGATGGAGGTTGTTACCTGATTTTTTTTTTCCTTAACGCCTGTAGCAGCCAGATTAAGGAACTGCTAGTAAACCTCAGTCACCGTTTCCAAAACCATACGTAGGAACAGTGTGGCAGGAATAGAAAGCTATAGAGTATCAACCACTACAGGGCCCCAGACAGCTGTCTGTGAAAGCAGAAAACATGGGGTTAATGGTTCTCTTATATTTTTCTTTTAGTACTTGCAGACAACTGAGGACTGGCAAGGAGATCATTGATCACTGCTGGAAATTCTGCATGCAAAGAGACAGTCTGATCGTGTGAAGTGTGGGCAACACTCAGTTCCCATTAATTTAAAGGGAGATCAAAGATGTCCAGCTTTTGTAGGAAATTCTAAATCTATGGACAGGTAGGCTCCCATCTCACTATAAAAAGGGTTCTCCTCCAGCAAACCCCTCTCATGTCTCTATCCATGCTTTGTAATTTTTCAGCTTATGCACATCAAGAAGAAAAAAAACCCAGTTGCTAACTATCTGATATTACAACAGTACATTATTCAGGAATATGTACTTTTCACATCCTACTACCATTATTTTAACATTCAGAGGTAGAGGAAAAACTCACCCATCCCCACCTTCCTCCCCCTTAACCAGACAAATAAGGCATTCAGCTCGTCTGAATTTAAATTTTTATTGGAGTTGATCCAGCAACCAGAGCGCATTGCTAGAAGCCAAGGTCCCGCTTCCTTCAATACACCTCCTTCATTCTGACTCCCTGCTTTTGTACTGCTTTGGTAATCTCAATCTGTGGTCAGGGATAGGATAAAATTTCAGCTATTTCCCCCCTCAACTGCACAGAACAGGGCTTGCTCTTAAATCAAAAGCGCTGCACCCTAAACCTCTGGTTAAGTACTTAACTATAGGCAAGTCTTTGAAATCATCATGGGCTTTTTTTTTTTTTCCTTAGATATAGCTCTGAAACCACAGAAGTAAACCAAGTTCTCAGGAATATCAAAGGTTTTCAGAGGAAATTGGGGGAAGGGGGCACATAGGGTGGCTCCACAGTGCATTTTTGGCCTGATCCTCTGAAGTAGATGGCATTACCAGTCCTCATCAAGAATGTGAAATTTCCTCTCTTATCCTCTAGGACATGAGAAAATATTGTTAACTTCTGGAAGCATTAGGAGCAGACAATAACTGGAATCCAAGCAGAAGTCACATTTCTGTCATTGCCTTGGTAAATGACCTCCACCTTTCTGCACGGGATGGTGTGGGCTCCCACATACCTTCTACAAATGTTTATATTTTTCTCTCTGTTTTTCCTTTCTTCCCCCTCCATTCCCTCTCCTCTATACAAATAGTAATTCAAGAACCATCATCAACCCTTTGCTTGGCTTCAGGTCTCTCGCACGGGCTAAAGTTACCTCCAATTCTCCGGCATGGTTTGGGGAATTTATTTATATTCCGTGTTCTGGAGATAGACCTCATGTCTTGCCAAGGGCTCGCATGGGTCTTACAAAAGGAACACTGACAAATATTTATGGAACCTAAAGTGAAACTCAAGACACTGTTAAAATAAAGTTTGCCTTAGTTTTTTTATTTTCCTGAAGAATTGACCTGGCTTTCTTGGCAGAAAGACTAATCCAAATGCTATTGGTATCTTAACAGCTCATAAGAACCACATGCTTCAAATAAAGCCATTACTATCAGACACGCTGAGTGGTTCAATTAAACAAATATAAAAATAGACACTTCATCCTGCTTTAACTAAGTGGGATCATTTCCCTCCTGAATCCAGGCTGACAATGAAAATGATATAGTATTTATAGAGTAGCTTTTTATCCTGAAAGATCCCAAAGGATTACGCAGACCCCGCTTCACACACTACTGAGATGCTGCCACTTCCAGGGAGGAACACACGAGCTGTCCCTCAGCCCTGAGGAACGGCACATGGCAATTTAGGCGGAGGACCAGAAAAGAATTTCACATTCAGCTGAAACTATAGAAGGGAATTTAGGCAAGCAGAATGGAGATTGTTTAGGCTGGAGCACATCCAGCACAGAGGAGGTATAGTACCCCAGTGTTTTAAATATAAAAGTTAGGGCAAAACAATTAAAAAGCTCTGGTTTAAACTATCCGAAAACCAGAATTTAGGGCAGAAAGCGATGCGCCATCTTGAAGGTGAACAGTTTCATTCTGTCCACTTCATTTGTGCATGGGAAATTCTCTAGAAGATGCTCTTGCTCACTATTCCCTTCAGGAACACAAGAATCAAGACTAATAATACTTTGTATAGTTGCCTGTTAATGTAAGGATGACACAGGATACTTTATGAATTAAAGGCTTCCAAATGCTTTGGCTGGTAGTCTCATACACTTCATGGAGAAGAAAATATTGGGTCCGTCTACATCAACAAGGGATCACATCAACTGCTGCCAGGATCCCTGCTGGCATCCATGCCCCGTTTCACATTAGCTGCACTGCAAATGTAATTTGAGTGACTTGCCCAAGGCTGCCCTGCGAGTCTGTGGCGGCAGCATCAGGAATCCAGTTTTGACCCCCCGTGCTCTACTGTGATGACCAGGTGATGCTTCCCTTCTCCAGGACATGCTCCCTCCTGTGAAACCTTGGCCATGCATGAGGAGCTGAGCAAGCCCCGGGGTTTTCAAATCTTATTTTAATAGGTGGCCAAGAAATTTGCAGTGAGAAGCTTTTGTTCAAGAAGGAGAAGGAAAAGGAAACTGCTGGTTTGTGGACCAGCAACATGGCAGGTCATGGTGAAACAGGGAAAATCCATCATTTTAGGAAGCTAGGGACACAGCGGTATGACACAAAGTCACATGGGGATGCACCAAATGTCAGCTGCAACTCTAGGGGTTACAGCAAGGAATGAGACTATCTCAGCATGAAGAGTTCAGCCTGTGGATGTGCTTGTGTAGCCATGTCTGTAAGTCCAATCAGTGCCAAATGTCACATTTAACTCTTCTTTTTTTTTCCCCGGCAAGATTTACACCTGCTCTCCCCTAAAAATGTCAGTGGTCCTTGTTCGGATTCACAGACACATCTGAGAAGAGAAGCAGTCCTGACATTATTACTGCAAACATCCCCCCAGTACAGAAGCGTGAAAGAAATACAACTGTGCAGTGAGAGTTTTTTACCTACTTACTAGAGCTAGCAAAAGCCTCTCTGCAGAACAATTAGCAGAAAGCACCAATCTTATAAAGCGTCTTTCTTTTTTTCAGTTCATTTAGACTGAAGTAGAGCAATCAAGGCTCTTCTGGCAGGATATCACATTCTCAATATGTAACCACTTAAAGGAAGAGGACAGCTATTGCAGAGAGATGTCCCAGGAGAAGAAATCATTATACAAGTGAAAGGGATTTCTTTGGAGTGACTTTTAAAATAATGCGAAGCTGCTTTATTTTTTTTTTCCCCCAGGACTGGACTATGAACCTTTCTTTCACTACTGAGCAGTTGTTCACACACCTAATCCTCTGTGATTTAAATGAAACCCCTCAAGCAGATAATCATATACCAGCAGGAGGAAGGGGCTGACTCTGTGGCCCTACAGCCTCCAGGTACAGCACTACTTTTCCCCTGGAGAGGAAGGGAATGGGAAAAAGCAAAAGGAAAATACTCAGTGTTAAGAGATGAGCAAAGAGGAAGGAAGAAGTTGCATGCTGTGTAAAGGGGAAAACTTCCAGTGGTTCTCTAAACTGCCAAGAGCTAAGCCTATTCTCTTATTTATAAATATTTGGGGCGGGAGGGGTCAGTTCTCACAGAAATCATACCGCTGACAGCAGGGAAGAAAGCTCATCTATACAGAGATGTATAGATGTCCCCCGCTGTGATGGGGAAACTGTCCTCAGGTATGACATAGGAGGAGGACGCAGAGAGGGCAGCCGTGTTCAGCTCAGGGTCCCAGGACACACAGGACAGCAGAGCTCCAGACCCATGCGGCAGTGCAGAGGAAGGCTGTGGGATGTATCGTGGCTAAACAGGTACGGAAAGTAGGTGCCTGTTGTGCCAGCTCCAGTGGGGTGGTTTGGGAGGTGCGTTGGACCGAGGCCACCAGCTCGGCTGCTGCTTTGGAACAAGAAAACCTCTATTTTCACTTCTTCTGGGCAAGAGACAGATTGGGCAGCGGGCTGAGCTGGAAGAAGCTCTGTGCAGCAACCTTCAAGCAAAGCAGCCCACATAACCCACAGGACTCAGTATTTTATATAGAAGTGACTCCGTTCCTCTGTTCCTGTGTGATCACGCTGTTCATGAGTAAGCCTGTGTCATCCTGCGAGCCTGGGACGTTAGAAACACACCCAGCTTCAAAACCTTGTGGATGATGAACATTTACAATGCCAGTCTTTGAACCGCAGCGCAGGGCTATGCATCGCCCAGAAAACCATGCATCTGCGAGCTATAAACTGAGCAGTGAGACAGGCACCCACGAAGGCGTGGTGGTAAGGGCTTCTGCACAGATTAGCAACCAAAATGTGTGCCTTGGAGAACCTCTGGCTGGTGTCCAAGGTAAAAAACCAAGAGAGCATATCCCCTGTCTCCCACCCTCCCAGTATCTTTAGGACAGTCCACGGTGCTCTGGCTGTTGCTGGTGCTGATACACCCATGCAGCAACAGCACTGCCGCTGCCTGCACAGACTGAGTGCTCCTGCTAATCCACCCACTAAACTCCTCTGACACTGGAAGTGCCCAGCAAGCTATGGCTGGTATCGAAAAAAATGGTCACTGTTGCTGGGAGTGGAGGCAAGGTGGAAAGGGCCGGGGGAAAGGGAATATTTAAATGATGCAACAAGTGACTGAAGATATTAAAAATTATTTAAAATCTATTTTTCTAAATCAAAAAGAAAGATTTTTGTAAAATTTAGCTGCTTACAATTGGTTCCTCTGTATACATATCTACACGCACACCCGAACAGCACACATAAGAACACAGGTGTGTGCACACATGATCTACATGTGAAAACGCATGCATTTTATCACGTGTAGTTGATGAAAGTGGAATTGGGACAGCATTGTATTAATGAAACGTATGATGCTACTCCACAGCCACGAGGGCTCTCCCTCTGTGTCTTGAAATACATGGCTATTTTACCGCATGCAGAGCCTACTTTCTCCAACAGCATGACATCACCGGCCCCACACTCCGAGAATAATCACAGCCTTGTCTGCACTGCAAAAACTGGCCCCATAATTCAAAAAAAAGTGCTGTTCAGCCAGTAGCAGCAACAGCAGTGCTCTAACACAAGACTGGACTCAGCTGTTTTTAGTATTGCATCATCTAATTCTGCTTAGAGTGGGATTAGAAAAAACAATGGGAAAAACTCCCACACCCTGACACCCCCCTCTTAACAATAGCCTAATTGCAGCGGCCGCAAGGAAAGCAAGGGGGAAATGGTTTTCCTGTCCCTGGAGATTTTTCTGAAATTTCAAAAGGAAATTTCTATTCCAAAGAAGGGTAACAAATAGTAATGAAAAGTAAGAACCTCCGTGTTTTCTCAAAATGTTAATCTAAGAACATTTTCCTATCTGGTCAGATGTTATATCAGCAGTTTGGGAGTGTTTCATTTCAGTCCTGGCAGTTGCTATTCATTTTTAATCTTTTCAAGCTTTATGGTAAAAAAGTAACCTAAATCGCAGATCAAATCCAAACTACTTCAAATCAGAAAATGATGCTTTTCATTTGAAGAAAGTAAACTGCAATCACAACCTCCCTAGGTGAGAGACAATTTTATTCCTACCATTCTTTATTTGTACAACAATTAGCCTGTCCTGATCCAAGATGAAGTCCCCCAGGCACAGTTGTGAAACAGATGATAATAGCAGTGTGTTGGGTTTTTTAAATGAACCTGATGAATGACCCAAAACAATCCTTTCCTCAAAATTTCAGTTATGATGAGCTAGCATTTTTCACCCCAAAAAGGTTACCTCCAAAAAGTCTCAGCTAAATCCAATGATGATATAGGAGCATCCTAAATTTCCATGCCTCGCAGCAGATCATGGGTGTTACTGCTATTCCACGGTGCTTCTGCAGCTGTGTATTGGCACAGCCACTAGCTACTCTTCTTAAACACAGAATACGTAAGATTTCATGCACATTGGACTTCAAAAAGCAAAAGTAACTCCTTCCCCTGCATGGCAATGTCAATGAAAGATGAAATGAATTGAATTCTTTCACGCACAGAGCCAATGAGCCGTTATGCAGAGCAGCACACTAGCTCCCCATGTCAGCAAGCAAGGAAGAAATGCACCGAGACCTCGTGCCAGATGCACCTCATCGTTTCACTCACGTGCACTGATGGACGAACACATGGGTAATGGCACCCCTTCCCTCTGGTATGCCCCTGTCTCTCAATTCCCTGGCAGAGGAAGTGAAACGCTTGCAAAGTGACCTACTCTCTGCAAGTATCTGGGAGGGCGCCCTGCGCAGCTGTATCTGGCATGGCCTTCAAGATCTTCCATTCCTCTGCACAAATTACTTTGGTCATTCAGATAAAAGCAGAGGGAGATGAAGAAGCATTTGTGTCTGGAATTCCCTGAATTTCATTAACAACCACCGAGGGCTTTGCCAGGGCCGAGCTCTGTGGTTATTGCAGAGCCATGCTTTGATTTCAGGACGATAAAGGTCCATTCACTACCCACCGACGAGCCTTGAGAGGTGTGCTACGAGCGCAAAGAGGAGCAAGAAAACAGCTCCCACGGTGACACCGGGTTGAACTTGCACAAACAGGGCGGCTGTCGCAGCATCCCCGCTGTGACATGCACTGCCACAGTACTTCTTCTGCTCTTGTAGCGCTTAACCTATGTCAACTGCCTTCTGAGCCGTCCGCTTCAAGACCTGATAGTGACAGACGTGTAATCCGGTTTGGGAAGGCGTGAGACCAGACGCCTGCTCTCCCTTACCACTTCCCTCCCACGTCTATTCACTTTCCTTGCTCCTGGGTTATGTCAGCCCAAAAGCTTCCCTGGGGAGGAGAATAACAGCTGGTTCTCTCAAACCATCTCACCCAATTAAAGAAAAATCTGCAATCAATACTTGCATGCTTTTATTGTTGACGAGGCACAAGGCGGGTGAGAAGCGACCTCACCCACCCTCGACTGTGCTGACTTTACAAGATTCCTGAAAAAAGTCAACGGAACAAGAAAGTGCCACTTGTAGCCCACAGTTTCTCAGAGCAGAGCCAGGCTTGTTAATGTTAGTGCTTATGTAAAACTCTCCAAGATGCCAGCTGTGCTCTTTTCATCCTGACTTAATTATATTTAGTATGTTTTCATGAATGTTATGTTGAATAATATGTTATCATGGGATAACACAAAAGGATGAATCTTAAGGAATTTTTTAGCTGTTGTGGTGACAAGCTTGTGGAAAGCTTGAGAATTTGAACCCTCAGCCAGAAAACATGTAACAAGTGCCCAAATGGGAATTTTAAAATCCCTTACAATATGCTCTTGAGCGTTGGAGACTGAGTCATGGTTCTGGGAAGGGCAACATTACATCTTTATCGTCTGCTGCAGGACTCGACTAGGATGAAATCAGACATTTTCTGTAACAATTTTGGGCCTCTGTCTCTTGTGTGGAGGGGATGGTCCTCAGCAAGTAGCAGAGGATGCCTGCCTGTTAAACTGGCATTAAATTAGTAGAATTACAAGTGCTTAACAGCCTTCATGGATCAGGACAAGGCAACACATTTAGGTGTCTAAGCCGATTTAAGCATCTATCATTAAACAAGTGAGTTTGAAGGCTTGGGCCCTAACTTCTTAGTGTTATTTCTTCCCTATGAAGTAGGTCTAAATCTAAATCTCTCACTCGCCACAGCATCATGAGGTTATTCTAGTGCCTGTAGAGTAACCTGAGATTGAATGAGATGTGCAATGTCAGTGTGATAAGTAACACTTAGTGAGGGCAAGCTCTTGAAGGAGCATTTTGTACTAGGGACACACCAAGCTAATGTCAGGAGAGCAGGGGAGGCTTGACGAATGTTTCTCAGCAGTTCCTAGGCAGGGCCCAAAGTACAGCAAGAGGTCAACTCTACTGACACAGCCACTGCACTGGCTGAGATCCACAGATGAGCACTTGGGCAGGTCAGGGCTTTAGTGACTAAAGCTGTCACAGGTCACTTGCAGACAACATGTCAACCATACTTCCTACTGTCCCCGACCATCCCATTCCTACCCTCTCCTCTCATCCCAAAACATAAGCAAGTGGCACTTTTAGCGGAACTCACAAAACAATTTTCTGATGTTCACAAAGCAAAGTATGACATGTGCTGAGGGGTGTGGCAGGGATTCACCTTCCTCTCTGAGCCTTTTCACACACGTATCTGCAGAGCCCAGGCTCCTGTGGCTCCAAGTGATGCGTGCATTACTGCTGTTCTCCAGAAGAGTCAGCTCAGCAAACCCCACATGCCCATCAGCTTTTAACTGGGACCTGATCCTTTTTCTTACGCCCCCATATCACCATGCCACCCAAAAGGCCCCCTACTCTTTGAACACAGCCCTCAACTCTGCAGCCACACAGCCCGGTCCTGCCGTAACCCCCTACACAGTGTTCACATGTACCTTGTTATCTATTAACAGTCATACATTTTCTGCCAAATACGTTGCTCCTTCGTACAGATCATGGGGCCATTCAGCTCCTCGCCAAGTAGACCTCTCAAATATATAGTGTTAAAATTAGAAGGGCCCTTGTAATTGCGCAGGGTTGTGCGGAGGAATGTTTCTTCCCTGCTATATATTCTACCCTCGGCACAGCCACAGTCCTTATTCACGGGTAGCTGAGGATGATGCGGTGACATTGCTGCTATTACCCCAATCCGCAGGGAGCAGGGTTGGGGCGCAGGTCCATTCCTGAGAGGACAACCCGATGGCCTGGATGTGGCAGGGGACAGTTCACCCCTCTCAGCCAACAGCCATGAGATGACAGAGTTTTAGGCCTGGGTTCACCACACTGGTCTTTGGATTTTGCAGGAGACATTGCGCTCTGCTCCGCGCGGTCCTGGCTCTCAGATGTGAAACCGCTCTGGAGGAAGGGCCACAATTTGACCAAGCTGGCATGCAGGGCTCCACAAAACTCAAAATTTCAGGCATTAGTCATCTGCAAGCCCTCACACGACAGCAGTTCAGTTCGTGAAGGAAGGGATTCCTTTCCCGTAAAAGTCCCCAATAATAATCACAAACCTAAAAAGCGAGTATGAATCTCAGCGGGACCCACCAGGCTACTTTCACTGTTTGCGCAGAGCAGGAGGCAAACAGCACTTTGATTATCAGTCATCTTCATTAGGAACAGGGAGGGGGGGTTTCAGAAGCGCCGGATGGCCTGGCAAGCACGACTAGTGCTGAAAGACAAAGGGACTTTTGCTCCTCAGCCAGCCAGGAACTTCAAAGACTTTTTCATTCAGTTGCTGTTACCGTGGTACACACGTACACAACTGCTGTTAAGGTATCACAAGCCTTGGCGGAGGTCAAAGCTGCCCAACTCCCAGTACCACTGCCTGCTGCAAACACAAAGTAGACAGCTTTCTAAAGGTTTTTTGTCTGTATACAACTTATGTTCTGTGCCCAACAGAAACAATGCAGAGATTTCCATGTGAGACTTTGTGAAGCGTGTTAAGAAGTCAGATGAGATTACAGCACAACCATTTTCCAGCTGCCTGCATTTCAGTCAGAAGATGTCAATTTGAAGAAAAGTGCAAATTTGGGAAGAAAGTATACCAAAATTGATATACTGCAAAAAAACTTTATAAGTCCAGGATGGAAATTTATGTTTCCCAGAACAGCCACTGCCTAGATCACAAAATTCTCAGTTCAAGCCCTGTAATAAATCAGTGAGAACAAGACTTTTGTATTTTCTCACAGCTCTAGTGCACACACAGATGCACCTCTAAAAGCTTTCATCTGTCTCTGGACTGAGGAATACTGACTTTATAGTAATAAAGAGCTCCAAGAAGTAAGACTGGGAGAGAACCACCTCAAACTAGCTCATCTGGTAAGAACTACCTTCCCACCCGCTCCAGCGATTTCCCTCCCATAGAATAGGTTGGTGCAGCTTTCTGTGTTTTTTTGATTTTTTTCCATGCTAAAACACCACCTAACTCCAAAATATAATGGAAAAACTGAAAAGCCTATTTATGATAAGAGAATCCAAATGATCCCTTTTGCCTCTCAAGTCTAGGAAAGGTGTTTCTTGCTTCCAAAAGGCTTAAGTTTTAGGATCAAACTCTACAGAGGTTTTTAGAGGGGAGCTCCCCACAGTGCCAAGTCTCGGTTAAGGTAAGATGCAACAGGTAAGTGCAAATCTGCAAAGAAGAAGAGGTGTAACTTTGCACCATGAAACAAACACAATAAATAAAGCAAAACGCATTAAAACTCTTTCTGGGTTGTTTGGGTTTTGTTGTTTGTTTGTTTTTCCCTGAAGTGTTAACGAGAAATGAAGATATTTAGTCAGGAGGTTTAAGTCTATGGTTCCCTTTAGAAAGGCATATTCACCCTCCTCTGTTCTCAACAGGTTTTCATTGAGCAATTGGAAGATGCTATTTTCAAAGCCAGGACTCAAGTCGGTTAATTGTTACACCTCATTGTGTTGCCTTTTCTTTCAATGAAAAACAGCTAAAGGTTTGCAGGAAGGAGCCTGAGGGCTGCAACAGATGTCATGAGCCACTTCCTACAAATTAGAAAAGGAAAGTAACCCCCTCAGGTTAATTATGGGGAGAGGCCACACACGGAGCTGTGTAATGAGCCTGTGGGATGGAGAGAAGGCAACTGCTTCATATTAGATTTCAAGAGACAGAGCATGAAATCTCTCGTGCTGACTGCATGCTTTCACACTGCAAGAGCAATGCCTTCTCCTCCGGGAGGACACAAGCCATACGGTCTGGGGCAGGCAGCAGAGTTAAGGAAGGATACACTTACATTGTTCGACTACCCTCTGACGACATCTCTCTGCGTACGTGTCTTCCCGAAGGACGGCTACCACAGCAGGCTGCTCTCTGCAGCTCAGGACGCCAGGGCTTTGCACCTGCCTCCCTATTTACACAGGTGCAAGGTAGTTAGAAAGCCATGGCCGAAGGACCAAAAGGTAAAGACTGGGACTTGGCTGGCCTGGATGTTGTTATTGTCCTGGTGGGATGAATAGGCCAAAGTCCTTTCATCTTTCTCTGCCTCATTTCCCCATCTGTATAATGGACACAGTGGCATTTATCTTTATTTTTTTTTTAATAGAGTGGTTAGGTTTTCGCTAAGGGAAAGCACCAGAAAAATCCTAGGTAGCATCATTAGCAGAGAGCCTTGTGAGAGTGCAGGTTATGGCTTTTTTCTCTCTTCTCCTTTTCTTTTCCATTCTCCCCTCCCCAACATGTTGGTCCAGGCTTGTCTGAGAGCCCGTGTTTCATGAAACTGTTTCCTTAGGGATCAGGTCACCTTAAAAAGTCACAGATGCTCACTTAAAGTAAATTGCTGTAGCTAAGCAATTGTAACTCAGCCATGAACCTTAGCTGAAGAATCAGGCCCATGTTTCCTTCAACTAAAATATACATCCACGGTCAGGTTAGCATGACCTGACAACAAACCCAGCGATGACGAAAACAACAACCCTGAATGAGCCAGCTAGCAGGCCTAGAAGATTTATTGGGGGGGGGGGGATAGCCTGATGTTTACTTAAAGTATGATTTGCAGATTCAGGGTTTAAGTGACAGTTAATGTATTCATCCACAAACAAGGAGAATCCTGGCAAAAGCTGGGCTACAGGTTCTCCTGGGAAGGCATCGCTGTCATCAGAGGAGAGTTCAGTGGGATCTAGACAACGTTGCACAGGCATAGCTGAACCTCCTACTGCCAGGATGGCCACGCGTAGTTGTTCCTGAAGAAGGAGGGATAAGTAACTGCACGTTTTAGTGAACTCGTACAGCGGCCAGGAGGAATGGAAAAGCTCAAGATTTTCAGTCCAAAAGGGACATTTTGTTGACATTCCATCTTGTGGGGAAAAAAAAATGAAACATTTTGGGTTTGTTCCAGTGCAGAACAGTAGTTTTTTCACCTCAGAAAAAGGAATAGCAGATAGATCTGCCATCCTTTGGACAACTGTAATCACAGCCTCCTCCTGTAACATCTTCCCAATCATGTGCACACACACCACTTCTAATGCTGTGCTCACTGTGCTCAAAGCAGGGGCCAAGCAGAAAGGTCTGAATTGTTTCAAACTTCTCATAAATCAGAAGCAGTTCCCTCACTGACAAAAGCACCAAGAAGTGATTGCGGCCGTGGATTTTCATCAACACCTATCACTTCCAGGAGCACAGGAAGATATTCACAAATACACTAAAAATGACTAGTGGTCAAAAAATACCCAATGAATATGAAATGTCTTTCAATTTTTCCACACCCAAAGACAAACAAGCAATCTCCAGACTTGAACTGCCGGTTTGCATGGCATCCTACTTCCCACTTCTTCCAAAATAAGGCGCACCAAATCCACCCTAGTTGCAGCAGGTAGATTAGAGGCTAAGTAAAACTGGTTTTCTTGAGCAGGATTAGCTTGAGGTGCTTCTGAGATAATCTGTCTGCCTTCCAGGCACCCTCTAAATACTTAGAGGCACCCATTTGTCATCACTGCTGCATTATCCTTGCAAAATGCATCATCCTTGCACAATGGAGTTACCTGATCTGCAGGGTGGGAGTATGCATGCCTGTTACCTTGCGTGTGTATCTACTGGGGAGAAAAACAGTTTGTGACCCGCATATTTCAAGCTGAACACCAAAACAGGTATGTTTGTTGGTTGTACGTGCAGGTATTACAAGGGAGACACGTTGCTGAGCTCTGACCACCCTGTCCCAACGGTGCAGAATGGCACCCAGCCGAGCCACAGGAATGTCGCATGGTAGGTCTTCAGAAAAATGACCATTCAGTGGGGCTAAATGAGCAGTTGCAATTTCTTGCAGCAGATATGAGGGGCACAAACAGTCCACCTGGGCAATTATCAACGTCAAGTGCAACAGGATGGCAAGGCAGCCTGGAAAACTGAAAAAATACGGCGAGTCTTGTTCATACTTGTACCAAATTTTCTTGGGCTCAAAGGATTTCTCTAAGATTTAAACAAATAGCAGGATCAGAAGGTTTTAAGAAGCTCCCACGGGCTTGTAAGGGGCTGGATCCAGCCCCCAGTGCAGTGAGTAAGTTAAAAAAAAAAATCTCCAGTTTAAACACAGCTATCATGATTTACACCAGCTAAGGATCGCTCACCCCAACTTTAATGGGAACATGACTAGGCTGCTTGCCAGCACTTTTGGCTTTGCTGTAGTAGGAGTGACGTTCAGGTATGCGTGACCACTCGCCATCAGATTTCTTTACAATGACAAGCTTTGAAGTCAGAGCGCTTTGCTCTCCTTCCACAAACCATTTTCACTCAAAACAATAACTATTTAAATGGGAGCCTCACCAAAGCCATTTCAGATTTTTTTTTACTCCTCTGTCAATGATAAAATATAGTTAAATCACAAAACCAGAGAGACCTGCCTGCTCCATAGTACCTATTCAGCATAGGCTGGACATCCCAGCGCTTGACCACCTCCATTATTTTTCAGTGCTGCGAGAGAAGGCACCAGTGGCTTCACCCGATATTACATTGAAACACTAAAAAGAATAAAATTGAGCAAATCACTCTTTTTGCTGAAAATTTTGTTAAGCTCCTCCCTACAAAAACCACTGAAAGTTGTCTTTTTGTAGCCAGCAGGGCTGCTAGAGGCTTGAATGCAATTTGTGGACCTCATCCTGCCTATTCAGAGCAAAAGATAACACCTGCGGGAAGCAGGAGAAAGGTTAAAACCTGGTACCTCTGTGTTTTCCTAAGTGCAGAGCTTGGCACCAGAACAGAGGCTGTGAACAATGGCAGGAGCATTGCGCATGTTTTCTTTTCCCTTAAAGTAACATTTTTGCTGCAGTGTCATCTTTCTGCTCAGCCAAGCAGGCGCTCTGGGTCACATCAGCTGCATGAGCCGTCAGCAGATTTTTCTGGCCCTTTCAAAAGATCTTCAGGCATTGTATTAAGAAGCCAAATCGGTGAAAAAACAGGAAAAAAAAAAAAAAAAAAGTGGACAGACTGCCCACACGTTTTACCGGTCAGGCGCTCGCATGACTGTGAAATAATCAGCATTCTTTTGGTGATATGTAGCAGCTTTAAACCAGCAATCTGGCTTCACTCTCTGGAAAACAGTGTGCTTTCTCGAAAAAGCTAAAACCAGGGTATTACAGCCTGACAGCTTCAAAATTCCTCAGACCTCCCATAGGAATCGCTCACAAAAGAGCAGGCTATTCCCCAGGGCTGGATGTCAGGGAAACAGACCCTCTGATGGAAAACCCTAAGGGAAGGCATACTTTCATTTATACCATCTTTTATGTTTTGGCTAAGAAGTGGCTTGTTTATAATTGTTGGATTTAGGCGAGAGAGGCTTCACCTCTCCTCACAGTTCCTGTAATGCAGTAATAAGAGCTTTGGGGCCTGTTGGGTCACTTCCCAAACAGAGAGGAGAAAATTTCTTAGAGTATTTCACGTATTTTGGCCAGCATCCTCCAGCAGACACGGGCACAAACAGCATGGAGGACAGTCCCACTTTCACAGCCCTTTCCACAAACCATACCCGTTTCTAGGAGGCACCATGCACCAGCAGAGCAGAGAGAGAAGAGGCACTGAACAAACTTCAACGCTATTTGCCAGGACTTCCATAAAAGAAACAGCATTTTAAAATGACGCAGCATTTTTAAAAAGAAACGGCATTTTTAAGAAGCCCCACCCTTTCTATACAAAATTTCTTCAAGGCCTATGGCTATCCCAAACAAAAGAAACTGAGGAGTTACATATGGGGCTTCCATACGTAATAGCTACCACGAGTCTCTGGTTATGGTGAGAATCAACAGGTTGTTAAAATTGATGAAGACAAAAGTTTAATTGCTCATAATTTTGCCAAACAGAATTGTTTAGGTTAAGACTTTCCCATGCTTGGGACATGTAACTACATTCTTATGAGAGAAAAATAGTAGGAGAACATCTAATTAGAAATTCTATGATTTGGCATATGCACACATGACCTGAATTAAGGCAGAAAAGGACATTTTCTTCAATTCTTTGTTTTGCAACCCTAATAACTTGTTTGATGTAATTTTATGTATTTGGAAATATATTTAATGGATGGTAAGTGAATGCTAATTCCTAGTACTTGTGAAGCAGAGGAATCGAACTAACCATTGCTGCACATTAAATAACAGATTACGGCCTTAATTTTTATTTGGACGGTACTAGAAGAGTGGCCTTCAAGCTTACGCTCTCCCTGCTGCCTTTTCTCATGTGAACTTCCTCCAGTTTACACTGTAGTGAAAGACAGATAAAATCATTTCTAAAATGAGATGGAGGCCTGAAATGCAAATCAGAGGAAGAAGTTGTCAGAAAGGGGTCTTCATACAAATTCGGTAGGTTATCAGGTCTTTACCTGCCTGGTAATCAATCCTGGTGCCTGATCAGCTTCAGGGGATGGACCCAGCAGGAGCACAAAGGCTCTTTATTCCCTCTGCTCACGTTGTGACTCTGCTATAAAGCCTAATTCGCCAGGAAGGCCAAGGTGGAGCTGGACATAGGGCCTATCAGGTAACGTTAATGTTCAGCCAAGATATGGACCTTCTGTTTGAACGAGACAGACAGTCTTTGAAGAACATAATCTGTGTTGCCAACAATGGCTGGAGTGAAAGGAACTCGCTCTGGTTACCTTATAGGATGGACTGGTAAAGCGTAGTTGGATTCTTATCAAGATGTTGGGTTTGGGGTTTTTTTAATCATTGATTCTTATGGTAATGGCTGTGAATACAAAATGCAACGTCTTCAAAGGGAGGAAACATGAGAAGGGTATAGCTTTACCCAGTTCATGTTAAGGTTGCACACTTTTGTTCTGTGTGGTTTTTTTTAATATATAAACCCTGCTATCCTCACAGGGACTAATCCTATCCGTGTCTTTTCAGATTCCCTCCAATTCCAGTCGGATACAGGCTCGACAGCAGCAGTGAAAAGCAGCAGCTCTCCTGGGGAGCTGTGTTTCTCAGATTGACCTTAGCTCTGTTTACCCTTGCTTCAAAAGTTTGGGCCAACATCTGCTAAATAAACGGGAGTGCCAGGGCGATGGGGACAGGGAGGGGGAGTTAAAAACAAATGGGATTGTTCTGAAATGAGAGAGTAGCTAGAGGAGCTCTAGGGAGATTGTTATGGGTCAGAATACAGATGCAATTTGAATCAATAGAAAGCCTTCTTCTGACACCTCTGATCCAGTTGTGAAGCATGCAGAACATACCTGTCCAAAGGTAGTGTTTCCAATTCAGATTGACACACTTCAAAGTACCCAGCCAAGCCACACAGCTATTACTTCTGTTTCCTCTTCATTTGCCGCAAATTGAAAATACCCATATACTTCACCCATGCATGCAGCAGTGGCTTCTCTCATACAGTATGTTTAAGAAGGTCGGCAGCTTATATTGAAGATAGCAGAATCTGTTTCCCCTGCTAGCTAAATTCAAGTTAATCGATCAACCCAACAGCAGCCAGCTGCAAGCATGGGGGCTAGAAAGGTGTTTTCAAAGCTGATGGCGTGTTCATTCCAACACATCATGGTTTAGACCCTCACTACCAGCAACCACAGTATTTCACAAGCCATCACCGTTCGTCCCTGATACAAGAGGTGCCTGACTGTGTCACACTTTGGACTTTAGGGCTGGCCCCCAGGCCAGTGGCCTGCACAGCTTCACTATACTGTGGTCATGCCTCCCTCCAGGTGTTTGCCAGAGGCACGCTAATCAAAGCTCACTCACTCTTAGTGAGTGTGAGGATGCTCAGAACTTTGCTGAAGAAGCTCGGCACCTTGATGGATCAGACATGCAGGT
Organism: Fregata magnificens; assembly: GCA_013389945.1. Taxonomy (NCBI): domain Eukaryota; kingdom Metazoa; phylum Chordata; class Aves; order Suliformes; family Fregatidae; genus Fregata; species Fregata magnificens. The sequence goes on from WAAD01042403.1 coordinate 202,522, forward strand.
ATTGTCTCACATCTACAGCCTTCCAGTTAGACTATCATTTAGGCACTAATTCTGAAAACCAGTAACACTGGATGAGACAACATGCATTTCTGCCTCCAGAAAGCCAGGAGTAAACAGTAAGTCTTGGACAGGGCCGGGGAGGGGGGGTGGTGGGCCATCCTAAAGGCTGTTATCACTGTAATGATGAGGCTGCGTAAGAGTGATCCCAGCCTCACTCAGGAGGCTCCAGTATAGACAATATATATGGGAAAACCTGCAGCTTCTTAAGTTTTCAGAGGATGCTTTAGCTGCGTGGGCCAAAGCATGGCTTTGTTGTAGCAGCTATATTCACACTAGGAAGCCACTGACTGCATCGCATACCATTATACACCAGTAAAGCACTCCTTAAATAACTGTATCCTCAGTATTCAGCACATGCCTTTAAAGCATCAGGATTAACATCCCTTAAAAAAGAAAAACTGGGTAACATGAGAGCAGATATTCCCATTATCAACATATCTACATATTTTTTAATCCCGATCAGCACGTGGCCCTGGGTATTATCTCATGGCAGTATGTTCCAGAGCTTATCTAGAATAACTTTCTTTTCATCACCTTCAAAGTTCCCCAAATATTTCCTTGTTTGTCTGTCATGCTGCCTTTGGCTTAGTGGACAGCTTTGTTCGTACTCAAGGCATCCGAGAAACAGATCCCAGCTGACTCAGAGACACTGTCTAGAAAAAGGCCCTCCTTGACAGCAAGCTGTCTGATACTCGTTTTCAGACACAGCGATAGTGAAACCAGCAGTGTCATCCGAGGTGAGGACAAGCCCAAGAATACAAACTTAGTACTATGCAGGGCTTTATAGCAAATCTTGAAGCCCCAAGCAATCGAAGGTGGGTCAGTAGCCAAGAAAATTGGGTAAAATGCAACATTTCTTCATCAAAGATGCCAACTAACTGGGAATCTGTTTTTGATATGAAAAGTGATTTTCTAGACATGAAAAGGTGATGCTGAGTTTGAACAAAGCTTCATTAGCTCATGCCAACCACACAGAGAAATGAAAACGAAGTGGAACTCATCTTGTCTGAAAGCACCTCGCTGAGCCATGATGGAAATTATCAGTGAGCATGAAGAGATGGGGACCAGTAAGGTGAGTTGGTCAGTCACTGAGCAGGAAACCACCTGGCATTATGCTAAAAAGATCAACCTACAGGAACGTTCCTAGCAGAGTTCTTCCAAAAGGGTCCAGAGGGTAAATCTTGCTAAAGGATATCACTAACAGTTTTGGCACCAGACCATAACACGGTGTTTAGAGGCTGGAAGGCTCTAACTCAGGGTCTCCAACCCATTCACCACTCCAAGAGCAGAGCTGGATGCCACGTCTCTCCAGAGGAAGCCAATTATAGGCAACCTGGCGCTTTCCAGTTGAAGTATTTCTGTGAAGCAACATTGTCCTTGTATCATGTACATGCTGGTGAGGCAAAGACAAAAGGGATTTCTCCCAGGTCAGTCAGGAAGACTGCTGATGCACAAAGATTTAAACCATAGTTTGTTAAGTCCCAGCCAAGAACCGTAACCGCCTAACCAGTCTTTCTCCCCTCTAGGTTACAAGTCCTTGAATTGCTCTCCTGGAACAGATCTCAGGTACCTCAATATCATATGGGGATATTTAAGGGTTAAACAGGGCTTACCAAGCATTTTCTCTGCTGATGGTAAAGACTTAGAAATATTACAAATAAAATCAATAAAAATTGCAAAGGAAACTCTATTGATAACTGTCACAGTGGGAACCCCCTGAACTCTATGTGTAGTCAAAAGCAGCAAAATAGTAACCTAAGCCCGTTCAGTTCACCATTAAAAGAAGAAAACTAGAAGAAGCAGGGAGTTGAAATCTGTGTCACTCGATAGCTCCTGGCAAACTCTTCTTGGCTTTATGGTTATGCTTCTAAATCCTCTCAATTTAATGGCGTAGGTTTCCCTATTTTTAGATCACAACTTAAGGCAGCTCTGCTTTTTTCCCTGCATTATTTTTTAACCAGACCATGGTCATTAAACTTAGCAGCAAAGGAGCAAGAGCGTCCTTTAAATAAAAAAATACCACCATACACATGGCATAACTGCACGGCTGGAGAAAGGAAATCGCTCCCAGGGGCTGACAGACCTCTTGAGTTTCCACTTCGCTGGCCCACGAGGCAGGTCTGGCACTGGGACTCCCGAGACCCCAGAGGTGCCAGGACGCTTGGCGGCTGATGGAGAAGCTGCCTTGGCACAAGTCTCACATTGAGCGCAGGTCACCAACAGGTCTGCAGTGAGCATCGGTCCACGCTTCGGTTGGATTATAACCAACTAACCCCCAGTTTAATGCAATCATCAGGGTGCGTATGGCACCTTGCTGCGTCCTCTCTGCCTGCCTGCAGTCGGGCTGGGGGGGGCTCTGCACCGGGAGGGCATGCCGTACTCCAGATTGTTTTGAAACAACAAGAAAAAAGCTTATCGTAATCCTCGTGGCAATTAGAGCCCTGGCTGGCTGTAAACTGTAATGCATTTATCAAAACCTCCTTTGAAGGCGCTGAGGGAAGTGAATTTGAAGCTGTTGGGGACTGCAGGAGTAAAAGAGCCCAGCTACTCCCGGGGAGCCTGAACTGGGGCGAGGGGGCAGAGGGAGGAGGGAGAATTCCCTTGTCTGGGACATGCACATTTTCCGTCAGCCTGTTTGTGCAAGGATAAATAAAACGTTATCTCTCTCAGTGTATCTCTCGAAAGCTTGGCCGATTACAGCTGGCATGCTCTGGGGGCTCTCCCTGCAAGTTTTGCCAAAAAGTTAGCCACCCCATAAGCCATAAATCATCCCAAACCAGGCTTCTTCTCCCCTCCTCCCCATCAACATGAGAAAAACCCAAGCTGTCTGAAAAAAAAAAAAAAGGAGAGAAAGTTGCCAGTTTTGTGAAATGTCAGGAGGACAAAACTGGCAGCTTTTGCCTTTTTTACAACATTCAGCAGCAGCAGTTTCCCAGAGGCGATTCATACACAGCAGCATGTTGAAGGGGATCATCTCCCCTTGCCACACAACGAGGCCCTGGTCCAGCAGCGTGAGGTGGGATTACAACAGTGCAGTCTTGTAAAAACCATCTAAAGTAACAGGCTGGAGCAGTGTTCCCAGACCTCTACCACCACAGACTGGGTAGTGGCATCTGATTAAATTCTCCAGGCCCCTTTCATTTCCCACCTAGGGCCCACTGCTCTCTCCACAGCCCTACAGATCTCTGGACATCGTTTTCCCTCTCCCCACTCCCCACAATTACAAGTCATTTCCTTAGAGGGCAGAGGCAAGAAAATTGCTCATAATGCTCTCTCTCCTCATCTGCCTCCCTCTGTCTGGTGTGGACATGCAACCTCTTTGGCCACAGGACACCCTCCTTCTCTTCAAGCAAAGACCATCTTCCCTTTGAGTAAAGACCATACCCCAGGATATTTATGCTGTAACGTTAGTGGTCTCCCCACAGCAACCAGGGAGGCTGAACATGACACCACAGCTCTCCTACCACAGGGAAAGGAGCTGAGTCCAGCCCATGGTGCAGCCATCCAAGACTACTAGGGCTCTTTGCAGAAGCCTGTTGGCACATGCGTGCCCTCAGCAAGAAAAAGGGTGTCAGGAGAGGGAGTGAAAGCCAGGGAAGGATGAGAAGAAGCAGATGGGAAAGTAAAGATGAATTAAAGATTAATTAAATTGTCCTGAGTAAACTGTCTGCAGAGAGTAGGACCCCCGTGCCATCCCCCTGCCTCTCCTCCCCACACAGGGTGGGATTTCTCTTTACTCCATATAGATGCACAGTCCCACACCCCCTTCCAAAACAGCTTCTCTCCTCTGCAAGGTTTTGTTCAACCAAAACCACTGAACAATCATTGCCTTGAGTATTTTTTTAATCACTCCCAAATGCCTTCCCTTTGGGGGATTCCTGCTGAGATCCCAAGCTGGATTCTCCACTGGAGTAAATCAGCCTACCTACACTAACCGGGCTGCTGATTTACATCTACTAGAGATCTACCCTTCTCCCAGCCAGCTTCACTCCCTATGCTTGCCCGTGCGCAAGCCTTGTCTAAAAAACTCCTGGTGAAACCTTGCAGTGCATCCTCCCCTGCACAGGGCTATTCTTGGGATTTAAGGAATGTGGGCATTATATTGCTATGAAAAGGGGCACTGTACTGAATTGATACACGGGGAGGTTGCAGGGATGAGAGCCAGGGTGTAGTAGCCTTACATCTGTGACAATGTTACAGGGGTGACAACAGCAAAAAAACTTTGATCAATCCCAGAATACAAATGCAGGTTTATATTCTTGCCATCTGGCAGAGTATCATGTTAAGAGCTGAACAGACAACAGTGGCTGCTACTACACAGTGTACTATATACCAATAAAAGCTGAATGGATCTACAATAAAGCAGACTTTTGAAATAGCTGTGAAAGGAGAATCTAGGCCACTAAGTGCTGTTAGAAACAATGTCCTTATATTTTTTTCCCTTCCCTTACTATTCTCCTCTGTCTTGCTTCTGCTCTTGGGATTCCTCTTCCCTCCCTTTTCCCAGCCCTGCTGGCTGTACAGAGACCTATCAAGTAAAATACTGAACCTAAACTAAAGGTTGTGTTCATTTAACAAGCATTAAGTAACGGTTAGGAGGGGCAGACTGGCAGCTGCCTTCACAGCTGAGGCAATCCCCCTCCATAAACGGTGAAGCGTAGCATCCCCACGAATGGAGGAGGTGACTGCAGTCTCTTTTTTCCTGCTTCTCCCTCCCCTACTCAGCGCAAATGCATATGAGATCCGTGCTGAGCCACAGCCCCATGGATAAAATCCTGGACTAGTGTAATAATTGTCTTTTGCACTTCTCCAGAGCTTCTCCAGCACAAGGAGCTCCAATCATTCTCTGGACCTTGCAGCTATAAACTCCCAAATAGGATCGAGCCACCACTGCTTAGTTGGCAACAGTGTTCTGCATCCATCCTAAATGCAAATGTCTCAGCTCAAATGTCTTTCATTAGAAACAAAGTGGACACACTCTGCCCTGCACTTTCCACATGCCAAGAGCATATTTGCTCTGACACATGCAGTAGTGCCATACACAGGGTTATTTGGGCCACAAAGGGCCAGAGCATCTCTCTGATGGGGATCAGGAGGAGGGACAAACCCTCATTTCACTCACGAGTTCACCGTGGCTTAAAGATATTGGCCCAAGCCAGTAGCAAAGTCAGGAAGAGACTCTACCCAACCTAGTTCCCAGAAACCGGTTTCAACACCAAGACCACCACTCCTGCATTATTCAACTTCCCTGGCCGCAGACCTTAACACAAAAAACAGTTGGTATCATTCTTCACAACAAGCCTTAAAAGCTGTCTGAGCTACCAAATCATCACACCCACTGGATATGGACAGGCACAAACACATCAACACCAAGATGTGTTGATGTGAACTCCAGCACTCTCCATTTCATCGCACTGGTTGAAAATACCACGGACAATGGCACATCATCTAATGGACCCCATGGGATCCCTTCTCTCTGAAAACTTACTCATTTGCGTATGTATTTTCCATTAAAATGAATAAGAATATTAGCCAGCAATTAGACAGAAGAAAAATTTAGCCTGGCAGTTAGGTCTCATTGTTACTACGTTTTCTTATCAGGAAATACAATGGTCTCAGAAGGGAAGCCATGGAAACTGTCACTTGAAACAACTGAACAGGTTGCTAGACTAGACACTACAGGGAACAGTCCTGACCTGGCAGGAAGACCCAATAGCCCTATTCTTCCTCTTTGGCATCTGTGATCCTACAATTGCTCAGTCACTTCAATAAATCTTTCAGCTCCTCTATCAGATTTCATTTTTTTATGGGCTTAATTCTCAAAAGAACTCACTGCCTAGCATTCAGGCCAGCTTTTCATCTTCAATTGCAACTCTGAGCTTTGCAAACATGCTCAGCACCCAAGAGGTTATCTTCGGAAAGTCCCAGATGAGGTGGTATTACTTTGCCAAGACTCTGAAGTACTAAGGGTATATTTGATGGCTGCCTGACTCTTCAACAGGAGGAAATGTTTGCATGATGCTCTTATGGATGTTCATACTGTCAAAAAGGCTAGATAGTATTTTCCCAAAGTAACTCGACCCATTTAAAGAACTCCTCCGGGAAAGCCAGTGGAGTACCTCTGACATCTCCATTACCACAGAGACTCTGGTATTAACCATCCCCTTTATCGCACTATATTTTTGTTGATAGCTGAACTATGCAATGCAGTGGTTCTGGCATCCCAGCAATGGCTAGTTATCAGGAGCAAGAAAGCACGAGGTCTGGGAACTCATTGAAAACATTCAGAGGCGATACGTGAGGGACTGGGAGAGATTAGACAGGGTTTGCTGGGGCTCCAGGAATTCCTGCAATTCAGGAGTTACATGGCAAGATTTCTTTTTTGTATGGGACAGCAGCAAGCAGGAAGACAGAGTTTCCATTTCTCTTTAAAGTTGTTTTCCCAAAAGTGTCACACATATACAGCTTCTCCCATTTTTTCTCCACTGTTTCAACCAGCTGGGGTACCCAGGGCAAGTCCTCAGAGTAACAACCCTCATGTAACCTGGAGGGGCTCAACTGGGCTCTCATTTCACCGGGAGCTAGACTTTGGAGCCTGACTGACAACATCCACAGCCACCTCCCCAACAATTCACCACTTAGAAAGGGCTAATTAGTATGAGGTAATTAGTTTCAGGCAAAGAATGCTTGAAAAATAATCTGTGTGTGTAAGGTCAGCCACCCTAGGTTTTGTTCAACATACTTTTTTTTTTCTCTGTTGCTAAAACAGAGCCCAGTAAGATGATGTAAGACACCTAAACTAGGCAGATGCTGGAGATTCAGAGAATCATGTGTTTAAACGTACCAAAATGCCTAAAGATGCAACTTCAACCCTAAATGCTTCTGATGTAACAGGCATATAAAAAGTGGAGGTTTCATGGATGACGCTAACTATCCTAATAGCTCATCTTCTTTTCCCATACACCCCCACACCTAGGTTCTTGGTTTGCCCGGGGAAACAAACAAGACAACACGGAAACGATCCAGCAGAAGACAGATGTGCCAACAATGAGGTCTTGCAAGAGTTGCGGCTACATTCATTTGCCACCCGGCTCCTGCCCGGTCATGGGGCAGCTGTGAAAACAAGGCCACTGGGAAAGCACCACGTGAAGCCAGAATGGAAATGCCAACACAACCCCAAAGCAATAGCAGCCAATCTCAGCCACAGATGCTACAGTGGGAGCTTTCTTGCATTGTTGTTGTTTTTCCCTAAAATAGCCTGTAAGATAAAGAGAGCCAGTGATTAGCTAAGTGCCATCTCCCCTGATACGCGTTTGCCCATTATCTGCTCCTGACACCTAATATCTAATTGCACTGAAACGTCCCAGAAGGACAGCCTGTTCTAAGAGGGACTGAATAGACTGACTGTGGGGGTAAAAAAAAAAAAAAAGAAAAAAAAAAGCTTGCTGGCACATCCAAGAAATGAAAAGGCTGCACTCCATCAGGGTTAGGATGTCAGTATGGGGATTTCAACAGCAAGGGTGCAAAAAGTAACTTCTAGGAAAGGTTGGCTACCTCTCAGAAGCACATCCAGGTTCCAAAGTATTGTGTCTGGTAAGGTTTCCTGCCCACGAAAAGAGCCGCTTGCTCTCTGCTGACGAGACCGGGGCTCTTCCCTTTTTCCTTCCTGTTTATAACACATCGTTTCAAGGACGCCAGCGAGATCAGAGGCTCTCTGTGCTCCAGAGAGAGGCAGCCCCTGCCTCGCCATGCTTAAAATCTGCACAGAAAAAGCAACAGGGGAGAGGAAGCATTATCAACTCTCAAGGAGTTTTTTGTTGCTGTCTTGGTTTTTTGGGCTTGCTTTTTTTTTTTTTTTTTTTTTAAACTGGTTCATTTCACTGATACTGTTTGCCAAGCAAACATACGAACAACCTGATCAGCACAGCTGGCAGAGCAGCACAACATGGCACAGGAACAGATGACCGGGGATGAGAAGGTAGGAGGATGGACTCTGCCTGAAAAAAACAGCCTTAAGTACACTGGCATCTCCCAAAGCAACACAGGGGACCTGTGGCAGAGCCCAGTTCCCCCGTCCTTCATTCCTAGAAGGATGAGATCCACTTGCCTTTCTATCATTTGGTAACCAAGGAGCCAGCTTTAGTGGTAGAAGAGCTACGTACCAAGCTCTATGGGCTCCGGGGCTGACACAAGTCTTCCTGCCCTTGAATGCAGGACTGAGTCCACCATAAACATGACATTGTTTAAGTGTTTGTTGTAAACTAAACAGGAAGGTATCAGTTATTTGGGAACTTCATGTTGTCTGTGCTGGAGAAAGGAAAATCTTTAATCCTTAAAAAGCAGCAAAGGAAAATCCTGGAGTCTAGCTCTGTTGACAATTTTTGGCTATAAGGTTTGTCTTCCACATTGTTTCCTCTCATGGCAAAGTGATTTTTGGTTATCATCTGCAGATGCATGGAAAATGCTTAATGCCCAGGAAGAAGGCAGAGGTTTTTGGATTAGGTTGCAGTGCTTTGTGGCTTGCACATCAACAAAGCAACAGCCGCGACGAACACATGCATCTATGACAGCTATGACACAGCATAAGAGGTTCACTGTCCCCAAAAACGGTGACGTAGTTCTCCATCCTCTGACACACCTGCCACATGCCTCTGAATACTGTGTTACCTAATGCAAAATGTAACTCACAGCACTCAGGCTCACTGCTTTACTTGGCTTTGAAATCAGTCTGGAAGCATCTCAGCTATCCAATGTTGGAAATGGTCGTGACACATTAGATTGCTATTCTGCCAGAGATCTGTGCAAGCATCTTACAGCCCTAAAACCACTCTGAGCTCTCTAATCTAAGCAGAAGCTTGAGTCTTGGTCCAGACTCGGTTTGCTCAGGTTTTAGGATTTGAGATCTAATCATAATTAGGTTGCAGATCTCATTTCCATGATGCTGGAATCATCTAGGCTGTTCTAATCAGAGTCATACCACCTGGAGAAGCAGAAAAAGGCTCCCAAACCCCACCACACACTGCTGTAATGTCATTCCTGTTTTCCTGAGCCCCAGGCTAAATGGGACCGAATTCAGAAAACAGACCTCTCTGGTCATGTAATCCAAATCCAAAACCAAAAACCATTAAGTGTGGATTTGGATTAAAAAAAAGCCTTTCCTCCACATAAAACCTGTCAATGTAGATATCACAGATAAAGCCTTCAACTGATGCCCATTCCTTTTGAAATAATATGCAATAAACAAAGGTCTTACTATATGTACTGTTGGGCCATATTTGTCCTACAGGCCATTGGTTTGCAAGACAACTGCAACTGTTCTCTCTTTATCTGAGAAAGCAAAAGGAGTCCATGCAGCTCTGCTAGAGACGGATGACAAGCCAGCTGAGGGCTTAGAATTCAGGATTAGAGAGCAGACCACTGTGGTCAATGTTGTGGTGGGTGTCTCTAACAGACCGTCTGCTCAGGAAGAAGTAGATTAAGCCTTCAGACAACTGGAAGAAGCCTCATATTCACAGGACCTGGTCCTCATGGTCCTCATTGACCATCCCGATATCTGCTGGAAGGGCAGCAGAGCACAAGCAGTCCAGGAGGTTTCTGGAGTGCATTGACGATAACTTCCTGACACAGGTGACCAAGGAAATGACAAGGCGAGACACCCTGTTGGGCCTGATACATATGAACAAGGAAGAACTGGTTAGGGATGTGAAGGTTAGGGACAGCCTTGGCTGCAGTGACTATGAATGGTGGAGTTCAGGATCCTGAGAGGAAGGAGCAGGGCAAAATGCAGGATCACAGTCCCGGACTTCAGGAGACCAGTCTTTGGCCTGTTCAGCGATCTGCTTGGAAGAGTCCCATGGGAGGAGGGTTCTGGAGAGAGGACGGGTCTAGCAAAGCTGACTAATTTTCAGGGATCACCCCCTCAAAGTTCAAGAATGATCCATCCCCATGAGGAGGAAGTAAAGTAAAGGTGACAGGGAGGCTTGCGTGGATGAACAAGGACCTCCTGGCTAAATTCAGTCATAAAACAGAAGTATGTAAGATGTGGAAGTCAATCAACCTTATCTTGATCCCTGGGAAACTGATAGAGCAAATAAACCTGAAAGTCAAACATACTACAGACAAGAAGGTGACTGGTAGTAGTCAGCATGGATTTACAAGGGGGAAATCACGCCAGACCAACTGGATAGCTTCTATCTAGCCTGCCACAGTGGAGATAGGGAGACTAGTGGATGTTGTCTATCTCAACTTCAGCAAGGCTTCTGGCATTGTCTCCCATAACATCCTCATTGATAAACTGATTAAGTACGGACTAGATAAATGGACAGCAAGGTGGACTGAAAACTGACTGAACTGCCGGACATAACAGGTTGTGATCAGCAGCACGAAGTCCAACTGGAGGCCAGTCACTAGCCAGGGGTCAATACTGGGGCTGGAACTGTTTGACATCTTCATCAATGACCTAGACAGTGGGACCGACTGCACCCTCAAGAAGTTTGCAGAGGATACAAAAGTGGGAGGAGTGGTTGTTGTACCAGATGGTCGTGCTGCTATTCAGAGCGACCTCAACAGGTTGGAAAAATGTGCAAAGTGAAACCTCATAATGTTCAACAAGGGAATATGCGAAGTCCTACAGTTGGGGAGGAACCATGCACCAGGACAGGCTGGAGATACCTCCATCTTGGAGATATTAAAAACCAGACTGAACATGACCCTGAGCAACCTGTTCCAGCTGCCCCTGTTCTGAGCAGGGCATTTGGCCTAGAAGGTCTCCAGGAGTCCCTTCCCACCTCAGCTATTCTGTGATTCTGTTAAGTTCTCATGGAGTGTATGGAGAGTATGCAAATACTCTGGCTTTACAGCACATGAATAAACTTGTTAGATACTAAGACTGCCTAACAGCTATTGTACCTTCAAGTAAAAGGTGACTATGAAAGCTGTCAAAATGATGAAGGCTGCCACAAGGGACACCAGAGGGAAGGCTGTATACCTCCACAAGCACAGCAAGCAATGCACAAATACATACTGCACCAGCTAGTGCCAAATATGAAGTCCCCTTCTTTTCATTTTACTCTTATTTCAGCTTTTATTCAGGAATGAGGTTACAGTTTTGACACTAAATGTCAGAGGTGCAGGGTCAAGTGTCTCCCACTCTCCCTCTTTCAAAGGTACATTTCATTCCAGATCAGAGATTTGAACCTGGAGCTCCATATCCTGAGCCGGCAACCTGAACTCAAGATGAGGAGCACCACACTGTCTTGCTCTTCCTCTGTCTCGGCCTCTCTCTTGGGATATTCCTATTTACACTTTCTTCAAAACTTCTACCTCTTCACAAGTATGTTGGTCTCAACAAGTACAAAAACAATTTCAGGAAAGCTTCATTTCACAAAAATGTTCCCATCACCTCTAGTGGTGACTTAACTTTCTCTAAGTATACACAACATGAGTCCAGCTGCAATGTGTGTGTTGTGTAAACCTGGTGTGACTCTGCTGAAGTCAGCAGATGTGGTCCAGATTCGCAGTGCTTTCTTGGAATGAAGATTTTTGCCTTCTATTTATAACATACTTCCTTGCTAAAGAAATAGCCTTAAAATGGCATTCACTTTTTCAGTAAATGCTTTAGAAAAAGGAACAAAAAAGACCATCAATTATAAAAAAAAACCCCTTCCTATGCGATGGCAAATAATGGCTCGCAGTCCAAGCTTTGCTGTTACACTGACACAAAGCTGGAGTCATCCTGATCTTGTCATTAACATGACTGCACATTCACTCTAGTTTAAACAGGCAGCAGAAAGCTGTTCTCATGCAAATAATATACAAATCTGCCAGGAATTGGTAATACTTAGCTCAATTTGACAGCTATGCATACCATCAGACATGTATTGATGATAAATAAAGATAATGAATGAAAAACTTGTGTTTAGCAGCCTAGCCTAAGCAATTAATAACTAAAGACAGACAGACAGACAGATGAAATCTGTCAGCACATGGAAAGGATCCACTAACTGCATTGCACGTAAGTTGCAAAAGTAGACAGCTTTTATTGTTTTGTTTTTCAGAAAGACAAACTTATAAGAAAGTTTAAAACGATGGTGCTTATCTGTGGCTGCAGCTCCCCCCTGAGCAGGGCGATGCCATATCCGCCAGACATCTTTCAGGTATCCTACCCCCGGCTCCTCTGCTCTGCAAGGGAACCGGGACACCAACAGCACTGCCCCCCNCCATTCGTCAGGCGACTTTCCTGTTGACTTAACTCCCTTTTCTTTAATGTCTCTAAGGTTGATCTTTCCAACACAAGTCCCATTCATATTTACTCTCTACCTCTATTTAACTTGTCAAGGCTCTAATAAATGAGGAGAGCACTCTTGGCCAAAGGCTTTCCTCTGATCTGCTTGGTCCAAATAGGTACACGGAAGTGGATATATACTTCAAATGATACAGCTCACGTCTCAGGGGATGGAAGTGAGGCTGCAGCCAGCAGTGGGGCGTGCAGGGACCCCAGCCACACAGCAGACCCACCACTGCACCCCTTCATGTTGAGATAGATATCAGGCTCCGGCACCCACCTTAGCCTTGCTTGCATGTCCCAGTTAATCCCCAGGACAAGGGAGGGAACCTCCAAAGGGTGAATATGGCCACTGAGTAGGTTAAGCAAAAGCAATTTCAAGGACTGCAGGAAGCTGGGATTGGGGGTTCACCAGGGTCTCCTCCCACCTTGGAAAGAGACCACTTTAGAGGGTCCCTCCACCTTTTTTTCAGGAGCAGGGACTGATCCCACTCCCTTGACCCCGAGAGAGCTGCTTTGGCCCCGAGGTCTCATTCACCAGTGCAAGTTCTGCTGGAGAAATGGGGCAAATCCCATAAATACCCTTTAAATGAAAGCGTAGGGTACCTGATGGGACAAGAGGTGGCCCTGGCCAGCTGAAAGGCCTGCAAACACCAGAAAGCAAGGCTCTAACTGCTGCATTTCAGAAATCTTGCTTCTATTTGACCTCACTTGCATCCCTTTTACTCTGAAAACCTTGTTGTCCTTGCTGCTCACAGCCCTGGAGCCAGCTCCCATCGTCACAAGGACCTTCCCCCTTCTCCCTTCTGTCACGTACTGCCCCGCTCCCCCACCCTCGCCTGCCAGCACCGGCCCTCCCCACACACACTGGGCCCACTGGCCACCTCAGGAGTTTACCACCGCCGTGCCCTACCCGCCATGTTGTGCTACATCCACCATGTCGCACCCTACTCGCCATGTCACGCCCTACCCACCACACCACCCAAACCAGCTCCTCATGGCAGCCGATTTTTCCTCCCCCGACCTCCACACCAGTAGGCATTTATCTGAAAAAAGTCACCTTTAAAGTCAAAACCCACGTGGGGGCTGGATGATAGGAAGAAGGGGGCCTTTCCGTCCATGCTGCCCAGACGCTCTGGCAAGTGGCACTATCTCAGGCTTGGCTCCCTCCTCAGCCCCTAAACGTGGATTCCCTCTTGAACTGCTATTTAAAAACCGCCCCAAGACTGGCGTACGGCGGTTTCAGATTAACGAGCTGGAGCCGTTAGTGGGCGGGCAGGCGGTGTCCCCGTCTGCTGCAAAGCGCTGGGTGCCCCCACAGCAGAGCTGCACCTGCCTCCATGTCAGACCAGTCCATTTATTTACTTGTGGCTTTCTCTTATTTTTTAATTTAAGGAGGACCACTTCCTAAAACAGATTAGAAGCTTCAATTCCAGCAGAGCGGAGGCTCAGTCATGGGTATATATTGCATAAATGTAAGGTTTTATTGCATTTACACGTCCCCTCGCAGCGCACTTTACCAGAATAGCTCTTTATCTGCAGATACGGCTCATTGACCGGGGCTGAATGTGGAGCCTGCACCAAGGTGGACAACATGATCGAGATCATTTGGGTCCCTGTGTTGTGTCCCTCTACCCAACCTCCTCCCTCTAAAGCCCACGTCCTGCCCAGCCCACAGGGCAGGGTATTGAAAGCCTCCTGCCATCCAGAGGTAGGCAGAAGGTGGGTATTTTGTTTCACGTACAATTTCAGAGATTTTGAGATCCAGATTGACATGGAGCAGCAGCAACACCTGAAGTGTGCAAATTGTCTTAAAAGGAAACCCTTGTTTTCAAGAGGATTGTTTAGGTCTGAAGTTCAGCAAAGCCCATGGAGCTCGGTGAGGTGCTTTCATTTTAACAGGACAGGACTGCAATGTCTAATGGAAAACTGTTCTTTTCCCAAGTTTTTTTTCTATATATATGAGAGCCAATGTAATTACATGCATGGAAAAGAGAGAGTGCGTACTTGTAGATCTGCTACGCTCAGGGCAGTCATTTACAGTGATACAGGGTTAAAGCCCTGTCAGATCAACACAGTGGGGTTTTACATCACAATTATTACAGCACTTCCCCCAAGGTCCCAGTCAGCATCAGAGCCCTGATCAAATGAGGCATGGTGCAAACACTCAACGAGAGAGTATGTCCAAATGGAGCGACTGGACAGAAGGTAGGAGGATGAACAAAGCTATGAAATAAATTGGCCAAGGTCCCACAGCAGGTTGATTGCAGAGGCAGGAATCACCCCAAGAGCAGGTCACACCACCCTCCACACAGGTTTGCACAACCATAAGTGAGCAGACACTTTAAAGTCAGACTCATTGCATAGGGAAACGTGGCTTTGGGGCACCACCAGTCCAGACATACATGCCAGGGGCCTCCTCTTTACAGCTCACAGCTTCGCTCTTGCTTTCTGTGGCGAACTGGGACCAAAACAGCACCATCAGTGGACGGTGACATCATTTAATACCTTTGCTTGCTTAGTGTACCTGACCAAGAAAAACTGCAAACATTTTGCGTTGATTTGGGATGCAGGTGAAGCGTCCAGTGCTCTCAGGATTTAGCTGTACTGCAGGATGAGAAGCCTGGGGAGACTGATGCTGGGTAGAGGAAAAGGAATAGCCAGTGAGAGGATTAACATAAGCAATTGCAAGAGAATCGACGGTGGCAGAGCCTGGGTGATAAAAACCGGGTGCAAAACATAAACTGGCTTTAACATTCAGAAGAAACTCAAAAAACCCCATAGAAAGCTGGATAGACATTTATGTCACCCTTGTGCGAGCACAAGACAGCTCCATGCAGATGGGGTAACCGCTCAGGCTGTAACTATCTGAAGAGCTGAAGTGACAATCCCCAAAGCCAGTGGATGGGAAGAGCCTCAATTACAGTGGGTGCAACCTCCCAGCAATTTGTAGGACCAGCTTGGTATTTTACACGGCCATGCTGTACCCTACATGCCATGAAGTGTATACTCCTTTCCATATGTCCAGCGATGGCAGCACAGCGATGAGATGACATAATCTCTCAGGTAATGCCATCAAGTCACAGCATGCAAAGAGAGGGGCTGGAAGCTGGAGGGGCAACTTGTGGGGCTCCACTAACTTTGTTACCCCCTAAAGTTGTTGGTGCATGCTAAAAAAAAGTGGCTGCTATGGAAGAGATCTGGTTAAAAAAGAACAGGAATTGCATTCTAACCCTGAGAGTTGCATGGTTGAAGTCCATGGAAAATCTGCTCTAGGATCCCTAGAAGACAAGCTGCATCCTGGGCTAAAAAGCCATCTTGGCGAGTCCTTGGTGGGCAATATTTTGTTGCCAATCAAGGCCCTATTCTTTTTAAATACCCCTGTCAAACATCAACACAATCTACACCATCCTCCAAGAGCAATCTTCAGAACAGCCACTCACATGGCAACCTCCATGTCCCACCAATGCCCACCCAGTAGCACAAGGACCATAAGTAAGCTCTGCCAGCTTCAACCCAGGCTGGCACAGGGTTTGGAGGCGGCTGGTTTGGAGGGCAGCAGCGAGGCCGCCCGCCCCAGGCAGCACAGACATGTGTGCAGCTCATCCATTTACTTATGACCATTTCTGCTTTGTAATTTCTGAAAGCAGTTTTTAGGGGCCAACGTTAGAAAGGAACCACAAGATTACAGGGGGCTTGTGGACAGCCACAGTCAGGCCCACCAGAGCTGAAACTGTGGGCGCCCCAAACAGTAGACAGAAATTCTCCGGGAACTTCAAGCCCATCACCAGGCGCTGACTCCTTTGTGTCCATTCAGATGAGGAGAGCAGGCATTAAATCCACAGCAGATCTGCGGTTTAGGACTCCAGTTAACAAGGGAGGGTTTGCCTTGCTTATTTTTACATTCTAGTTGTACGTAAACAAAGAATATAATCTGCTTTTGAGGATTTAAAGTGTGTGGATCTTGCTGTCAATGTTAAGGTGCTTGGACAGTGCCATCAGCCTCTGTTCGTCGGGTCTGATGTGCCAGATTGATCTTTTTTCTCCCTAATGTTTTAGAAAGGGATGGACCACTGGAGAAGGGAAGATTGGGGTCGGTTTTGAAGAATTGCTTGCTGTTAGGGAAGGCAGGGAAACACTTCTGGTTCAGATTAGCAGGGTTGGGTAATGACAGAGGAGACCTTTCGCTACGAGACCTTGTGTTTCAGCAGCACATGAGCTCTTCATTGGTGCACTGTCCAGCTCAGTTCTGACCATTAAAGCAATGACATTTTCAGCACTGTTTCCCTCCAGAGGCTGTCGTGTAAGCTCAAATGTCTGGAGCGATTTACACTGCCTATCTTTACCCTCCTGTGAGGCTAATGGACAGAGTAGACACCACTCTGAGTCCTCACTTAGATGCCCAAATTAGATGCCTACAGTTAGATGATACCCCCCCCTTTCTCACACGCTCCCTTTCACGTCCTCACACTGTCAGATTGGTGCTAACAAACCTGAGCATCCACAAAACTAAGTGTCTCTCCTTCTAGGATTATATCACCCCAGGAACAAACTGCATTCTTTGCCTGGGAGCTACGGTTCGACTGGTTGTTGGCTGTTGGTTTGGGAAGATTACGAAAGAAGGCTCATCGACTTCCCCGCACTTTCATGCACGTTAAAGAGAAACCACGGGTGAAATGCAGGACCAGCCTTCTGCACTCAGACACCTGTCTGGAGAGGCAGTGCCTTGCACCCAGGGGTTGATTTGTAACGAGAAGGGGAGGAGGAGAGAAAAACCTCTCTCCGAACATACACACGACCTGTCCAAGTGGTCAGCTTGCCTCTGGTGGTCTCGCTTTGACACATTACACACTGGATTTTGGCTGTGAAATGTTGGGTTGCAATACATCTGTAAAAGTAACAGCCACCATAAAAGTAAGAGGAGGGGGGGGGGGCCTCTGGGTTTCCTGCAAAATGTAACTAGCAGGAATTAAAATGTAAAAGAAACACCCTCCAGGGTCTTCACAGAATCTATAAACCCAAGCAACTGTTTTGCCAGGTGTTACTGTGCAGCGCCTGCTGTTAAAGTGACTCTTTGCTGGCACCTCGCCTGTCTCATCTTCCCAGTACCCCTGAGCCCACTGGGCAGGCAGCGCCGAGCGGAGGCAGCCCGGGAAGTTATTAGCCAGCACCGCTCAGCAAGGGCTGAACCAGCGACAGGCTTTGAGCAGCTGAATGAAGTGTTGTCATTTCCCAGCTGGGAGCGGGAAAGAGCACGGTGCTGCTTCCTGATGCTGTTATTTTATTTTGCAGCGGCTTCCCCTTCCCGCTGTCTGAATGTCACAGATTACTTCACTGCTGTGCGAGCCTCAGGGGGGGAGCAGAGGGGAAAGTGAAAAATCTGGCGAGCACTTCCCGAGCTGCTGGCATCCTTGATGCCCCAGCTGCTGCACAGAAACCAGAGGCTGGAAGGGATGGGTGGAAAATTCACCTTTTGGAAAGGAAGAGCCACGCACAGGTCAGTAACCCACCTGCCAAGGTCTGCAAAACACCCAAGGATCCTGCTCTCACTCCCACCTATTTAACCCCTCTGCACTAAGGCTCAAGATGTCTTGCTGGCTCAGGAAATATAAGCCCCGGGCTGCTTTTTGGAGCCTGTCAGCAGTGCTCTTTTGTCAAGCAGAGGCCTTCCTGTCAAGTGATACAAAGTGCTCGCTCTCCTTTTCCCCTTGGGAGCTGCACACGCTTCCTCCCACAGCAGCCCCAGCCTTTGTCAGCCCAAGGGAGCCAGGCAGCTGGCAGGACGCCCGAATGTCTGGCAGGGAGACCGCTCTGCGCGGCCCCATAGCTCACCACCACATGCATGCAAAGGGTCTGGGCAGGGAAGGCAGTGGGGAATTTGGGGGACCAGGCTGAAGAATGGCAGAGATCACCAGTCTGGATGATCAGCAAGGATCTGCACATTGCTTCAGAGCAAAGCAACTTGGCTGATCCCGCCTGCAGCCGCTCAGGGTTGATGCCCCTGTGCCAGGGACCGACCAGCGTGGCTGCTGGGAGGCAGCGTGTCAAAATGGAAAAAGCAGCAGTGAGGACTACATCCAAAGGCAATATATGCTGCTTTCTGACCCTTTCCAACCTTTCTGCCTTCAATCTAGAGACAGACAGGAAAGCAGAGGGTCTATTTGATAAGTCAGAACAAGTGCCACAGCAACATGATTTCATACAGTTTACAGAAAGCTCCTTCGCACAGCAGGAGTAAGCTGTCCAACCAGGGCTGAACTGAAGCACTCAGAGAACTAAGGAGAATAACTAAGAATAAGAAACAAAGGAGCCATGACATGATTTCCCCAATGATGTGCTACACAGCTACAGCAGCAGCAGCAGCAAGAACATCAAATTCTCCAGCATACGGGAGAAGCCCCTTTCACCAGAGCATCCTTGTCTTCATTTGTCTCTGAAATTTCATTTGGCCATGGCCCTGTTTTGGGGAAATGGCTCCATATCTGCAAATTTACACACTTTTAGATTTGTACCCTGCAGGTTGTACACACAAAATAAGCTAGGCCAAATTCAGTTCTTTTTCCATATCTTAATAACTAGCACGTCCAACCTGGGGTGAAGTCATGGGCGGGAGAGCAGACAGCGCTAGTTTGAGCTGGGGTGATCTAACACCGACCTACAACACTGCCACTGACTGACAGGTGGGTCATATACTCTTTTCCTTGCTGCTTGGTTTAATGAAAGTTCTTCCCTGTGCCTTTGATTTGTAAAGCAGGGACAGGGTGCCAGCTGCCTCTGTAAAGCATTTTAAGACCTATCCACTACAATGTGCAATACCCTTGAATTTCAGCAGGACTGTTGCCTGAATAAGGTAGCACACAGAGAGCTCAGAGGGTAGACGGAGACTACTAAAATCACCCTTTGTTTTAAGACAAAAAGAAGATGCAAATAAAAGTATTCTGCTTAATTTGTTCATTCAGAAAGAGATGGAAAGTGCTTTCTTCAGTATGCAAACACAGGAAGGATAATTAAACAGCACAGATTGGGGCAGCATGGCATGTCGTTGTGACAGTCTTGTTTGTGGGTTCCCCATATAATTGTCATATCTGTAACGTCTACTAAAAGTTGAGTATTGTCAGAAGTGATTAAATTTACAATATTTTAATTTTTAAGCTTAAAGAGCACATTAAAATCACTGCAGAAAATGCAAAAAGTCAGACTTGATGGCGAAATTAGTGTCTCAAGAAATGCTTCTCCTCCAATTGTGAGGGAGGTCCTGAATCACATTCTCCTCTAATTTTGCCTTTTACTTCCACAGTCAAAAAGCCAGTTCATTTTAATAGACACCAGCAGTAGAAAATCCTATGGCTCATGCATCACAGCATCAAGAGAGGAGGACCACAACGGTAGCGTGGAGCTCTCTTCTGTATAAAGCTTCTAGCCACCTATCTGGGAGGATAAGCAGGACAGGCAGTAAAACCTCAACCTGTATCAACTTCTTGGTGAATTCCTCCAAACTAGGCAAAGAGGGATGCATTAATGTATCAGTGCTTGGTAGGAAAGGGCTGAGCTCCCAGACCGCTTTTAACTCATCTAGCCTCATCCTGCATCCATGTGAGACAACCACGAGAAGAAAGTAGAGCTGTAGTTGCACAACTTATGTTGGCCTAAATCACTACTGTGGCTGAAGTTGGTTGTAAATCAGGTCAGTTTACTACAACTGCTTACAGCAGCGCTAAGGGAGGGGTCGAGCAGGGCTGGTAGGTGGTCAGGGGCAGCAGGCAGGTAGGACCACTTCTCTCAGCAGTGGTAGCAGCTTGTGAAGGCTGAAAGTACCAGTGTTAGACACACAACCACACTGCCAGCTCTGGGCTGAAGGACAGAAACCATTTGGTAGGGCACAGCACTGCTTCTCAGTAATTCAGGCTAGGAGGTATTCGCAGCTACACAGCCCCATGGTTTCCAGAAGCATTTAAGCAGGCAGGTTGCATTAAATCCCATGTCAACATGCAGCCTCCGGCTCTGATGTTTGGATTGAGTGAGTGTAACTCTCCACTGATCTCTGGGGCGACAGGGAAAACACTACCCTCACATCCCTCAAGGCACAAAGAAAATCTTTTCGTTCTCACTTCTTCTTTTTCACCCCTCTTAAAGTGATGGCATTCCTCACCAGCTGTAATCAGCACGCACGCTCTCCCAAAGTGCCATTTAATACCGTCACACAAAACTGCAGCGTGACCCACTTTGGGTTATTATGTGCAATAATTGCAAGACACAGCAGCCCCGGTCTGCCAGGCTCCAAGAGGCTTTCTGCAAGGGCACTCACTCAATCCCCGCTTTCTGTAGACTCTCAGCTATAAGCCTGAGAGATGGACAGCATTTCTCTCCATTGCATCCACCCCCACCTCCACTTAATTTCATGCTTGGACTGTGACTGCACTAACAGGGCATATCTAGTTTCTCCCTCATACGCTGATTAAACCGACATGGTGCTTTGCACAGTCTTTCACGGACTCCTTATCTCAGTAACAAGAGGGAGGAAAAAGCACAAGGACAACTCTGAGCAAAGCAACACCGTCTCCTTTTCTGGCAGTGGCAGGAGTCTCTCTGGGAAATGGCGTGCACCCTCTCTCAGGAAGCTGGGAGAGAAAAGTTGTGACGGCTCAAGAGCTTGTCAGGGCAGGCTGGTCCTGGTAAATGGGAAATTCTGGAGGTCTGTTTAACAACAATGTTTTCCAATCTTTTCACTGTATTTTTCAACCGCATGACATTGAGGATGTGGATAGAAATCAGGGGCTCGGAGGGTTTGTGCACAAAGGTTTTCAGAAGTGGCCTCTGCTTCTGAGAGCTCTGCAAGAGATGCCCAGGACTGGGTGGTGCCCTGCCCTACCACAGTGCACGCCCATGAAAATCAAGATCATGGCTATGGAAGCAGGGCACTAAGGCCACAACTGAGTGCTGCTACTTTACATCAGTCCAAAACTCACTAGATTCATTTTAACTAAATTATTTTTTCCATACTGCCTTCTTGTCTGCCAGGCTTTGGTGTTGTTGAATGTACTCTAGCAAGCTTACAAAGCCTTTCTGGAGAAACATCTTGGTTTAGGACTAAAAAAAACCTTAAAAATATGAAAGCAGGAATTCTCATCTAATCCCATTTCCTTTTTTTTTCAAATAGTTATAAAAGCAGGAAATATTCTAAGGCCCACGATAATTGCAAAGGGAATTGCCACCATTAAAAGGTCCCTTCCAACCCAAACCGGTCTATGATTCTCTGACCATACCAGGATAAATCAGTGGCAGAGCCATGGGTAGTTGCAGGGATGGGAGGATATAGGATAGGATACATAGGATGTTTGGGACAGCACAAGATGCCCCAGGTCATCGATATGGAGCTGGCAGATATGACACTGAACCTGTGGGATGCCTGTCTTCTTGTAGGCTAGCAGGGCCCTGGGTAAGACCCGCCATGTACCAGTTACCTGTGTTTGGGAAACCAAATAATAGCCTAGATTTCCACAACGCAGCTGCCTACGTCCAAGCTAGTTCCCTTCAGCTCCCCGTATAGAGAGACTTTGTTCATCTCGCAATAATGCAGGCACTTAAAACAGGTCAGATGATTCCCACACCAGGTCTCGTAGCCCATAGCCCAGCATACTCTCCTGCAAAGGCTTCGTTTGACAGGGTCTTCAGAGAGCAATAGAGCAATGGCTGTAAAATAAGGATGGCCCCAAATCAAAGCCTTCACCAATCCTATGATCTGAAGCTCTAAGAGACCTTTGGAAAATGCAAATGCATAAACTTGCCTTTCTCTCCTGCCTCCTTCTTGGGCTCTGGTACCATAAGACAGGCTTTTCACTCCTACTGGGCTTGTGAAGCACTCACAGCTCCTTTCAGCTCATACTAAAAACATTCGACACCTTTACAAGTTCCTTGGTTTCTCAAAGGAGGCAGCCCAGCATCTCCAGAGCTGATTATAGGAGAGCACAGTGCAAGTATAAAAGAACAGACTCTGTTTCCAACCCACAGGTTAGAGGCTTTGCTTAGAGAACCTCCAAACTGATCACAAGCAAATTCACTGTCTTCAAATCCCCTTGCCATAACCCTTGCAAAGATGGCAGCACATGGAAGAGGAATGAGGGCAGCTGATTTCAGAGGCAGATTGACTACCTGTGACTCACCTCGCTGATGCAAAGGGACCAGCTCAGACCTCAGCTTTCCCAGTAGTTCCTTTGCTCGTCACACAAAACTAAGTTTGAGAGAGACTTGTTCTACTCACACATACCTACAGGTGATATTTCTGCAGTTTAAAACAGGCTATTTCAGGGGGAAATATCTTTGTTTGGCTTGGGTTTTTTGATGGGACCAGAGAATTGCAGCTGATATCACTATTGAATGGAGCTAGGCCAGGTGGGTTATCATTCCAGATAGCCAGTCTGCTGGAAAGTGCTTACACACACACACAGAGTTTGGCTGGGCTGGTGAAAACACTGCAGCACTTATTGCTCCTTGAGGCCTATGAGTTCACTTCTAGGCTCCGGGCCAGCTCGGAAATCACATAACCCACATGAGCAGCAAGGTTGTAAGGAGACATTTGTCAAGAAAAAAGATAGTTCCTGAGTGTCATTCCCTGCAGGACATATCTCAGCAACCCTGAAACCAAGATAGTAACTAGTCAACACTTCGGGGACTATCCTTGGCGAGGTCAGCCACAAAACGACTGCCGACCACCACAAGTGAGAGGGTTGCCATGCTGGGGGAAAAAAGAGAAAGCACCTCCTAGGCCTGGCTCTTTTCTGCTGAGAAGCACAGAAATTTTGAGTCATACTCTAGCGCTTTTATGTCAAGTGAAAGGGCCAAAGAGGCATAAAAAGGCCCTAAATCATTTATGCCGTCTAGAAAAGACAGCGGAGCACCGGTGGTTATCTTCCAAGGATCTCCTTGCAAACACCAGTACAAGGGGAAGGGGGAGGATGCCAGGTAATCAGAGAACGGCATGGTGAAGAGGCACGGAGCAATAGTGGATGGCATTACGTGGTCCACAGGGCACCTCATTTACAGACATGCCCCTAAAGGAGATTGCAAACCACCGTGGGTCTCTTTCCCCCACCAGAGCAACACATGATGGGCAGGCAGCAAGGTAGAGACATGCCCCTCAGAGCTCAGTATCGATCTACCCACAGAACAAGGTCCTTTTCTCCAAATCCTGGCAGGGATAGTCGTGCTGGCCCTTCACAAACCCATCCCCCTGCGTCCTCCCTCTGCAGCGCCCGGTGCATCAGCTTCAGCTGGATCACAACAGGGTGAGAACTGGGTCTGAGAGACGAGGGGGGATTAGCCAGCCTTGTCAGGCCAAATTCTGATACCTCACAAGCACATGCCATCACTGAGGAAGCCAATGGGGTTTTGGCCCGTCATATGGGGATGTAATTTATGCTAAAAACAAGCTAAATTAAGGGCAAATCCCTATTGCATCATGGTGTAACAATCTGCATGAAAACAAACCTACTGATATCATCAAGTTTCTCATCCCTAATAGTCATCTCTTTCTTATTTTGTTTTCATTTTTGCTGTTAAGAGGTAGCTCATTATTTGGGGGGGCTGGTTATGTTTTTTTCAAATTAAATTGTGGCAGCGGTGTGCAGAGAAGCACGGCACTTCCCCTCTCTCGCCGGGTAAGCTGCAGCACAAAGGCTTGGGGCTGATCTCACATCCTCTTCAACAATTAAAAGTCAAGGCCAGCAGCACAGCCAAAACTTGACACGCTCTTTAGAGAACAAAGGTCACAAGACTGAAGTCTTCACTCCCCGCTTTGGCTGAAGCAGCATGAAACATCCTCTTCAAAACCTAAGGCAGTTGAATCTTTATCAGGTGATGATGGCTTTTTGGAGAATAAAGACAACTGACCTCTGTGTCTTCCCTCCTACTGTTCCACAAGAAACCTTCAAGCCACCTAATTAGTATAAATCATTTTCAAGTAAGTGCTCCTGCCCCACGACGGCCTCATCAGACACAAGGTGCGGAGATAATGCTCCTGGATGGCCACGATAGCAGCTGGGCCAACGCTGGGTATGACAGCTGAAGCAAGCCAGAAGCTGGACGGTCGCAGGCTACGGCTGGCGCCAGCTCCCTGAGGAGCAGAGCGGGCTGAGGTGGTCGTCGCAGAGCTGCAGGTGTGACCTCCACACAGCTATAGGCCACGTCGCTGCCCAGCCAGGGGACAGGGGGCTGGAGACAACAGCTGGGCAGAAAATGAGCCAAAGAAATGCTGCATTAGAAACCCCAGCACTCCTAATGCTTTTGCATAAATAGCATTTTTGGAAGATTAAATAAATCAAAAGGTCATTACATGCTTAAATGGTTAATTTTATGGCCGCACTCACAAAGCTGACGAGTCCTGAGTGCAGCCGTGGGGAGGCTGTGTCCAAGCCCGACAGCACCAACACCCGCCCCAAGAAATGAGGCTGCCCTAAATAATTTGGTTTTGGATAGTTTAAAATTAATGCTCAAAGCACATTGCTTGGTCAGCCCAGGAGTCTCACTCTTGAAAGAGTCCAAGAGACAGGCTCATAGGACAAAAGTCAGCCATCTTCTTGCCCGTGATGGGGTAAGACTAACATCCATCCCAGAGAGTTCGGAGGTCCTTCCTGCCTGTTGCCCCTTCCCAATGCTCCCTGCTTCATCCAGCATGCTAAAATCCTTACCTGAGAGCCCACCCAATTCAAAGGTAGACTCCAACCTGAGGACACTTGGTGTGAGTGGTGAACAAGACCTAACATGGTCCTAACTCCCCCTTCTCTGCTCAAGGCAAGGATGACCTGTGAGAACCTACAATGGTGGACTGAAATTGCCTTGGGGTTCACAGGATTCATCTTACTCACTCCTTCCCACCACCTTGGGCAGACCCTGGAAGTGGAGTGCAGACTGACTGCATTTCCCCCCACACTTTGGTTTGCTTCTAGCATAGCCCTTGTCCCAGCACAGAGCCTTCCCAGCAGTTCTCCAGCAGCCAGGGAAAACCTTCACAAAATGGATATTTTCAGGAGATGTTTCCTCCTATCAATTTAAAGAGCAAGTGGCATTTTCCTGTCATTAGCCCAACAAAAATAGAGAGCACAAAGCACCACAGAATCAGACCTCTCACTTCCATGAAGAATTCAAAGACCTATACATGAGCTCTTCCAAACTTAGGCTCAAATTGCGAAGATGAAACCAAGCAACCCCCACCAGCACCACCACCAGGAAGGCATTTGGATTCAGCTATGAACTTGGAGAGATCTAAGCCCGAAGCAACACTAAAGCAAAAATCAAACCGACCTGTTCCTCTCCTCAGAGTGTGGTCACTCCCTAGGTACTGTTGTGGCAAGAAGGAAGATTCAGGTCATTAATCCGGCAGAAAATGTTTTGTTGCATTAGTTTTCAGTCATCTTATGAGTCCGACTGGTCCAGTGCAGCCAGAGGAGTGTGAGAAGGCAGCAGGCAGCCAGCAGCAGGAAAGGACATGGGGAGAGAAGGGCCTCCAGAGTGAAACTCACCCAAAAATATGATTTTTATATGAAACAGCCTCTGCTGATAAATAGTTCTTTGTCCCAATGCAGAGAGCATGCTTCAGGCAGGAGCTGCTAAAGCAGAATTTCCCTCGTGCAATTCCCTGCTCAGCAGAGAGATGCTGCAGAAGCCAGCGCTGCCTCCATGTGCCCTACCTGCTCTGGGGTTAAGACACAACATTTCCAGCCGTGTCCTTAAATAAATAAGTACTCTATTTCATGTATTGATCTATTCTACTTTTACTGAGCTCAAGTCAAAATCTTTACCCAGTACCACTGAAGTCAGTGGGGCTGCGCTGCCAGGGCCCAGGCAGAACCGCTCCTTTCTTCAAAGTGTCATCTGTTTTAATTGAGGGGCAGGAAACAAGACATTTAATAAAACATGAGGTAGCTTTGATTAGGTTACACTAATTCATACCTTAAATTCCAGCATGTAGTTCTAGTTTTAAAAACTTGGTCTCTCCCAAAAAAATGCAAGAGGGGGAAAAATGCCAAATTTTCTTCAGTTTTCTTTTGTGGGATACTGAAGAAATTCTAAAAGATGGATGGATAGAGGCTTAATATCCTAGGATTCCCCATCAAAGTTTGTCCCTAGAAAACTGGATTCAGGTTTATCAGACATTAATTACCTATATATAAAAAAAAAAATCCCACCTCTTCCTAAAAACTAGTGCTTAAAAAAATAAAACTGATAAAGAAGTCATAATGGATGAACACACACATGCATTCCCCCTGCTACTTACTAACCACAGCCCCTAATAGGAGGTAATGGAAGCTGCTTTCAAATGAAACGTCTAAATGGGTCTAGAGCTTGTTTTCTCCAAACTCAGCCAGGCATTACTGCTGCCACAGCCACTTTCAATCAAGCTTTTACTGCAAAGCAAAACAAAGGAAGAAGTTAAATCCATGGGAGATTTCCAATGAATACTTAAAAATCTTTTCATGGGACAGAGTGAGGGAACTCTGTACCAGCAATGACCTCAGAAATCTGGTGAGTTCACTACATTACAGACTGTTCCCTCTCTCTGCTAGATTTTAATTAGCTAATTCAAGGCCTTGTACGGAGGAGGAAAGAGTAGTGCTTAAGCAGCAGAAAGTTCAGCTAAATTTGCTGTGTGCTTGGAATTTAATACACGAATACCAAGATCCTTTCAGGGACTGTTATTTTACACAGTTAAAGGTAGACATACGGCCACTTGGAGCTTTTCAAAGGACCACGTACACAGATGTGGTGTGTGCATGCAGCCACAGCAGCTCTTCTTATACCAAGTATATGCCCAGATTTGCGCGCCATGTGTACACCTTCTGATGCAACAGGGACGTATGCGTGGGGAGAGGTGCTACCGTGCTGTACGCGTGCAAATTTGCGACTGTGCAGACACACAACACGCACCAGAGGCATTTTCCCTGCCTGCCTGTTTCTCCCCCGTAAGCTCTTTTCACCCATCTGAGGAACAAAGCCAGGGGTTGAAAGATTCAGCAAAAGTGCCTTGTTATGCAGAAGAAAGAGATACTTTAACTCAGCTGTCAATAAGTTTTGCCCATTGCGGAACACTTTGAATAAATTATGTTTCCAGGATTTAGCTCCACGACACCAGCCTAACAAAAGCAGACTTACAGCTCTGGATGAGGGGAGGGGGTCGAGGGGGAAACACATTTTGCACAAGAAAAAATCCCTTCCAGAACCATGAGGACAAAATGGGTTGGTGTTTTTCTTTGAAGAGCGTGGCTTTTACATCACTTTCAATCTATTTTCAAACACATTTTCTGCTTTAGAAAGCTGGGTTTGCATCAACCGTAGAGAGTCAGTTCCACATATGGTCTCTGTGGGGGTGAGGGTGGGATGGCTTTGCTTTTTTAATTACAGATCCAACGAAAGTAAAAACGATGGGGCAACCATGGGGTGCTGCTGATGTCACGTAGAGATGTGCCCCTTGGTGGTCAGATTTTACCTGGAGAGTGAAATCTGCTGTTCCAGCAATTAGCAGGACCAGCAGCCAACAGAAGCACTTACAAGACACTAGCTGGGGTTTACATCTTGTTTTAAATATGCACACATATGCCCCCGAGTGACTACTCTGTCTGCAGAAAATTTACCTGTGGGGAGTGAAACAGAGGAGGATGCAGTCTGACACATCACAGGAGGGGCAGGAAAAGCAGCTTTCTCATGGACCAGTCCTACACCAGGGGAATCACTTCAGCATTTTCCTAAAAGACCCTAAAGAGGCAAGACCCACTGGGATACAGTCAGTGGGATTTGTCAAGAAAAAATTGGGAAATTAGGTTTTCTGATTATTGAAAGGAGACTTTCCCAGATGGCAGGTACTCCTCTCTATCCTTCACTTGCCTGCAGGGAAATAATCATATAGAGAGATGCTAGAATAGGTTTAATCAAACACAAGTTTGTGCCCCCATAAGAGACTAAGCAGATGAAGCTCCCAGCTCTGTGCCAGGCAGGACGGACCAGCTGCTCTAATGGTACACACCGACCTTCACATCCTTCAAACTGCAACACCATGAAATAAAGCCTGGCTGCTTTCCAGGGTTGCACTGGTCAGTGACTTTCATAAAAATAAGTGAAGAAAAATCGACCCATGAGGCTGAAAGCTCAGGCAGGTTCCCCACGAAAACAGCAACTGAAAATATCCCCAGCTGACAGGTCTACAGTGCTTCGGTGACAGCAATTTGGGACGGGCAGCCAAAAAGAGCTAAAGACTACATGATTCCTTCCTCCTTGAAGGCAGCAAACATGAATTCCTGACCTCCCTGATATGAAAACCAAATACACTGAAAGTGAGAGAAAAGGAAGCCACAAACATCACAGCTTCATGTTCAATATCAATGGGAACATGCAGAACCTTTCTTCACTGCTTCAAACAAACGAGTGACTCATTCCCTTTGCAGCAGTAACCCTCACAACCACTGTCAGCGAAAGAAACAATGCGAAAAAAAAAAAAAACCATCTCAATTAGGTGAGTTCTCTGCCCCCAGCATCCACCAGCGATCGGCGCTTGACAAATGATATGGGAAAACTTTTGAAAAATATCTCATCATCATCCAAAACGGCCTCTCTGCAATCATCACCCTAAGCCAGTCAAAACCACTGCCAGAAGCGTGCCGATTTCAGTGCTCTTAATCTTATCTGCGGAAGAGGATCCAGGGCATCAGCTTTACTGATGTTTCCAGGAAAAGGAGCCCTAATCAAGCATTTCTCCCCATGAATAACAGACAAGGAATGTCTCCGCTTGGCCAGTAGTAGCCTGTGAAAAATTAGCAAAACATTGTAAAATCCGCTTTGGAGGCAGGGGAGAGCTAGCAGAGGATGCGATTGCTGTCTTATCTCCACCAGTACAGATGCTATGAAGGCAAGGATGACCCACAGACAGCCTATCGCTCCAAGCTGGCCTAACCAAACCTGCAAGGTCAAATACAGTCCTAGGGAACTGGTCTACCATGCTGGATGGCAATCACCCAAAACGGAGGTCTCTGCCCAGCAGGTGCTTTTTTTTTAATTATGAAGAGAGTTGCAATAATCACTGATTTTCTTAAAGCTTCAGCTGCTGCAGCATTGCAGCAATGTGAATGTTGCAGTCAAAAACACCCATACTTTTTTAGAGAACTCTGAATGTGCAGCAGAAATAGCCAAAGAGCCACAAAACCACTTCAGGTATGAATCTGAGACTAACCAGCCCCGGCTTGGGGACTCGACCCGTTGCTCCGGAAGGCACCAAGTGGGCCATGTTGACTTTTTACTAGAGTATACCCCTGAAAAAGAAAAGCAAATGTTTACAAGCTCTTTTTCTTGCCAACTGGGTCTGGTCATTCCCAACCAAACCCTGTGATCCCACATGGTTAGCAGACTGCATTTGCCAGGAATAATTGCTAATGTTGGGATGGGTGTTCCTAAGCAAGTAAAAGCACTTTCAAGTGCATGCGTGCATGCAGATTTCCCATGGCACTTCTTAGAGATCTGACAACATGCAGCAAAGGGTCAACAGTTCTCTCTGGAAGGCCGTGTTGATATCTGCTGCAAGATAACGCACCCTGCAGTCAAAGAGACTTACTTATTTTCTAGGCTCATTATCAGTTGTTATTGTAAGTAAAGCAGTACTATGTCAAATGCCCCTTCGTTTTGACCTTACCATGGGCAGGACCCACTAAGATCTCATGGAATGTGAAATAATCATTAATACAGTCTCCGTGGCAGTGCTAATAAATCATACAGCTCAACATCTTTTAACAAAGCAATAAAACTCTACCAAAGACACACCAATAAACTGCACATACGAGAACTCTTCCACCCCCAGCCTCTTCCCTCACATTCCAAAAATGCAGAAAAGCAGCAGTGGCGTTGGCTCCCATCCTCTAATCCTCAAATCCCCAATTACACCAAGGGAGCTGAAGATAACACAGATTTAGGACGTGGAAGGAAGCTTCTTCCAGAGGTAGAAGAAAGGTGTTAAATCAACAGTCCTGGGTAATGGATTCATTTACCATGACACTTCTCTGTGTGCAGACAGACAGGCAGCATGATGTCTATAAACCTTTGGCCTCCCATGCAAGCCCTTAAGAGAGGGGTTTGGTGGTACCTGAGCCTTCTGCAACGAGCCGAATTTCATGCCATAAGGAAAAGTTTTGCCTGTGTAAGGAAAAGGGCTGGCTCACATATTAATCCTTCTAATATTCACTGAAGCCTGAGGGTGAATTTACATTTATTGGCTTTAAATTAGCCTTTCCTTTTTCACTTCAAAGAAGCTATTCCTGATTTACACCAGGACGTGCTCAAAACCAGACCCCATCAGGACTTCACCTCTAACTTCGGACACACACAGTGTAGGCACCTGAGCGGTCCCTCACCTCCCTTTACAGGAGGAAACGGTGCTTTTAGGGTACGATGCATCTCAATCTCATGCAGGTAAATAGATTGGGCCAAATAAATCCTGCTCTGCAGCATAGCAGGGGCTGGACGAGCTTCTCTCCTTCACACTGTCAGAGGGACCATCAGGGCTCTGCACAGACACCTTCTTGTTGGTGGTTTTTTCCAACTGCTGCCATGATTTGGTGTTCCCTTTCACGGCAGTGGGGCTCTGGGCTACCGTGTCCACCTTTCCCAGTTCACACGAAGCAGGAGCTGCTGTATCAACCCTATATCTAGCCGTGGTGAAGGCCACCAAGACTTCTGCGTGCGTCACCAGCCTTGTCAGCAAGGGCAGGATTTGCAGGACTAACTCAGAGAGGAAAGTTTTGCTTCCAGCTCCTGATCCACAACTCCTCCTGGATCCAGCTACAATCCCTCTGCTAGGAGGGTTTAAAAAAAAAAAAAAAGAACAAGAAAAAGTCATGTTTTCAGTGTCACTGTGAAATGATGTTGTTTTCAGCAAACAGAACTGCCTAAACCTGATTTACTGATTTACTGTACATCCCGTCCGTGCTTCACAAAGAAAACACCACGCAAGGTTGCAGGTCAGACCCTTGAGCCCCTCCTACTTGGCATGCTAATTCCCTGCATGGTGATGAGAAAGCCCCAAGGGCTTATACCCACTCTGGGGTATAAACTGATCACCAGGAGGGAGGAAAACCACCCCTTCCCTCAAATACATGTAACATTACACACTTAGGAACAATTAGCCTGTGTGTGAAGCTCCCAGACACAGCTACTTTGCTGACAGCGGCCAAAACGTACCACGGGTCTGTCCTTGGATGTTTGTCCAGACGGTGTGAACTGCAATGTGTCCTCAGGCACCGGCACCCGGCGGGGAGAAGTTGGGGGCTCTGGGTAAGGGTGGCCTAGCCTGGGCCGAGATATTAGGCAGCTAAGGAGTGAGTTAGAGCCCGTCCAGGCTCAAACTGAGGAAAAAACCTCAGTGGGGACATGCCTGTGAATTACCCGGAGGCTTTAATTACTGGCACTGCATGCAGATAGACGAGCAGTAACCATATATAGCATCACCATTAACTATCCCAGGAACCTAAATATGGCCAGGACTCAGCTCTCAGATTCACCTAAATTTGGGTGTCTAACTCCCATTACGGTCTGCAGAGAGCTGGTCAATAGTAGCTGAGGGCAGCCCAGACACCGACATATAGATGACTTAATCTGCGAGCTGAACACCTCTCACAGTGCCTCGGCTTCATGTCACAGGACAGCGTTGCCATGCCTGGTGGGGTGGGCCCGCGTGGAGGGGACGAGGGGGTGCCCTGGAGCACCTTTCCCACGTGTACCCACCTTCCCACACTCTCCAGTGGTGCAGAGGCTCCTTGGCTATCCAGAGAGTCAATGCACGAGCACAGCTGTCTCAGAAAATAATTTGTAGACCTGCAGATGCAGGGAGGATCAGTCCTACCTGAGCAGGAGCACACGGAGGGAGCCAAGTGCATGTCAAGCCCACAGCCTCGGGGTTCATCGGGGCTGTCCTGGTGCTCCTTGCAGACTGCTGCCTGCTTGAGAGGGGAGCCAGTGAGGGGAGCCCTGTGTGCAGGCAGCAGTTTTCAGAAACGCTTTTACATTCTCACTAAATCCTCAATCCAAACCTTTCCCTTTTGCTCGAAGTCTTTGCAAACACTAGCAAAACCTTTCCCGTTAATCTTTCTTCATCTTGCTAAAACAACACAGACTGACTGTCTCCAGGGAAGGCTGTCACAGGATATGGGGGAGGAATCTATCATTTGTAATGCACGGAAATATAACTTACATATATCAAAGGCATTTTCTGTAAAAACAAATACGCAGCAAAGATTGGGAGGCCAAACACCCATTGCCTTCAAGCTACTGTGCTTAGCAATCGTGTGAGCAACAGCCTGAGCAAACCCAATTAGCTTGATTTGTAGATTGCACAGATTAGCAATTGTGTTCCAATAGCAAATCCCACAAGGAGCCCCTTTCCCTTATGTTTCTGTACAGCTCCTCATTTGTTACCATAATACATAAGGGCACCTATCTAAACCCCTTAAATTTATGTACTGCCAGGTATGCATCCCTGGCTTCCAACAGCACCAGCCAACCAAGAACTGTGGGGATCTCTGCAAATTTTGATTCTGAAAACTCTCCGATGTCTACGTCGGGTATATAAGCAAAAACATTGACACTGAGGCATCAAGAGGCTCAATTCAGCTGTTAACACAGAAAGTTTGGAACAGAACTGGACTGCCTTGAGGACGCAATTTCTGATGGGCTTCGCACTTCACCCACCAGCTGTGCTGGGGCTCCTGCACCCTCCAACACCCCTGACTTGACCCAAATTTAACTCCCAATGTGATCAGATCCAAACGTGAGACCCTTTGCATGGTAACAACCCAAACGAGGGGCATCTTAGCAAAAAAAAATACTCTACTCTGAAAAGTGAAAAATGTTGCAGGATTCACTCCTAGAGTGGAAATTGTTCTTTCAGCTTTATGAACAGTTCTCTCTCAAGTAAAAATGCCTGACGTAGAAGTACATAGTCAAAGTTGCATGAGATTCTAGTAATGTTTGTTTTAAACCCGGAGATGCCCCTCTAAAATGAAGAGGTTTGTGAAGCTGGAAAAAAAATACAGTGGTGACAGAGGGGTGGGGAAAGTGGGGGGGGTTGGTACTGCATCAACTAAAGCAACATGCTCTGCTGGTTAAAATAAAAAAGAAGCAAGATGTCTGATGAATAGTTCTACTGATATTGACTGGATTTCTATATTTCTAAAAACATGAGCACTCCATAAATACACTGAAATATTCTGTCATCACCAGACAGAACGTGCCAGTTTTCTATAAATATAGACATCTGGCGGTGGTTTCTTCTACTGTTATGGATTTCTGGTGCAAAGAACGCTACTTTGTGAGCAAATGCATGTTTGAAATTAATTTCATATGCAACAGGTTACATTAAAGAGCAAGAAAGATTTGCTGGGCAGAAGTGCATAACAAAAACACTGTGTTCCCATACTGCTCCTGACCCTCTGTACGAGGTTGCCTGCACAATACTGTAGGCATAAAATATGTTCCTCCAAGCAGTGCTGTGAAGTTTAATTAAAGCATGCCCACAAATTGCATTGAAACTTGAAAATGGGATATGGTGTTTGGCGTTGTAGTTCCAGCCATGGTGAAACACCATTGAGAATGGTGAATGAATATTAAATATCAGGGAATAACAGCATGCGTTGTGCAAACCACCTGAGGGGTGCCACAAGCAACAGCCAGGTATATAAAATCCAGTGCTATAGGGCTGTGCCATGACTTACTTTCTTTTGTTTGTTTTTTTTTTTTTGGTGGGATTTCCAGCCAGATCTCTGTCGTAATCTGGCCCACGATGCAACCATCCACAGAGTTGCATCAGACGGAGGCCAAGCTGGGGATGCCACAGGGTCACAGCAAAGATACAAGCGTGGGGGGACACCTTACATCACTAAGGGCTTGCTCAGGCTGAAAACGGACACTAATCTCACACTCCAAAGGTGACAGATGACATCTTTTTGTAAGGGCACGGGCTACGTTTTCTATACATGTCTGTCTTGCTCACCGGACTCCCTATAATGAAGTCTTTGGTATCAGCAGGTAAATCAATTTTTGGCTGCAAAAGTTTCCTTTCTAGTTAACATAAGCCAAGTGTAAACACCCCCTTGCAGGTTAACAAAAACCAGCAGCCCGAACAGGGATAATGCTTTGGGAGAACAGGAGCTGGAGTGGGGGGGAAGTTGAAAAGACAATTAATCACAAGTTTTCCTACACCGTGACACATTTTTGCCAGTGACCAGGTGTTTAGGGTGACTCTGTGTTGCTCCTCACCCTCTTTAAACTCTGGTTGGGGGGAATATTTTCTAACTGGAGCCATCAAAAGAGCGGAGCCCAGAGCCTCCCTCGTCATCCAGCCCCAGCTGCCCACCTTCCCTGTTCCCTTCAGTAAACACTGCTAATTCACCAGCTCCATTAGCACCCTTTTTTTTCTCTCCCAAACCACTCTAAAAGCATTTTGGGACCAAAGACAAAGCGAAGGGAGGGGGGAACCCACTAAACCCAAGGTCTCTAGACAGCTCTCAGTGTGTGTCAAATACTTGCTAAAAAATCCAAATAAAGACAAACCCAAGAAGCCTCGATACCCTGTGTTATCTTTGCAGGCTGGCTGCTGCCTTATCAGCTCCAACACAAACCGGCATTTAAGGAAAATTCAGTAGCCTTTGCGTGGAAGCTGGTTCCTAAGACAACATGCATCCAAACTGCTGGAAGTTGGTACAAGAGGAGAGGGTGAGCGGGTAAGAGATGACCCGAAAGCCTCCGCCATCGTCTCGCCGTTCTCCATCAGGAAATACGCTACCACGTATGATTTTTAATTATTTTTCATAATTGACTCCTCACGCTTCACACCCATTGCACAGGCCAAGAGCTACAAGAGTGAACAATTACTCAAAATGCCGCTTGCTCTTATTAGGGAGTGACGGAATCCAGGCAATGCCACCAGCTCTTGGTACCAGGTTTCAAAGTGCATCAGAAATGGAAGAAGAGAGGAGATCATGTCCAACACTGGTGTTAAGTACCACTGTCCTGATGGGGAGGGATAAAGATTTTTTTTTTACCCACCCGCACTTAGAACAAAGATGTTCTTTTTGGATAAAGTCTCCATGGAAGAATTTGAATGTTAAGGAGCATTTTTTTCATGAGAAGCAAAAGTCCTGTTTGCTCTCACACGTAACTTGCCACACACGGATTTTGGCAGCCACCCTGCACAGGAGTTGGATTTGCCCTTTGCAAGGGCGTGAGGGTCCTGTTCTTGAAAAAGTTATAAAATAGTTATAAAACACCTTTGCTTGACATTAATTGATGGGTAGAACAGGCTAGAGAGAGAAGAGCTGTCTCAAGGCCAAGGGCTGCTTTTCAGCATCTCATTTGTAACGTGGCGGAGGGAACAGCTGGGGGGAGGCCGTCTGCCTCTTGTCAACCCCAGAGGGAAGGACAGACAGACGGACGCTCCCCAAGGAGCTGCCCTGGCATTATAAATGCTTCTGGTAGAGGGTGAGTGGCTTTCTACCTCTGACCTGACCCTTTCTCCCCTAGAGAGTCCTCACAAATCTTCCTCAACAGCTAGCAAAAATTGAATTGACACAGCTGGGCCCCCAAAATGTCCTTTTTTTTTCTTTCTTTCTTTTGTTTTTGAGTTTTACCCAAGAAGATAACATCACAGGGGAGACAGAGGAACGAAGCAAAGGGAACTGCAACTGTGGAAGGTGTCTGCATGACCAGCCTCAGGCCCTCACACAACAGCACTCTTAGGGGCACTGCCCACCCCTAGCACCCAAAAATCATAAGGCTAACTCCAAAATAACAGGACTGGTTTAGAGGAGTGATGCAAAACTTGCTTTGGTTCTTTCTTTATTTCCCTTCTGGTATCTAAGCCAGCCAACAAGGTTGGTGCGTGCAACTCACATTTTCTATGTATTCTTCAAAATCTTGTGGGTTAGTTTCTCTTTTCCTCAACTGAAAGCTGAGTTATTTCCCAATTTCCATGAGCCCAGAAAAATAATTTTAAGGGGAAAAACCCAGTGGCAGAATCCCTATGAAATAATTGCTACCACTTCAGCCTATGCTTAGGTTCTCCGTAGTTGACATAAGCATAACACACTGTAACGGCTCCTCAGCAAGTGTTTCTTTGGATACAAGCGATCCTCAGGTGCTTAAAAGTAGGTATGTGCTTAAACATTTGGTAAAAATGGTGTCTGAGATCAGAAACGTCTGTAGCTGCAAAAGTGCATTGAAATACTTGGTTTTGTACTTCCCCTTGTGTGTCTCCAGTGTTGTGCTACATGGGTTTCAATGGACTCAGACTGGGATGAATTCAAATAGATGTGTCATACACTATTTTCACTGTTTTATTTGACTTTAATTACTTCTTAACAGTACTGCTGTTTGAAAAATCTTTCTCAATTGAGGGTGTTGGTTCTGCCTAGGGCTGCTTGGCCCTTTTCCACTGAAATGCCCTTTCAACAACCACCACAAGCCTTTCCAAGCAAAACGAAATCTTTTGGAAGAACCTCTTTTGCTGTGCCTTTCTCAGCTCTCTTCCCCTCCCCCAGATTTTAGGTTGGCTTTTCTTCGCACTTTTCCAGGAAGGAACAGAAACCCATGGTGGGCTCCAGTGGACTGTGGAGCAACGCTTGGGAGCAGTCACACCTTGCTGCTAATAATAATAATCCTTGAATAATCTCTGTATTTTTTTTTTTTTCATTCAAGGACTTTTGGCAGTTGTTTTCGTAAAAAACAAGCATGGTGTAATGCCTAGCTCTCCCTAAAGTCGATGATGAAGTTTGTACCCAGCAGAGAGGGGAAGACTGGGCTTGTAATTCACGCATATGAACCATGTTGGGCGTGCGGCGCAAGCCCTTCAGCCCATGCATGAACGATACCTTTGCACCTGTTTTGCCTTGGGCAATTGCCCAGGGTTTGGGCACAAGATTATCAGTTGTGTGGGTCTGTATTGTAGCAGCAGCGAGAAATCCTTATCCGGGCAACGTCTGCTTTATATGGAGCACTGTAGGCAAATACGGGGTCTCACCTTTCTCGGGTTTACGCAGGTAAAATAAAATTCGGCTGACGGATGGGTCTGGTTTTCGGAGGGAGTCTTTGTCAGAGTAAAACAAAATCTCTATACAAAGAGCTGTTAGTACTTTGCAGTTAAGACTGTAGCTGTCTGTCTGTCGTTCGGGGTTTGACAGCCCTTAAAACAACAGGGCTTTGGTACAATTAGGACTTGCAGACACTAACCCCAATACTAAAAAAAAAAAAAAAAAAAAAAAAAAAANACACCAGCTATAACAACTTTGCCTTACTCTGTGTTCATTGTATCATCCAAAACCATTGCTCGTTTGCTGACCTGCTCTCCAAGAGCAATATTAAATATTTTAGACGTTGCAGTCCTCCTCCAGCTCTGCCTTAATATCTCTGTCTTGCAGCAAAATACCCTCCAACACATGCCGCAGACAGAAGGCCCTGCTCTGGTTGAAGGCTGGGATACTTACAGCAGAAAGCTCATTCAATTACTTTGGTACATTTTTCATCTCCCTCAGACAAGTTACTGGGTTTGTTGGTTGGGGGTTTTTTTGCATTTAATATAGTATCCATATTACTCTTGCAGAGGTAAAAGAGAAAGCACCTGCAAGTATGAGAACAAAAAGATCCAAGTCAAGAGGCCATTAAAATTCATTCAGGCTTGTTCCTCTGCTGTTATTTCAATTAGTGTCTGATAACTAAGCTGTTCCCTTTTAATTTTACATTGCACTTTTTTTTTTTTTTTCTTTCAAACACTTGTCTCAGTAGAAGTTCGACGCTGTTTTTCCTTTTGGAGAAAGAAACCCCAAAGATGTATTTTCAACCTCCTGGCTCAGTGTTTCCCAGATATTTTGAACCAGGGACTGCTGCCAAGATTCACATTTTTCCACAGATCACCGCACACCCTCACACTCGCAGCAGAAAGTCATTGCAGCGACACAGACGTGGGGATGGACTCTGGAGCGGTTCTTATTGCCCTGGTTCTTGTTGCCCTTATTGTGGTCCATGAGCAGACATGGGAACCAGCACTCGACCTTCTCACATCATCCAGACCTGAGAAGATCTGGCAGATTTCAAAGG
Source organism: Fregata magnificens (assembly GCA_013389945.1). Lineage (NCBI taxonomy): Eukaryota > Metazoa > Chordata > Aves > Suliformes > Fregatidae > Fregata > Fregata magnificens. The sequence continues at coordinate 240,977 of WAAD01042403.1, forward strand.
ATATTTAAAAAAAAAAAACACATGCCCGCTGCCTTGGGACAATTGTAATTATTTAGTACCAAGTTCTGATCTTCCTGAACGTGCCAGAGTTTAGCCTTCCAGCACAGAGTAACCCCAGCATCCTTCACATGGGTACTGGGACATGCACCATGATCTTCCCCTCTCTACAAAAAACTGGATCAACGGACAAGCAAAAGCCACAGTTTCTCTGGGGTGCAGGGTCACGGTTCATCATGTTAGACACGCATCAATCATCCCCGGCCAGAATTCACCCACCGCGCCTCACAGGCCAACATAAACACCCGCCCTCCAGAAACCCCCTAAAAGCGTTGTTAATGCAGCCCTGTGGCTTTACCTGTTAGCCCACTGTCTCTGTTCCCCTGGAAAAATATTTTCGCCCGCGGGGAGTATTTTTCACAAGTTGTTTTCCCTGCCTTATTTTTGCAACCCCCTGAAGTCATGTCAGTAGTCAAAAGTCCACACAGAGATGAAGCCAAGGCTGGGGGGAACCTGGCTCTCTCTCAGGCCTGGGAGACATATCACATTTACCTTGATACTGGGGTCAATGCACACCGTGCCTGGACTGGAGGGAACTCGATCACCAGCAACACTGGTTGCAGCCCGTCTTTGCTGCCGGCTGTGCTCCTGCTGGAGTAGCTCCTTCCTTGCAGCAGGCTGTAGGAGGGCCAGCAAACGCTGGCAGCATTAACTTGCCATTTCCCAGCTGCCCAAAATGATCCTTCTCCCTCAGAAGCCAAACGCAGAGGACAGAGGAAGGAAGATTCCCATTTCCCTATAAAGCACTCCAAATTTCAAGGGAACACTGAGACAAACAGAAAATTGTCGTGATAAAGAGTGTGAAAGCTGGAATCTCCCAATGCAAAAGGGTCAGAGATGTACTACCCTCTGACTGAGCTAAATGAAGAGCAAAAGTCAATAGGGGGTAATTACTGCCTGTTCAAAATGGCCCAAACCACTTCTGGATGAGAAGTTTCTACCAGGGTAATATACACTTTTTCCAGTAGGATCCACTGAGGGAGGACCCAGGATCCAAATCTGATTTTTCCAGTCTTCACATTCACTGCCCCTGGGCAATGCTACATTTTGCAGTGTGGACCCTGCTGCATTTTACATTCCTAGAGGGTCATTTTATAAATGTTCACATAAATGCTCAGTCCTCCAAAGTACTGAGCCTTCCTACCATAACTGGGAATGGAAAGGACTTGCTGCTTGTGGTCACACTGCAATATCCCACGAGCTCAGGTCATGCTCCTATAGCAATTTAACTCATCACATTTTTTTCCAGGTTGGCTTCCTGCCCAGGTTAGCTCCCCAAAACACCCAACAGCAAGGTCAGAAGAGCTCTCACACTGGCACAAGGGAGTTACAAGCCTGGGAGCAGAGCAGGTCAAGGATAGGACAGCAGTAGGGTCAAGTTCAGTCATTTTCAGCTGCCATGAGATCACACCTGAGAAGCATTTACTGCCAGGATCCAAGCAGCTGTGGTCAGGCAGAGGAAGGGGGGTCCTATTTGTGCCGCTAATGACCCAACTTAGCAGGACAGAAATCAAGTGCTTGACCTTTCCCAACATCATGTGAAGCAAATGCTCCATATGACATGTCTCCAGCATTATCTACCAGGCACAGGTGCATGACTGCAATTAGAAATGAGCAGCATTTCATACATAACAGCACCTTTCAACCCAACTCAGCCCATCCAAAAAAACACTTGGAGGCTCAGTTACCATCTTCTGGTATCTTTCAACCTCCCCAGCACCTTGCCAGCTCAGGAAGCACCAAATAATTCCCCCTGAAGTCTCACAGCTATTAGTTGGAAATTAAATTGGAAGCCACAACATCTCTCTGCATGCTGGTAGATCTTAAAACATGGTGCTTGGTGTGTCCCGAGACCATTTCTCACCCCCACCCCTAATTCAACTTCTGTAGAGAACAATGCTGCTGGTTTGTGTCCACAACAGATTTATTCCCTCCTCCTAGCAGCTCGCGCTGCCTGTACCTTCAAGGGGCAGTAGCTGCTTGAAGCGAATGGTTCCTTCTGGTTTCTGGGAATAAAAGGCTGCCCTCCATAATCAGGGTATTGTTCTCCCTAAATGGACCCAGACTCTGTAAACACGCTCCTCTGCACGGCACTGGGAGGGCGACTGCGAGCGCGTGTATATGTACATGCAGGGAATGTGTCTTGTTCTAAAAAACAGTAAATTATGTTAATTCATTTCCTCTGCCTAAACAGTGGTAATAAACTTCGGGAAAGGAGGAGGAAAAAGTAAACAAGAGTCAATTACAAAAAGGTGAGGGGGAGAAGTAACCGAATAACTCCACCAAATGTCTCATTTGGGAAAGGACATTCACATTACAGCTCAGATGGGCTCCACGCAGCCCTCCCTCCGTCCTGCTGAAGGTATAAATGCGACCGGACTGTAACTTTTTTTTTTTTTTTTAAATAAGGTTTCAGCCTGTTTTCATGAATTCAACCTTTGGGAGCTGGGAAATGAGCTCCCACCAGTGCCCTGATCCACGGCGAGTACGTCCCCAGGGGGCTTTGCTCCACATGTGATGTGAGCACTCTGGTGACTGTAGCCAATACGAATAGTCAGAGCCTATTTGTAATTTTCTAACAGGAAAATAATTTCACTAAGCAAACTACTATGCTTTGACTCAAAACCCTGATTAGCACAGTTTGAAAACAGGGCAGCATACTGTTCTGGGAATTAACTTGCTTGACCCCTAGTCTATAATGGCACTCAAATAATCTGTGAGTCAGACGAAGTTGAAAAACTCTTGGAAGACCACACTGAAAGAATTTACTGGATTTATTGGATTTTCTAGGATAAAAGAAAAATAAGCCTCAAACTCCACTTAGTTAGTCTGTAGTCTTCAGAAAGACAAGCTTTTTCTCCTGACACTGTCTAGAAGAAGAACGCTGCCTATGCTGAACAGCACTTTATGGGTCCGTCCTTTTTTTACTTTTTTTTGTTCACTGGAAACTCTCAGTAATAATTATTATAAATATACAGGTCTATTGCTGTGACTACTTTTGAGTAGCACCTTGCTGTTTTCTTCCTTGGGATCAGTGGTAAAACGTGGGGAGAAGGGACAGATTCCCATCCCTGTGAATCTACAATCCTCCTCCCAACAGGAGTACTCTCAGGGAGAAGAGCCCTGAATTAAACTTCAAATTAAATATCCTTAGGCTACTCTACCAGTTGCAAAGAAAGACTACTCCGGCATTTCCAATGACCTTCCAATGCCAGGATTAATCCTGTATATAGCACTGTCACAAAATACTGCTTGAAATCCTCCAAATCCTCTGGCCTGCCCCTGTTCGAGCAAGCAGGGAATCAGGAAAAGCATTCTGCCTTAGCGATACAAGCCTTGCTCTGGTCTAGATAAAACACCGACCCATCCCTACCTTATGGTTTCTCCAGCCCCTGAGCAAAATGCTCTGACTAGCCTCTACCACTTCTTTGTGTCTCTTTGAAGCCCAGAAACAACAGATGTGTGCTGAGAGCAGTGGCAAACATTTTCAGATAACAAATCCAACAACTAGAAATCAACTGTCCAAAGCCAGTTCCTCAGCATATGCAAATATCTCCCTAACAGGTTTATGATTCCTTGTCAATCAAACCTGTCAAGGAAAAGTAAACACCTGTCCCAGCTATGATTAAGTTGAAAGCTCAACTCTCATTAGCCCTTAACGAAATTAACCACAGCAATACCACATTTCTGATTGGTTGTGAATACCAGGAGGAGGAAAGATACTCATCAGCTCTGATCTGTTAATCTAGTTTTATATTAACTATTGCAGATCATGATGAACCCTCCCATGGCTTGGTGCCACGCTGTACAGAACTGAAACACAACCTGGTCTTACGAGGCCCCAATTTCTGCTCTCTGGTTGGATTATAAATTTAACTCCTATTCACAGCTACTCAGCCACAACTCACTGAACCTAAAGGGACTATCACCTTTGTAATGGAGAGCAATATCCGACCCTGAATATTAAAATATGAAAAAAACTTATCAGAGCACAGAGCCTGATCTCCATATGCTGGTGGAGCTGGCAACTCTTCTCCCAGTTTCCCTCTTTATACTGCCCAAAAATACATTAAACACTTCCTAATATTACTCATCTGGCTAAAGAGAAGAACATGAAAGATTTTGATCCACCCAGGAGGTGAGCAAGATGGCTCATAGCATCCTCCCTGAGAAGGGTATCCACACTCTGAAAGAGTTTTAGCCACCAGTTTTACATTGACTGGTCAATGCCAAACATATGTTCTTCCTTCCACAGAGAGCCTGCAGTATCCCTGGGGAGGTATTCCACAATGTCTAGAGGTTTACCCTGTTATTCATTAACCCTTCCATCCTTGACATGCAGTTCATACACCTGTAACTTGTCTGACACTTGTCATTGCTTAACCAGTGTTAACAGATCTGTTTAGGTAAGAACAACCACTGAGAAAAATAGCTTCCTCAATTACTCCAACTCACACAAATCTATTAGTCAAGAAGAAAAAGGAGGAAAAGAAACCAGTTCACAGTGCTCCAGTGTCTGCAGCAGCCTAACTCCAGTAGTTTGACTTGTTCAGCTTTGGGAGGCTGGTGGGACTGAGTAACTGTCCCTTCTCCCTCCTTTGGGGTTGATTTGGCCTCACCCCATCCACTTCTGTCTAGAAAAAGGAAGATTTAAATCCATACAAGGCAATAGTAAAGTACTAGCTACCACAATGAACCCCCCCCCTTTTACAATAGAATGTTTCTACTGAGGAGTCACATGCTGGTCAAAAGCCAATCAAGCATCACACCTATACCTAATGACGTGGGGGCACCTGGGAGGACACAGGTGAAAAGGGAAATACAGCACAGATTTGGAAAAGCCGCATCCCAACATCCTCTTCAGAGCACACATGCTGCCCACTCGAGATCCTCTCCCAAGGCTTGGCTGCACCAGGCCTCAAGAGCAGCAGTACACTAATCTGGCCTAAATTTTCCCTTGGAGGTTGGCTAATGCCTACGTTTCCCTCCACGTCCTCCTCCAGCTTTTTCTCCTCTCCCAAATATCTTGTTCTGGGCAGAACTAGCAAGCCCACAATTGCCATGAAGAGTCAGCACAACGCCAGTACCAAACTCTTACAGTCGTCACTTCACTGGGCATGTGCAAGCAAACCCACCAAGGAGAATATGAATTTTAAGAAATGCCTATTGCACAAATTAAGTCAGCATTTCTGCATTTGTCTGCTGTTCCTGTGTTTTTATTTAACATGCACAAATACTGACAGCTCCTAGAATACCCAAAGTCAACACCCCCCAAGTGGCATCTAGGGTATGACACCTCTTGCATTACTCACTTCTCAATCACTTGACAGGACACCCAAGATTGTGTAAATCTTTCATGAAATAAATTTACTAGACTTAAGGAGAAATTATTTTGGGTCCCGTCAAGCTAGAAGCCACTCACAGAGAGGCTGAGAATAGAGGTACAGCAGTCCTGAGAAACATTAACCTGCTCCGAGAAGCCTCTGTTCCCAATTTACATTTTTCTTCCCTTGGTGAAGCTCAAAATTAAGTTTGAACACTTAATGGAAGAAGTAGCCTGGAGTTATTGGCTGAATTTCTTCCTGAAAATTGAAGTGGTTGGGGTGAAATAAAAACGTTAGGTTATTCGCAGCACTGCTGGATACTGTGCTTCTGCTGCGATACAATGGGGAGACTGTGTAATCAGGGCAACCCACCAAACTCCACGCAGCCCATGTTTATTTGACTCGGAGGGGAAAAAAAAAAAAAATCAGAGATGTGAATGGATTCAGCGGCAAACGGCATATATTAACTTGTTAAATAACACTCAGGCCAGTCTTCAGCCCCTCCACACCTAGCAACACTGCCTGTAGAATGGCACCCTTTCTTTGGGGATAAACCCCTCTGCAGCAACCCAAAGTTAAAGCAATGACTTTCCAAGTTGCTTTCAGCCCTGGCAGCGCACGCTCCAGCCACCAGCCAAAGCTCACAGCAGGCAGAAGCAATGTATTTCTAGAATAAAAAAAATTGAGTCCAAGCTGTCCGGTCAAGCAGGCGAATGGCAGGATCCAAAATATCACTCTTAGCCCACATCTCTTCTGCTGTCGTACGTGAGGGATCCATACAGAGGTCAATATCACAGATAATCGGTGTAAGTCATCCTTCGGGGATGGATCCAAAGCCCATGGGGGTGAGTAGGAGTCACAGCACCGCCGCTCACTGTCTCTGAATCAGGTCCTAACCCGTTAAAACTGGCATGGGCTGCATCTGCGTATCTCATATGACACCGGGGCAGCAGGACCAGATTATTCAAGCTTACTTTTGGAAATATTTTTCTTTTACCTTAGTACCACGGCTGCTACGAATGAGCACCAGACTCAATAGGCTTGCATCAGACAGTGGTCTTTGCAACTTCTACATTCACACTGGCTCTACTCTTAAAAAAATTCCCTTATATGACCGAAAACATTCCTCCTTGGTGCAAAAGATTAGGACAGGTCAACACAGCTAAATACATATGGAGGCATTATTACTAGAGAAAGGTCCCAGTCAAGGCCGATTACAGAGAACAAGAAAAGGAATAGAAATCCAAATTAAATGTTCAAAACAAGATCAAACGCATTTCAGCTTGAGCAGCCCACCAGAAACCACAGGAAGAGGTCAGATGAAAGACAAACTCCGTGAAACAAGACAAAATGAGCAGGTTAATGAAAGAAAGGGGAGAAAGGAACATTTCCACCGACTCCTGTAATGCTGGAGGCATCCATCCCTCACTCTGAGGATCCTTTGAGCAGCATGATTTTACAAGTCACTGCGGACACAAGTAGGAGCTCCATGTCTCAGGAAAATCAGAAAGCTGCACTGGTTCTACTCCCAATGAATAAATAAAGCGATGACTAAAGGTTGTTGGGTTGGTTGGGGTTGGGGTTTTTTTGGTTTTTTTTTTTGTTTGGGGGTGTGTGTGTGTGTGTGTGTTTTGGGTTTTTTTTGTTTTGTTTTAATTCGAGCTAGGCGCAAGAGGACCTCTGCATTATTATTTTCCCCTTTTGGTGGAAGTTTTTATCTCTTCCAATAATTAATCCAAAAAGGCACAGCCAGACAGTGACCATCTCTCCTGCATTCACGCTATTCCATAACAAGTATTCTGCACTCAGATGTATCAGCATCGCTCATGGCGAGACAGCTGCTCGAAAAGGAGTTATCAGACGGGTCATTGGAAAAGATCAGCTCTATCAGCCAATTCATGCTAGATGACAAACTTCTTTAGTTAATAAATTAGTACCAATGATACTAATTAGTACCAAACCTTGAAAAGCGGGTTCCTACTTGCTAGCAAGTGTCACTTCTGCTTTTTTGCTTTTGAATGCCTTTTTCTCCTGAAAGAACCATTTTCCTGTAATTTCTCAAGCACCACCTCATGGCACATGAAAGTTCCTTCTGTGGCTAAGAGTCAGACTTTGGACTCTAGTCTTTGCTGTGTACAAGTTCATCACAGAAAAGATGTATTTTAATTTGCTGCTTGCGTCCTTTAATGAAGGTCAAAGAAACGTATGGACTTGGAAAACAAATTTATAAAAACTTTAAGGAAAATCTAATGTATTTGAGCAATTTGCCGAGTTTTGTAATATTCCTAATAAAAAAAAATTAAATCAACCCTAATTTTCCAGTATGACACACACTGTATTTTATGTTTAAACCCCGCCACAATTTAAAGCGGCCGACAGCCTCAGAAGAAGGGAGGAACCAGGGTTTAAAAAAATAACCAGGATTTTCTTAGATCGTCATGTTGGCTCTAGGTACAAGTCATGCTGACAAATTATTCATGAGCAAGTTCCCGAAGTGCACGATCCGAAAAATGCCCTAAATTTAACCAGACGATGTGCAGCGACTTACATAAAATCTGAATCAGGCTGTTAGATCTGAACATGCTTCTCTTTCACAAGTGAGAATTTACCTAATCGTTATACCTGGTAACAACCATTCAACAAGAATAAAAGAGTAAAACAGAAGCCAACAACCATCTCTCTTATATTATCATTATTTATCTTTTCCACGTTTACTACCATTCACTCTTATAAACCCCAGAGCTACGGAATGGTAAATATGTTCACCAGAATGAAGAACTCATCTCCCAAGAAATAAAAAAAACCTTCTAGCATCCTAGTCCCTTTTCTCCAATATTCAGAGAAACAAAAATGGCATATAACATTATTTCTGCACGGAACTGTTGAATTCCGAGGTGGCCCCATCAACAAATTCCCTGTAAAGCAGGCATCAACCAGGTTTGCGAGCCAAGTGTCTCTCAGAGAAGTGCCAGAGCAGAAAGCAGTTAAGGTCCCGTTCTTCCCCTCCCTACGCAAAGCACAGAAAATGAAATCAACATCCAAACTAACTCATTTCCAGCAGAATATCAGTTTACTTGCTAACAGGAGGGTTGTTACTGCTCTTACCAAAAACTTCTAAACATACCATACGAAATCTTGTTTAAGCCACGGGACCAAGCCAAGCACATCCCAGTGTTACCATATACGGTCACCAACGCGAATACGATGGCAACTTGACAGATTTGGAACAAATATTGCGTTGTGTGTCACTGAGATAACATAGGCAGGAAAATATCAGATTGTATTACCTGTATCCGACCGGAGGTGTGGAGTGGTAGGAGCTACATTGCCGCAGGACATAGTCACTAAAGGTTAGTGACCCAAGATGGCATTCATCCCCCGCGAGGAGGGCCAGGGCAGGACGCTGAGGACTTTTATGCCCAGTATGGGGCCGCTTGGAGAGAACAGGAATGGAGTGATGCGAGGAACGTGCCACCGGACCTGCACTATTATCCCAGGTTCAGGGCTGACACTATCCGGTCCAGCTGGCAACAGGGCTGAAGCTGCTGCCCTATGCCTTGGCTGTCAGCCGGAAGGCATAGTCCCTCTTGGAAAACCACAGCAGGCAGGTTTTGTTCTCAAAGAGTGGATTTTGTGCGCACAGAAGTTCTTGTCTTCACCCACAAGGGAAAGAAGGGGCTTGGATATTTACCAAAATAGCTCCCAAGAAAGACTTTTTTGGTACAGGCTCCCTCCAGGAGATCCTTAGCCCGGGATAAGATTGGTCGCTGGGGGAGTTATTCCAGATTAAGTTTTTTGGAAGGGTTATTCCAGTGCATTTGCAGGTGTGGACAAGCTCTTAGCCAAAGTCTTTAAATTTCGGCCCCAAAAGCATTGGTTCAAACTTAGCCAGAGCTACCTCATCCTTCATCCCTCCAGACACAGCGAGTTCTGCACCTGCACCTCTAAAGTCAGGCCTGTTCTCTGCTTTGCGTGGATACTTTGAATGTATTGCCTCTTTCTTAAGAGTTTATCTTGGTTTCCTAAGATATCCCCTTTTTTGCAGTGTTTTGTACATCGGTGAGGTGACACATTGGGTCACAAGAAGGGACAGAGCCAGTAGGCACAGCTCCGAACCTGGAAAAATGCCCCTGTTTGCTGGGGGCGGGAGGGCGAAGTTACCGCATTAGCCCAATCAGTCATCCCTGTGGGGCCCTTCGCCTTAAAAGGCATCACCTAAATAAAGATGTAAAAATAATACAACGTAACATTTAATGCAAGATTGCAGCTGAGCACTCAACTGTCAGGAAATATCAAAGCCGGAGCGCGTGGGCAACTTAACTCTGCCCCCTTGTGCGAATGCACTACAGCACAGCCCTTCCCCGAACACGGGCACGCAATCAGCCGGCTCTAAATTAACATCCTAATTCCAGCATAAGCTACTTTTGCCTAATATGAGTAGAAAAGAAGGACCAGCACTCTCACAGAGAGCCTCCTCAGCCACCTTCCTCACTTGATTCCAAGCCAGCGAGCACCTATTTAACTTCTGACGCCTCAGATTAGGAGGCGTTGGCACGCTTTGGGCCACACACGTCTAATTTGCAATCAGGATATAGATATTAAATGCTGTTTGGCCAAAACAAAGAGCCCTTCTTCCTTCAGAGTAAAGCCTCACGGCCTCAGGCTGAGATTTGGCCAAAGGACTGTCTATAAAACCTGAGCGACTGAAACAGGTAACATTTATACATCTCCAACGGCCGAACTCACCGTATGATACATTCGGAAAAAATCCACAGGCACGTTAACAACGGGGCACATTTTTTCCGAGAATCTGACATTATCCCAATGTAAACATCTAATAACTGGGGATGTTCGACAGCACAAAATAAGGTTGCAACGTGCTGGAGGGTGTCTCACCTCCGCTTACTTACAAGTTTGATCTTTCATCTACGTCCTCCGCTATCACGAATACTCTCAACCTCAAGAGGTGCAAAGCAGGATTTAAATGTTAGGGGTTTGTCTATTCTTTTTTACAGCAATGACACCTTTTTCTTCTTTACTTTCCCTCTCTTGATATCAGCACATGAATGAATGACATTTTTCATGGGTTTGGCCCTGGTTTTTAAACTCTATTTCTATGTTATTTTAAATAACCAGGACCATCTCTCCATCCACTTGCAGGATGGATTTTTCCAGCTCTGGAAAGAGTTCAATTAACCCAATTACCAATATGATCCTGTCAAATTTACATTAAAAAGACCTCTCCATAGGAAAAGTGATGATGTCCTGAAATTACCGCTGTTAACTTTCTGTCGCTTCTTCATACGACAACAGCCCACAGCAATTCGTTTTCCAGGAGCAATAAAAGAGTACGAGCAAGACAAGTGCAAACCAAATTTAAACAGGGTCAGCCAGTAAAGCAGCCGATACTCAGCTCACAACAGAGACAAAAATCTTTTTGTCTTCTCCTGCCCACTTCAGATCTTTTCCGGAACTCCACCAACTTCTCAGGTCCATTGCAATAATATACATCCATGAGGTCATCTTAATTAATACACCGCTGCCCATTGCCTACAACTTAAACTGAGTCTCCATTGTAAACCTTGCCTGGAATTCAGACTTGCAGGACTTACAGCCTATATACTGTTTTCTTTTTCATTCAGCTTCCAGCCGAATCGTTTTACAGTGCTTTTGCCTCCATAAAATATTTGCTTGGGAGCCAATGCCAAGAAGGAAAAAAAAGCAACGCACTAACCAAACCTTGGGTTTTTAGAGTAACACTCCCCCTCTCCTTTCCCGCCCCCACCCCCAAGGTTTATTTCTGGCAAGTTACGGCCCAAGCGAAGGGCAAGTTTAAATCTTTTAATTCGCAACTCCATGGAACTGGGTGATTTAAAGGTCTTTCAACAATTCATGCAACTCTGATACTGTTGGGAATTGCAGCTGGAGCAATCTGCATCCTAAAGCCATACCCCCATTCTCCTGGAACAATGCAGCCCCTCCTTTGTGACCAGAGCCGGGGGAGCTGAAAACGTGGTTTCTCATTCAGGCTTTCCAGGGACAGCACCCACCAAGGTACGACACAGGCGAGAGCGGAGGAAAAGCCACCGCTCCTTCCACTCTGATCCCAGAGTTTTGCTTAAAGCACCTCCCCATAAAGAAACTTCTTTTTTTCCACCCCTCCATCACTCCCAGGTCAATGTATTTCAATTTGCCTCTGGTAAGGTAACCTGTTTATTGAAATCTGATCAACTGCCGGAGCCCCAATGTTAAAATACGCTCTCGCTGTTGGGAACTGTCATTTGTCTGTCACAGAGGAAGTTAATGGATGTGTTTGTTTAGTTTGCTAGTGGGAATATACAGGGCAGAGGCTGGAGGAATTACAGGAGGGGAGAGGTATTTCTGATCCACAGAGGAATGCAGTTGCTTTTCTTTAAAATTGTCTGTGTATTTTTACACGTGCATGAGAAAAGCCCCTGGAAGTTCACCTGCACCTAAGAGACCTCAGCAGAACCAGAGTGACCGCGCTCCATCCAAAGTGATGGCCCCGAAACACGCAGGTAAGGAGGCATCACGCGTGGGCACGAGCCTGCACCCCTGCGCAGATAAGCAACGTGCAGGGGACGAGTCCGCGCCGACAGCAACTCCCTTACGGGGTCCCTCCGAGGGCACCGTGGGTGTTTGCAGAGCATGAGCCCAGCAGAGCAGAGGGAAGGGTGCGAGTCACAGAGCGTTTGCAGCAAGCGCGGTCTCCTTACCTCTCGCTGAGTCCGAAAATGCAATTATCCCGGCAAAAAGGAGCGCGAGCTGCAATTCCATTTTGAAAACCAGATCCCTCTGTATCATACAGGCTACTGTCCTCTCAGACCTGCAGGCAGGAAAAAGGAGAGCAAAATAATTACTGGGGGAAAAAAACCCCAAACACCCCACAACTTTGCAGAGTTTTAAAACCCATTGCAAAGACTTAAGAGCAGAAACGGCGAATGAAAGAGCAACGTGCTTGTAATTCATTCCTTGGCGCTCAGCAAGTAAAACTTTGCCCTCCTCTCTGCTTTAACCTGATATAAATCAAGAACCCACTGAGGCCAGTAAGCTCCCTCTAAGTTTACAGTTCATGCATAATTCTTTGGTATCCTGTACAGAACCAGTCTGGAAGGCAAACAAAACACTAGCAAGTGGCCATAAAACAAGATTTCAGGTTAACAATTTGCGGAGGAACTTGGGGAAGGGGGAGGAAGAATGTTACCTCTCCCATCAGCAGCCCAGAAAACTTTCTGTTGCTGCTTCAGTGCCCCTCAGACAAGCTCCGCTCTGGGTACGCGCCTTCCTCCACTCCACTACTTCTCTGGGAAGCACTGATTTTTCCCTTCCTCTCCCCCCCACCAGCCCCACTTGTTCCCGTGTGCTCCAGAGGTGCGTCCCAAAGCAAAACCGCACGTAATTATCCAGATTCTTGAAGATGCCTTCGCCGTGATACGCAAACCCGGGGTAGATCAGGTTTACGTTAATTACACCCTGTTCTCCTCCTAAAACTCTCACTCTCTAAACACTGTCTGAATTCCTCACCCTTGTAAACTCCCCGGTTTAAACACCCCGTGCCCCCAGGACACACAACAACCCGTGTACAGCATCCAGCAAGGCAAATACGGACGCTTTGCCATCGGCTTCCCAATTTGCAGCGGGGAGCCGGTACGGAGGGAGGGCGGGCGGCCGGCGGGGCCGGGCGGGCGGAGGGGGCGCCCCCCG